>JAHLJT010004567.1:104030032-104443037 GCA_031308135.1 Acheta domesticus | reverse complement strand
TTATTGCGATGTGTCGGGGACCATCGCAGTCCTCCACCCTTGCGTCACGCCAAATTACCGGACGGCAGGAAAGAACTACGCGCCCCCGAATTAGATATGCCCAGCCGCTCAAGCCCCCCATAAACTTTCAACTATCAATTATACCCTTTTTCTGACAATACCGCGATGCGTCGGGTGACCATCGCACCCTCTCACCCCCGCGTCACGCCAAATTACCGGAAGTTGGAAAGGGCCACGCGTCCACCGCGACCCGATTTAGTTCCGCCCAACGGCCCAAGTTCTCCAGAAGCCCCTAACAATAAATCTTACCCTTTGTCCAACAATACTGGATGATCGACAGCCGGAACAACCATTTTAGCGACTTGGCGATCGCACCCGGCTCAATAATCCTCTAAAAGCCTATAAAATCATCACATGCCAAAGCAGAAGGGACACGTGCGCGCTCCTCCGGCCTAACAATGCCGGCCAATGAACAACCAGAAGGCACCGTTGATGAAATAGAAGGTTCGAGAAGTTCAAATCCGACCAATAAAATCACTAGGCAGGAAGCACGTGAGCACTTTGAGATTTTTTCGAAAAAACGAAAGGGACAGACGGGCGAGCGAGGCCAGAGAGAGGACGGGCGACAGACGCTAGAGAGGACGGTCGTGCAGGAGAAGTCGTATGGAGATAGAAACCAACAAGTAAAGTTTTGAGTAGATTAACAGTGGTAGTTAAGAAAACCACCGAATATTAGTCAGTTAATGAAACCTGCGGTAGAAAGGGAACAGCAGCAGTGGGTAAGGCACACACTGAGCCGACCACTGCGAAACTTGCCCGGTCTTCACGGAATTAATTCCGAATAGCCAAAGTTTGGCTTCGAGCGTCATACGCGGTCCAGGTGTCGTGTGACGGCCTGAGACGCGCGCGAGCATCACGTCGCCACCGCCCGGTCATCCACCGCCGACGTCCCGTGCGCCGGAGTCATCACCCCGGAGGCAATCGGAGGCCAACCTTGCAACGTTCCGGCGTCGCCTCCTGAGGGTCCGACTACACTTCTCCGTCGCTCGGCGAGCAATCCAGTCGCGGTGACATTACCATCTAACATCACAGATTGTAAGTTGTCATCACCATCATTCATTAATCGGCTACTAAAGTGACAATAACCCAGCATCAACCTGAACAGTTTCTCTTCGTTTAATTTTTTGAATAAATTAGTCCCCGCCATTTGGTCGGGTGAACCAATTAATACCATAGCAAAGTGTTATTATTCTAAATTCTTAAGAAACCACCAAATGCAACCCTTCGACCCAGGGCGCTCACCCCTGAGGACGCTCGACGCCGGCGACATTAAGCAGGTAAGTGGGCATGCGCTTGGCGCCCTTATTAAATAAATTCAGCGCGTGTCCCCTCCTGCGACTTGGGACGACTGTCACACCATAAGTGTGTCGGCGCCTCCATTTGTGAGCAGTTCCATCACATAAATTGGACGCCCAACGTGGTTGTTTTTATACGAATAATTGAGCTTGTGTAGACTCAGATCATAAATTGGACGCCCAACGTGGTTGTTTTTATACGAATAATTGAGCTTGTGTAGACTCAGATCATAAATTGACACCCAACGTGGTTTTCTATTCACGAATAATTGAACTTGTGTAGCGGGCATCTCATAAATTGGTCGCCCAACTTCGTTTGTTTTTTCACGTATAATTTGCTTGTGCAGCGTGCAGAGCATAAATTGACACACAACGTGGTTTTTAACAAGTATTTTACTTTGTGTTACTCGCACCTGTGTATTTCTTATTGAACTCACTAATTCTTTCTTATCCATTTTCCGTTTACGCTTGCTCAATTATTGCCCAACTGAAGATTGCATTTGGTTTTAATGTGTGTTTCTTTTGATATTTTGTATTTTATGAGGTTTTCAATCACTTTGCTTGCGTGTGAGACTTAAATTTTATATTGAACTTCCGGTAATTTTACATATTTTGTATCAGTGAATGCTCAGAGTATTACAGTGATTCTCATAACTTAGAAGCCCAAAGTGTATTTATAAGAACATTTCACTCTCTTTTCAGACGCATTATTTCATTTTATTGTTATTTTCTTTTTACAATTTCTTAATGCGTCATATAGTGTTTAAGTGTGGTTAATTGAACTCTATTTTATTTTTTTTTTCCTTTTTCATTATACGTGCTATTTCCGTCACGTAACAATTATATGTTTACTTAATAGTGTTTACTTTCTATTTGAAATTTTATGTTTATTTCTCAGTGTTATCCTCTAACATTTCATTGTGTGTGTTTTGTACTTTTCTATTATTGTGTTTGATTGTGTACTCATGTGTAACGCGCTGTAGGCGTCATTATCGTACTTACGTCACTTCGAGGATTGCTCGCTCCACGATGGCTGAAAATAATCCCATTCAAAACCCCGAGGTTTCTGACCCCGCTCCCGCAAACGCCGACGCGCCTGCCGAGCTCACGCCCCCAGCTGTTCTCGCCCCTACTGTCGGGGTTTCTTTAGAGCAGGTACTCGAGACGAGTACCGCCGAGGCCGGACCTACCCTCGCCGCGGCCGCTCCGACGCCACCCTCAGACCAAATGTCTCAATTTTTCAGCACTCTTATCGCAAAATTTGACGAACAGCGTCAAGAATTTTGTCAATTTCGATCACAATTTGACGAACAGCGTCAAGAATTAAATTCTAAATTTCAGGACTTGAATTCCAGATTTGATTCGAAATTTTGTGCCCTTGATAGTAGATTAGACGAACACCTCACTAATTTCACCCTTTTTCAAAGTGAGGTGTCTCAACAACTAAATTCGGTTAATTCAAAGGTCGATAAACAGAGCACTAAAATCGCCTCTCTCGCCTCTGCTGTTGAAAATAATTCTACGCAAATTTCTGACATCAACGAACATTTAACAGGCCAACTAAAGAAATGCGAATCGCTCCATTCTGAAACAGTTCAACAAATGACAGAATTTAAAGACAGCATAAACAAGGATATTGCAACCGTTTCAGAAAAGCAATTAAATTTGGGACATTGGGCTCGTGATAAATTTAAAGACAATGAATCCGAAATTTCCAACTTGAAAGGCGAGGTGACTAAGAAACTAAAAGGGGTTGACAATAAGATTGAAGGACTTCACGACTCCCTGAACAATAAAATTGAAACAGCAAAATTAGTTATCCAGGCACAGGCGGAAATGGAACGGAAAGAAATCGAAGTCAAAATAGACGAACTAGAAATTAAAGTAGCGGAAAAGACTATTTCAGCTTTCCCGGTTAATGCTATGCCACTGTCAATTCCTCCAAATTTAAAATTCTCTGGTAATCGCGGTGAACAGCCCATTACGTTCTTACGTAATGTTGAAAATTATTTTGCTTTAGCGAGACACATTCCTGAATCTTCTAAACCGAAGGTTATAGCCCAAATGTTGGTTGACCATGCCCAAGAATGGTTCCAAACATTGTTACCAGTTCCGGCTGATTTTCAGGATTTTCGTTCCAAATTTATTAATCGTTTTTGGGATAGAAACACCCAATACAATTTTAAAATGGATTTGGCTAAAGGTAGATGGGACCAGAATGGTAACATGTCTATGCGGGATTATGCAGTGTCTCGCATTGCCCTACTTAAACAATGCGAACCTACCCCCCCTGACGACGAAATTATGTGGCTATTAACTCGTCATTATCCATATGTCATTCAAAACCTCCTTAAAACTAGTTTTGTAAAAGATCTTGAGCAATTTCAGATCTTATTGGGCGATTTCGACCCAAACGAATGTGCAATTCGCTTCTTATCAAAATCAGAGTCAAAACTCTTCACGCCCACGTAATGGCAATAATAATAATCAGAATCGAGGATTTCCCCCACGCCATTCGCAAGGTCAAGAGCGTCCTTTTAACCACGGCCCTTCGCCGCACTTTCCCCCCGCCCCCTCCCCCCCCGGCGCCGACCAGTTTTCCGCCTCCCTTCAATGTCGGTCAAGGCCAAACCGCACCCCTTCTCGCGCCGCCTTCGACAGCCCCAGGTCAACCACCACAGAGGCCGTTAAACCGCTCAGGTCCGGAATAAATGGGAACACAGTTCTGGACCATATTTACTAAATATGTTAAGTGTTTTCCTATTGTTAAACCTACTGCAAAGTCCTGTTTAAAACACCTAGTGCAAGGTTTCTTCAAAGAATGTGGGACGTATCAGCGTGTCCTCAGTGACAATGGCACGCAGTTCACGAGTGACCTTTGGCAGCAATCGCTAAATGATTTAGGTGTCCAAACAATCTTCTGTTCTATTAGGTCACCGAGATCAAACCCAAGCGAAAGAGTCATGAAAGAATTATCACGTTTGTTTCGGGTTTATGTGTCTCACAAGCATACCGCTTGGCCCGATTTACTACCGAAGATTAATACGTGGCTTAACCACATCCCCCATGAATCTTCCAGATTTACACCTTTCGAGGCTCAATTCAATAAGAAGCCGAAACCATTGTTTCCTATTTTAGCAAAAATGGCCACTCAAATTCCAATTTCCCCTGAGGATCGGTGTCAAATTATTCTCTCAAATTTAAAGAAAGCTGGTGATACGAGAAAACAACACCAGAAGAGTAAAACCCATTTATTTAAAGTCGGCGATAAAGTTTTAATCAAAGCTCTCAGAGTATCTAATCAGCCTGAAGGCCTTATTAGTAAATTCTTTCCTTTATTTGTAGGTCCTTACCAAATTATGAGGCTTGTAGCCCCCAACGCTTGCACTTTACGTAGCACAGATGGTTCCGAGGTTGGTCCTCACAATTTTTATAACCTTGTTCCTTTCAGAGATTAAACTAGATTAATTGGCTGAAAGAATAAAAGCCCTCATTTATGTCGCTCTGATTAGGTAACCTTATTTTAATTATATTCTTGTGGATCCAGCCCGGTTGCCCTGGCACGTCTTATTATTAATTAATTTCGTGGGTTCGCTACTACTTCAATGCTTTGGTTAAGTAATTGTTATAAGTGAACGTCGTTGTTGATTAAAAAAGAGAGAGAAATAATTCAGATATCCCTTAGATATACTTTGTCGAGAGTTGACGAGAGTTATAGCCATTGACTTTAATTAATGAAACGAGCTCCATTCTGATATTATGAATTTAATGTTTTTGCAACCCAAGTCCTTTGTTTAATTCATTGGTTGTTTTCTCACGTCTACCATTCTATTTTCAATTCTCCATCGTGTTGATATTTTGTTTCCTCCTCTTGTGTTTTAAATAATTTGGCCACTGTTGACTATTATGCTTATCTATTATTTTGCAAATGTCGCATTTATTCCACTTGTTTTTATACCTCTAAAATCGTATTAAAAGAGCGTCAAATATAATGATGATTAACAGGGTTCCCACTTTTGGCTCTTCACTTTGCACAATTATTCAATTTGCAGTAGCGTTTAACTAGTTTTAGGTACCCCATTGTTTCATTTTGCCAGTCTTTCTAAGTTTTGTTTCCAATTATCCCTCTATGTTATCTTCTTAATTACTTATTTAGTGCTTAGTTTGCTCTTAGTTTGAGTAGGTGTTGCTAATGGCCCACCACCATTTCTTATTTTTGAAAAATGATAAAGATTATTTTCATTCATTTTCTTATTATTAATGTGTTTGTATTACTTCTTAAAGATTTTGTGTCCTAAATTTATTGGTCATCTAGTTTTTTAGAGATAGCTTTAGTGTTGTTCCTCTTCATTAATTTTATCCTTTTGCTTAATTAACTAGTATTGTCTTATCATGTTAGAGTTGTCATTGAAACCCCTAATTTTCGTTCTAGACATGCCAGGTTTTTGTGTTTTCACAGCTTCATCTGTCGGCACATGCTCCCCAAATTTATTTATCATCTATTTTTGTAAATGTCCTTTTTTTGTTCTTAGATTAAAAAAAACATGTCCCATGCGTTTTTTTAATCTCATTGTACGGGGGGTAATGCGATGTGTCGGGGACCATCGCAGTCCTCCACCCTTGCGTCACGCCAAATTACCGGACGGCAGGAAAGAACTACGCGCCCCCGAATTAGATATGCCCAGCCGCTCAAGCCCCCCATAAACTTTCAACTATCAATTATACCCTTTTACTGACAATACCGCGATGCGTCGGGTGACCATCGCACCCTCTCACCCCCGCGTCACGCCAAATTACCGGAAGTTGGAAAGGGCCACGCGTCCACCGCGACCCGATTTAGTTCCGCCCAACGGCCCAAGTTCTCCAGAAGCCCCTAACAATAAATCTTACCCTTTGTCCAACAATACTGGATGATCGACAGCCGGAACAACCATTTTAGCGACTTGGCGATCGCACCCGGCTCAATAATCCTCTAAAAGCCTATAAAATCATCACATGCCAAAGCAGAAGGGACACGTGCGCGCTCCTCCGGCCTAACAATACCGGCCAATGAACAACCAGAAGGCACCGTTGATGAAATAGAAGGTTCGAGAAGTTCAAATCCGACCAATAAAATCACTAGGCAGGAAGCACGTGAGCACTTTGAGATATTTTCGAAAAAACGAAAGGGACAGACGGGCGAGCGAGGCCAGAGAGAAGACGGGCGACAGACGCTAGAGAGGACGGTCGTGCAGGAGAAGTCGTGTGGAGATAGAAACCAACAAGTAAAGTTTTGAGTAGATTAACAGTGGTAGTTAAGAAAACCACCGAATATTAGTCAGTTAATGAAACCTGCGGTAGAAAGGGAACAGCAGCAGTGGGTAAGGCACACACTGAGCCGACCACTGCGAAACTTGCCCGGTCTTCACGGAATTAATTCCGAATAGCCAAAGTTTGGCTTCGAGCGTCATACGCGGTCCAGGTGTCGTGTGACGGCCTGAGACGCGCGCGAGCATCACGTCGCCACCGCCCGGTCATCCACCGCCGACGTCCCGTGCGCCGGAGTCATCACCCCGGAGGCAATCGGAGGCCAACCTTGCAACGTTCCGGCGTCGCCTCCTGAGGGTCCGACTACACTTCTCCGTCGCTCGGCGAGCAATCCAGTCGCGGTGACATTACCATCTAACATCACAGATTGTAAGTTGTCATCACCATCATTCATTAATCGGCTACTAAAGTGACAATAACCCAGCATCAACCTGAACAGTTTCTCTTCGTTTAATTTTTTGAATAAATTAGTCCCCGCCATTTGGTCGGGTGAACCAATTAATACCATAGCAAAGTGTTATTATTCTAAATCTTAAGAAACCACCAAATGCAACCCTTCGACCCAGGGCGCTCACCCCTGAGACGCTCGACGCCGGCGACATTAAGCAGGTAAGTGGGCATGCGCTTGGCGCCCTTATTAAATAAATTCAGCGCGTGTCCCCTCCTGCGACTTGGGACGACTGTCACACCATAAGTGTGTCGGCGCCTCCATTTTGTGAGCAGTTCCATCACAATATGTTTTTAAAAAGGCTATGAACCGCGCTACAACTTTGGCGTCTACTGAACTCACTCTTTAATTGCAAAGAACGTATGCATGAATGAAGAAATACGAACGGAATAATATGTGTGAACGAAGAAACAGAATTCGAATAAATAATCATGTATACCTTAATGCCTTCAATATTTTGAATTTCTTTCTTCTGTTGCCATTAACTTTTAATTATTAGGAGTAATATTTCTGCGCATGTAAAATCCAAAGCTGCTTTAAGATCAAATTTGCTCAAGAGAATAATAATAATTTTAAATAAATCTTCCAGATAAAACATAAATACAGTGGACTTTGGTTATAGTTAACTTCTGGGGACTAACATCAGGCGCTGATCCACGGGGAGGGAAATGAGGGAAATTTCCCCTCCCAAAATTTTTCAGCAACTATTAATTTTAACTTGTCACGGAACTTTCAAGCAAAATATTTTCGTATAAACATTAAAGCGAATAAATTTATATTGCAACATGAGCTGAGTTTAGCCTGAGTCATTCTACATAAACTGTAATATGATACATTCGACCAAATCATTTTGAATACAAAAATTTCCTCTACCAAAATTCGTCTTTGCATCCGCCCCTGCTAACATGATCGGTTCACTACATCAGAGGTTCATTGTATCCGATGGTGTCAAAATTAAATAGAATTTCCCACAATGATTGATTTTATTATTATGGAAATACGGCTAAATTCATTAACAGAACGAACTGAAAATTTCAAACTCTTTATTTGTCCTTAAAAAACAAATTATTTTCAATTCTTTGCTTCGTACATTTTTGATTGTTGTTGATTTTTGATCGCGCTGTTGGAACACCGCCCTACTCTCGAAAGGCTCTTTTACTCACCTAACAACATGCGAGATCCAGTTAATTTCCAGGATTTATTTTCTACGTTCATTGTAGCCGAGTTTCAGTTTTACTACAACCGAAACTTATGCTTATTTGTAATGTAGTTAAGTGAAACAGGACCTGTTACGAAATTTCACTATAACCGAGGGTTCACTATAGCGAGATCGACGGTATATCACAATTAGTTATATTACTTCAAGTATCATTTCTAATCCCAAAGACGTAATTTTTTTAAAATAAAATAATTACGAAGTTAAAATATTTTTCAATTCTTAGAATATATTCTGGCACCATGTAGAGATAGTGTGCAATTTAAGCAGACTTGGTGCCCGTATTTCAGTAATATTATATTATCTAAAGTAATATATTATTGGCTGAAATGAGTTGGATCAGAAAATACATTATTTGAACTTTCTTCGTATTTCAAGAAACCACCATAAGAATCCTAATAAAGGAAGACGTTGCGATGCACGTTAAGGGAGGTCTAGCGCTTCGATTAAATATTCCATTACTTAGCAATGGATTCCACTGTAAATGATCATGAAATGCAGAAGATATTCCATTACTATTATTTTGCTCTGAAAACACCCAAATGTTATAAATGTTTCTAATATTTAACTGTATTGAAAATTTGAAGATTTAATGTGTTTCATTTCATTACATCTTCATTCAATGAATTACAATTTACTACATATTATCTTAGGAATACAAGAATTTCTCTGAAACAAACTAGCAGGTTTTGGTAGCATGTATAATGAACCATTAAAAAAAACACTCCGGATATTTTCGTGAACATGCAGTGTACGAAGGAAAATTATGAATAAGCTTTACTGGAATTTGTGTCGATATCATCGCTGCGCTTATCGCTACTGCGAATGTTTAGAACTATGTTTTATTCATACGCCAGAGGCAAAATTTGTGTTTATGAACTAGCAGCACAAACAATACGAGATGGAGAAATCCTCGAATTAATTATAATTCTACAGATTTTTTATAACATGTTTATTATCATGAAGTTTCTTGATTTACTTCTGGACAGATTTTTCAATTATTCAACACAATGTATGTCGTGGTAATTATTGTTTATTTTAACACTTCCGTTATTCTCTGTTTTTGCGACCAAATATTGTTTTTTTTTTCAATTTCTATTTAATTTGTCTGTCATTCTCCTACAGTCTTTTTCACTTACATTCTTCTATATCTACCCTTTTTATTTTCTGTATCCAATAAGGTACCCTGCAGATTTGAATACATGAATGCATTATTAAGAGAGAAGCATAACTATTCTCTAGATATCTATTTTCAAATTTGTTTTATTCATAATGCATATATGACGTAAAGAAGACGTAAATAATTTCCTATTCATACGATACCGAAGTGCTCGACTTAATTTCTTTTAACCTCTATTACTCTACCTTTACAACATTCTCTCTTCTAGCCGTAAATAACTAGGACGATCGCATGCCATTCCATGATTCCTTTTCTAATATCGCAAATGATGGGTGTAGGAATTGCTTACGCAAGTTCTCTTCCCCACGCCTTGTTTTCTCAGGAGAGGAGAGGCGACGCCCACTCTGTAAAGTTTACGCGCGAAATCTCGGCACTCAGTGACGTCACAGGAATCTTCAGTGAATACTATCTCAAAACATCGACTACGTAACTTTCCAGCAGGTTGCTTGAGACAGGACATATGAAACAAATTGCAACCGTAAGTAAAGCTCGCATAGGCTTAGCTCAGAGCATCAATTAAAGTCACCGCAGTGCCACTAACCGGGAGGTCGGAGTCTGTCGTGAGCCTGATAAGTAGATCGAATTCAGCCGCTTTAAGGAGGAGAATTCTAGCGGCCGGCTGCTTTGATCGGAAGTTTTCCTTGTTTTTTTGTTTTTTCAACCTGGAGAATGTCGGAGCAGTACCCTAGCAAAAGGGCCACGGACCGCCCGCGATCTTCCCTTCCTTTTCCTTATCTTACCCCTTACTTACGCTTACATTTACATGCACCACACTACTACAAATGTTAGGAGCCCAGTCAGAATCTTAGAATTTGTCCTACTTGGGCGGCGCCCCGATGGTGGGAGATACCTGGTTGTGTAAACCTCGTGAGTCAAAGTGTAGGTCGGCGCCGGATCTCCCTTTCTAGCGGGGTGAACACCGCCCTCACCCCTGTGATAAATCATGCACTACACTTACGGAACTAACGACCATAGCTCAGACTAGCAGTTGACACACACCGGAACGCGAAAAAAAAACAACTTTAGCTCGCATTGGTCCATTTTTTTCTGAACAGCTATTGCGTGTGCGAATGGATTTGCTGCGCTTGCATGCGCAGTGTCTCCTGTCTCGAGTGTCTCGCTCGCGCTTTTAGCGGTTGCCGAATGCACAGATGTCTCGTAAATACTCAACCTCCGCTGCAATTGGGTATCTACCATATTGAGTCTCCCTCGATCCAAGATATTGGTTGGCATTTGCTAAGCGGCGGTGCACAGTAGCTCGAAATTGCACGAAAAGCGCCCATTACACATTTTTTATGATTTTCAAATAGGCAAACGACTACAGATTTTTATTTGTGTATTTTGTGTAAATTAGAGCCGTTTAGTTGATCAGAAAAGCATGCGTATCATATTTTTGTAATTTCCAAGCAAGCTGTAAATAAACTATTTTTTATTTGCAAAAAATGTAGTAAACGAATATGACAAGTATTTCATCTATGCAATTGACGGTTTGTGTTTACTTTCAAAGTTTACTGTCGTGATATGTCTGAATGTCAATTTTGTAATAATATTTTCCGTTTTGAAACGGTACAAATTCATTTTAGATATGTATCCTTGTTTACGCAGCTATATAGTGCAATGTCTGAGCACGCCTGTCAGCTTGATTAGCGACTATACAAATTAGATCATAACTGGTATCATGCTGTGTTGAACAGCAAACTAAAAATATATTGCGTTTTTAAAAGCGCGCCACCGGCTTGGCTTTCAACCACAGTGCCCGTGGCGCTCCCTGTGAACTGCCAATGAAGCTTCGCTGATAGTCCAGGAGCCAGCAAGAAAATCTACGTATGATAAGCTCAAAGCTAAAATTTTTTGAGAAGTTAACCAGTGTGATGAGGAACAAGGAAACCCAAATATGGCGGTCTGTAAGTGTCAGCGTTGCGCTGCGCAATTTTTTAAATGTCGAAGAAACTAGGACATTGGGGAATGAGTACACAGCTAAATCTAGTTGTATATTGTTCGTTAGATATCCAAAGTGTGGGGGAATTGTATGCTGCTAAGAGGGGAACTTTTGTCGAATTATTCTTAGGAAATTTTCAAAAATAACCCTTAAAGCATTTGACATTCAGAGGCGAAGAGCATAATAATTATATTATAAATTATAGTTATAATTAGACATTTCTATGGATAACCTGATCTTAAACACTTGCAGATTTTGATTGCAGTAGTATTCTTAGCAAATCTGTTAATTCCACTGACAGAGGACATTCTTTTCATGTGAGCTGAGATGTTTTTGCTTTATTTTTTTCATCTGCTAATGATACTGCAACTGATGATAACATGCAACTGAGATCACACCCTCCAAAACACATAATAACTTCATAAAATATAATTATATTTATTACTATTTATGTTAATGTTCATTAGCAACAATGAATCTCAAATTATGAAAAGTTCTTTTATAAACAGTTTAAATATATAGAACTAGTAACACAAATGGAATTCACTTACCTCCAATAATTTTGTCATCCATGATGTAACAAAGATGAGAGAGACATGAGTCCCTTCATCCATTAATTATTTCCATAATCGGCAATGTTTATTTCCATTGATAAAAATTTTGAATTCACGTGCTTTTTACCGAAGAACAGGTCTATATATCCTGGGTTGATCTATTTCTAACTTAACAAAAATGCAATATAATGAAACAGAGCAAGTAATAAAATAATATTTATTAAATAACAAAATGAATTGATTGAAACTTAAAATAAAATACCAATATCTAAATAACAATCAACAGACTAAATAATAGCTGAAGAAAATAATGTAATAATATTTTCACTGAAGGCACTGAAATAACTAAAATCAAACAAATGTAAAATTATGGAAATAATAACGCAAGTCCCTCGAAATAATGGCAAACGATCACAATGTAGATGCATCTTTGAAAGGTTGGCGGAACGTCATTTTGTTGTTGCAAACGTAAATCAAAAACATGTCACTATGTTCATTATTTCGATGTATAGTAACCGCTATCTAGTGTTGATAGCCGCGTTTACAACGAAATCGCCCACCTGTTCTGGCAGAACGAGGTGCGAGATTTCAAACAGTACTCCCTGTCGCCAGTAGGAAGCGTAGAAGAAAGGTACTGATTTATAAATTTCTAGCCTGAATGCACTAGCCAATGAGAAATTTACATGGCAATGCACCGCAAATTAACGGGAAGACGAGAAACCTCTCCCCATTTTGTGAGTGACCAGCGCCTATAACAGACGTACTTCCGAAGGACGGACGACGAACGAAGAACGACGGAGCACGTTTTTCGCACAAATTATGTTACGAGTAAATAATAAGAAGAGAGAAGAGTGAAGGTACTGGGCATTGGGTGGGTGCAGCGTGTTATTATTAGGGTTTAGGGTTTTAGGCTATTTATATTTAGGCTATTAGGGTTTTGCTCGGCAGAATTTGCCGCTTATAACAGAGCTAAAAATACTGACCCTTTCGTCTGATTTCATAAATTACTGTTTTGTGTGCTGGAAATATTTAAAAAAAGTCGGTTGTTTTTACTTTTGTTAAACAAGTTCTGCTAAACAGTTTTGTTAAACAAGTAAAAGTTTAAAAAGTTGTTAACTTGTTAACAAGTTGTTAACTTGTTTTGTTAACAAGTAAAAGTGTCTTAAACAAGGATTAAAATCCTGATATGTGCAAATTGGTTGTACCCTACACGCCATAATTTTCTTCTTTCAAGAAATATTTTGAAGAGGTAAAGTAATGTATGAGATAGTTCGGATATACATGCCACCCCTCCTGATTCGCAACTCACCGTCCGCCACCGACTTAAACCCTCACAATCTGTGCAGAAAAAATATCAAGAGGTCCATGTAACAACATTACAATTCGTGTTGTGTTCACAGCAAGCAAGTAGTTGGCTGAAAGAACTCCCGCTTAAGAATCTTTATTTCCATATATACTCACTAAACCATGATTATAATACAAAAAAATTGACTGTAATTACTGATTCGATTAATACTTCTGCAACAGAGACAATGAACAGAGACAATTCAAAAATCAATATAAGATTTATGATATATTATCATTCTACCCACAATGCACCGCATCCGATGCTCTGAACTGGTCTCAATCCTCTCTTCTCGATCACTCGGTCTGTACATTTGGTGAGAGATTGGCGCCATGTGCTGTGTCTGGTAAACTTTGTTGTCTCGTTCTTAAAGCAACTGGGCGTAAACTAGGAGATCCAGGATAAAATCACTGACGAAGTAACTAATGCTTTGAACAAATTAATGAGAAATATTTATTGCTTTCTCGCAAACGCTACAGCAGTGGAGAGAAAGTTATGTAATGCTGCGCGAAAAAACATCGAATTTTCGGCAGAAAAACTCTAATTATAGGGCCCTGGTAACGAAAAAGTGGATAAATCCAGTTACTAAATTTAGAAAACAAATCCCCTAACACGTGTTGTAGCAACAATCCATGTTTTGTCCTTGATACCCAAAAGTTGGATGATGGCAAAACTTCTGTCCGTCTGTGAACAACGCTAGGGGATAAACCGTTTATCCGATTTTCTCCAAAATTTATATTCTTCAATCGACTTGGCTGATATTGCGGCCCTTTGTATTCGAAACCGATATTTCAATTTTTGGGGGTACTTTACATGAAGACCCTGGGACATTTCAACATTTTGAAAAAAATGCCTCCATTGTTATTGATTAAAATTTGTTGTTGGATAATGTAAAGTTTTAGAGAATGGTGCAGGTATTATGTTCGTTGAATACTCTAATTTTTCAAAAAATTGCTAAAGTTCAAACTTTTTCGGAGTCTTCCTACAAATAAACTATTAAAGGCAGATATTTTTCCGTTAATGAAATCTATTCTTTAAAGATAGGTTTTGAAATAAGGTCATGCACAATTTTTCGAAAATTTGAGGACTTTTCGCGTAATTTAGCGTGAAAATACTGGGGAGAAAGTACGTGCTGTTTTAGCATCACTGGTTTAATGTTCATTTACTTTTGGTATGTTCATCTGAGGCCATTTTGGCCCAGTGTGCGGTGGTGCAGCGGCGCTCGTTGCGTCCAGCATCCGCGTCAGCGATGCGGGACAGGGACACCGGGTACGGTGGGGTGGAGTGGGACGTTCATTGCGGCGCAGGCAGAGGGACGGGAGGCTGACGGACAGGGCGTGTGACTTTCAGATGGGGACACTGCGCTGGTTTGAATGTGGCGGTGAGTGTATAAGCCGATGCTCGATGCTTCGACGGGTATAATGATGAGAAGGATGAAGAAGGCAGAAAATGGTCGGTGTCGGGGTTTACTCAGAAAGAGAGGGAGAGAGAGAGAGGAGTGAGGGAGGAAAATGAGAGAAAGGAGAGAGAGAGGAGTAGATGGTAATTATGCTTCGTGATCTTTGCAGTAACAAATATGTGGTACAGATGATAGAAGTAATTGAGGTAGTTCTCTTAGCGATAACAAAGAAGTCTAATTAGTTGTAGTGAAGATAGTGTTACTTTCGGCTTGGCAATAATGTTGTGGGTGGTGATAGTTTTTTTTCTAAACTATCCATGATATTCCTCATTCTTGGGTTGCGGTTCTAATCCTTCGTCATAATTTTCAACCCTTCGTGTTTTGATCCTTTATTACGAGTGAAAGAAATGAGATACGGTTGTGACAGACTTCAAAAAGAGGATCAAAGATGGGGCAGTAGAGAGACCGTGGGTGTTGGTGCAGCGCTGGCCAAACAACGGAAGTGGAGAAGGCGTCACGAAGCTGCTTCGGTCGCGGCAGTGCTGGCTCGCGTGAGCGGGAAGAGAAGGGGGCGGGGGGCGGGGGGCGGGGGGCGGGGGGCGGGGGGCGGGGGGCGGGGGGCGGGGGGGCGGGGGGCGGGGGGCGGGGGGCGGGGGGCGGAGCCAGCTCGCAATTGAATTCACCAATGCGCCGGACGCCCGTCGAAAACAGGGCGCGCCGCCAAACCGAATTTTAAAGGAGACTGACTGCGGGCGGGTGGGCGGGGCTGAGCGACGCGCAGGACAGGGGCGGGGGCGGGGCGGGGCCGGGCGGAGGCTTCGTCCGGTGGGCGACGCGAGGGTCACCGGAGAGCGGGTTAATTTCTGCCAGGAACGTTAATGCCTGCGCGTCGGCGGTGGTCCGACGGGACGAAGCGACGGGAGTGGCATGGGTTGGAGAGGCGGAGGGTGTGGCTGTAAGGGGTGGTGGGTGGAGGGAGGGGAAGTGGTAGAGGTGGAAGAGGAAGTAAGTGGTGGTGTTGGTGCTGGATGGGGGAGCGGTGGGTGCCGTGAAATCGGCGGGGATTGCAGGGAGAGGAGGGAGGCAGTGATGCGGGCCACGGAGGAATAAGTTGGGGAGGACGAGTGGACGAGAGAGTTAGATGCGGCAGTTG
The DNA here is from genome assembly GCA_031308135.1 of Acheta domesticus. Taxonomy (NCBI): domain Eukaryota; kingdom Metazoa; phylum Arthropoda; class Insecta; order Orthoptera; family Gryllidae; genus Acheta; species Acheta domesticus. Next base: position 104,427,141 of record JAHLJT010004567.1, on the reverse strand, counting down.
GAGGTTGAAGAGACGGAAGTTCGGTGGGTGGAAGCGGTGGAGAAGGGGCTAGTTGAGGAGGAGGTGGGGCGGTGAACGAGTCGGGGATGGCTGAGGTGGCGGGGGCGGCGGAGGAGGCGGGGGCAGGGGACGGTGGAGGAGACGAGGGCAGCGGACGAAGCGGGGACAGCGAGGAGATAGGGGGTAGCGGAGAAGGGCCGACGAGCGGAAGAGGGGCGATGGGATGGCCAGCGGAGGCGGCGGTGAAGGCAACTGTAACGGGGGGAGGCGGGGGTGATGAAGGGGGTGGCGGAGACGGCAGCGGCGAGGGGGGGGGCTGGAGACGGTGACGCGGGCGGGGGCGTGGTCGGACGAGCGGAAGAGAGTGGTCGCCGCGTATCGCCCGGCGGCGGTGGCGTAATGGAGGTCTTCTGCTCAATTCCGAATGCCCACGTTCGGACGGATCACCGTGTGCTTCCAATGCGTTGTATGCTCGTAATTCCACTGCCTGAGGGAAAATGCTAGGAGAGGGTTTAGAAATGCGGTCAGGTAAAAGGTGCATTCTGTGTTGAGTAATAGACGAGTGAAAGGCAGTGAAACGTTTAGTAGAAAAGCAAACACTTGATTAATATCTCATCCCATGTTATTTTAATGATATTCGGTTTGTTCGTTAAAGATTAATTTAAATGCCCCAGACGAATTCTTATGATTATTGAAATACATCTGTTGATGCTCGCTTAATGGAAATGCATCAACATGTGGTCAATTCAATTTTCTCTGGTAAATGGTTAAACATTGGTATTGAATGTTGATACGTTATTTGTATTCAAATGTTGGTTCGAAAATTGCGTGCACGTTCGAAAGGCATTGCAATGTCTGTTTGTCGAAACTATACTGATATACATATAAAATAAGTGTACTGATTAGTATTGAATATTCTGTAACCGTATCGTTCAGAGATTATATTACAAATACAACAATGGAAATCAAGTCATTATTCTTTAAAATAGATAATTATTTTCTGAATGATATATATTCAAATTGTTTGCCAAATCCTATTTGGAGTAATAGAACTCTGATTTTAGAGTTTAGTTTTTCTAAATCCTCAAAAGTCATTCTGAAGTGATACATAAATCCAGTTTTAACTACATGCAGTTTGGGTCTTAGTGTCTTTTTAGGTGAGTAAAAAATGCAAATGCATTAATGTTTCGAAAGTAGTAATCAATTTTTGCCTCAGTCTCTCACAAGTTTCCAATTCATAGGAATACAGAAGTCCGCACATCGAGAATACATACACGATAAATTATGTAATGAAAGAGTGTTTATGTTGTCTTAATATTAGTTATTTCTTTCAATGTAACTTTGTGTTTGACAAAGTGTTCATTTAAATAATGGTGCCAACTTATTTCTGAAAATATCATTTCGAATCGATTGTCTTACAGAACTTCATTAAAAAGAATTATAATAAGAAAACACTACCAGCTTTTGCAAGATATACAAGTAAAAAATGAATATATTATTTTTAATTTTATTTTATTATTCAGGAGAGCATTCGTGAGAATGACAACATTTTTTCCTTGAATTCTTTTACATTTTTGGTATGCAACGCGTGCTGTTGCAAAATACTCCATTATGAGGTGTTTCATTTTCGAAAAGATGTAACAATCATCATCTCAGTTAAAAGTCCAGCAGTTTAATTTCTGTGAGGCACGTTAATGTAAGCATGGCGAGGAGGTTAGCAAGGGAAAGGGCGGCGTGGAAGGGAGAAGAAACGGGCAGAGGAATACGAACGGGTTGATAGGAGAGCGAAATGCAGGAGACTAAGCGCAGCGAGTTTTTTGATGTAAAATAGTAGCGGGTAGTGTGGTGGGTGAATTTGTGATGTAAAATAGTTGCGGGTAGTGTGGTGGGTGGATTTTTGATGTAAAATAGTAACGGGTAGTGAGGTATGCGAATTTTATATGTAAAATAGTAGCGGGTAGTGTGGTGGGTGGATGGATGTAGAGTGATGGGAGTGATGGAATGATGTGATCAATGGAGGAAGGAGATTGGCGGATGTTATGGTGAATGGCAGATGGTAGTGACGATTGGAAGATCAATCATAGCAGTGGTCATGTTGAAGATGAAAGACAGTTGATGAAAGACGGAGGACCGAGAATGGTGGTTAGAAGTGCCGAAGAAGGATGAAGTATTGGTGATCGGAGTGATGAATTGAGTGGCCGTGGTTGGCGGGTGTTTATAGGGCATGAGAGATGCAGTCTCTTACTGGAGATGAAGGGTCGGAGTGTTGCTGCTTGTGACGGGTGAAGTGAAGTGATGGTGGCTGATGACGAAAGGCAGTGAAAGATGATTGAACAGGGTGTGTCGGGTAGTGGTGACTAATGGAGGTGAGTGGCGATAAATTACTCCGAGAGGTAGAGAATTGGAGGATTTTGGGCAAGAGGTTCCAGGCATAGACTAAGGGGCATCGTTACTCTATGTTCCAGGTAACGTTGGGAGACGCGAGTAGAAGTCGTTGCGAGTGGAAGCGGATGCGAGTAGGCACACGGAGTGGAGAAGACCAGAGGTGGGCGAGGGCGCGTGAAGACGACGATAGAGGTAGACGAAACAGGCATCAGCGGACGGAGGCGGCCGAGAGCGACAAGGACATTGTCTGCCAGTGGCTGCGTGCGGCCTGCGGTGCCGGAGGGCGAAGGTGACGGGCCCAGGCGGGAGGCGGGCGACGGGGCAGCATGCAAAAGAAGGCCGCCGGGCGCCGGGAAGAGCCCCCGGCGCTCTCGGGCGGTGTAATAGAGGTCCTTTGCTGAGCTGGGAGCGGAGCCGTTGGCCCAGGAAGTCGCCGTTTGCTTTGCATGCGTAATTGCATTTTGTTAATTTCAATGAATTTTAAATGAACCGTCTGAGACCAGATACAGTGAGCCACACGGGTGTGCTCATCTAGTCCGACTCTTGTTCCGTAGGTTTCGTGTTCGAGTGCTAGCAAGAGTGTTTTTAAAGATTTAGTTCCTGTTTTCTTTTTATGTACTTGCTGAAGTGCATGACCACTGAACAAACACTACTTTGACTCATTCTACAAATTCGCAGGTTACATTCAGATGCTCTTTGTAATCCACATACTTGTAGATTGTAACAACGTAGGTGACTAATAGTATATTATTATTGACACTTGGAGAGGAGGAAAGAAACGGAAACATTATAAAACGACAATTCAAAGAAAAAAATAAAATTTGAAACAAAATGAGTCGATTCCATTCCTTAAAGAGCTAAAACGAAGATTTTTTTCGAAGGTCTTTTGGAAATATAAGTTCATATTTAATGTAACGTGTTGTCTAATATACTTTTTGAAAACTTATTTTCTATTTTGAAAAAAATATCTTCAAGTTAATAGTATTCGAAAATTACGTGGTGTTTGAACAAAATTATTCCAGCGATGTATTAGAGTAGAGCTCACAGAAATTCAGGAAATGAATACTTGCGCAAAATGTATTAGCAGCGTTCGTCATTAATTGTTAAGTAGCACTTTAAATCTTCCAAAACGCGCGAGCATATGAAGTACTAACTGCAAGAGAAGCCGTACTTCTCCGCTTCATAAACATTCCGCCTTTCGCGAATTGCTTTGAATAACTGATGGGACAAATGAGAGAGTACCGGTGGCGCTCCAACTCGAGTATGTTCTCCGGCTGTTAGTTTAAGAACTCGCAAATTTGACTGAAAATGTACGCCATTAAACTTGTAAGTGTGCGCGGTGGGGCGGGGAGGGGTGGGGAGGGGAGGGGCGGAGGGGACGAAGTTGCCGGCGAGGACGCTCGTATGGGCAACGGGGCGCCGGTGCCACCGCCGCTGTCGAGGAGGGCGAACTCCTAAGCCGGTGCTAGGGCGGCGGCGGCGGCGGCGGCGGCGATGCGACGGGAACGACGGCTGCGGCGGCGCCCGCGCCGGTAGGAGAGCACAGTAGTCGTAAATATGAATCTAAGAGGAATTGGCGCAACCACACTGCGTTAGCTTGCCATGTCTGGGGTTAAAATGGTGGTGGAGCGTCCTGAAAGGGAGGGGGGCAGCTGGGGCAACTTGCCACAGACCCTGACATAATTGCGGCACGGTTTCTTTTCATTCAAAAGAAATGAAAAGTATATTAACCTATAAACCAAATTTAACGCTATAAATTATTTTTCATGCACGAAGAAATGAATTCTGTTTATGGAGGTGGGAATTTTTTGTTTGAAATAAGGAGCCCCCGAGGATCAACTGCCCCCGGCCTCGGGTCGCCTCTGGTTACACCATGTGAAATTTGTGGTGGACAAAGTGGGATCGTGACAGGTTGTATCCTTCACAGCAGAGATTTCTCACGACTGTCACAGAAACCTCGCTCTGTTCGTAAACATCTCGATTTTGGTCGAGGTGTGGCTCATCTTGTCGTTTAATTGAAGTATGTCCCAAACTTTTGATTAATGTGAAGACGACATATGGTAACAAAATAAGACACACATTCACTAGAATAGAGAAACGAACGTTTATGAATAACGGAGGGCTTGCTGTGGTTAGTCTGGGTTCTCCTTTAACTGTACCTAGTTTTTCATCCAATGCAATTTTCAAATGTTTGTCTGCCATATTGGATCGGTCATTTTAATTTAAACAAATCTGACTTTAAATTTGTATTCAGCGACTCAAAACACCTCTTCGTATGAATTTTCATGAAGAATGGGCAATTACAGGAACGTATGGTCAGAAAATTATTAATATTGTAAAAATGGCACTTTTCAGACATTTTAACAATGAATAGGCCATTCAAATAATTATATATTTGTGCAAGGGTTGTTCTGTGTGAATATGGGAAAAACATTAAAAAAATCAGACATACCCGATGCAGTTGTAGTGTTCTAGAAGGCCAAATGTCAAAAAATAACCAAAAAACTGCACGTTCGAACGATCGATGTTCCCTTTCGAATTGTGATAAAAATTGTTATATTTCACAAAACATGTTTTGTCATCGAATACTTCAATGTATATGGGTATATAAATGAGTGAGTCGTTTTCTAGGTAATCACTTCCAAAGGTCCATTGCATTTCAAAAATGAGATTGGCATGCATATAGGCCTTGATAGTGAAATAATGAGCCTCTAGCAATTTGTGTCAAAAAATTCAATTTTAACATAGTTTAATGAAAAAAGACAACTTTATCATCGGAAATAATAATTTCGCTTGTCTCATGTTTTTTCAAATTTCTTAGAAATGCTATCGAAATAATAACCAATTGGTCTGAAGTTAACATTTTAGACGTTTATATTAATTTTCATCAATGAAAGTAAAAAATGTTTGCTGGCCAAATGTGAAAAATATATTCGTTTATAAATTTGCTTTCTTCTTACACAATTAGGTTGCGTGTAAATTTCTTGTATGGTAACACTTCAAGGTCATATGCGTTGTTGTATCGGTATCTCAGTGACTATTTCTTTTTTAATATTTTTATGGCAAATTTTGAAATAAAGTTAAATCAAAAATGTCCCAGAAGATGTTTTAATTCAAATTTTAACACAATTTTACTTGTTTGTTTGCTGTTGGAAAATGTCTTGAATATGCTTCATGATCATGTACAATGTACTGTGGTTGCTCTTAATCCAGAGTTAGTAAACGCATAAAGTAGCGGTCAGCTTTCACATCTGGATAGCGGAATTCAAACACCTTCGATCCGTAAGAAATTTGCTTTGACAAAGCAGGTTCTTTGCCAGTCCTTTTGGAGTATCCCCGTTTTTCCTTGCCTCTCATTCCACTTTAGTCCATCATTTACATATCAACTTCAATATCAAATAACCATTGTGCATCTCTCTTCAATTCGGAGAATGGCCGTTAGATACTAGAATCTTATTAAAGCTGTATCTACGTAGATGGAGGTAGCGGCCAGCGCACTAGTTTTCTACCTCTGGGTACTGAATATTGGCCGATGAATGTGGAATTAGTGATGAACAAAGCGGATTCGCGTAAGGATTTCTTGAGGTTCTCCCTTTTCCCTGCCTCTCATTCCAGAAATGCCGCATTTATTCATCCTAATCTGCAGTAACACATTGATAATTCTGGTAAAGCCATCAAAAGCTAAGACACACAGAATCATGGTCACGTATTGAAATGACGTGTTCATTGTGACGGTAATCTGCCGTATGACCGGCTTATAATGCTGGTTGACTGATGGACATGCTTACATCTGACATATCCGATTTCTGTTTGTAAACGTTCCTATTAACGTGTATGTCGTAGGGATTGGTTTTTATATATAGGCGAAAATGCAGAGTAATACTTTGTAATTGTAAATTATCAAATCGTGAAATTAATGTTTTTTAAATTTTTTGTTTACATGGCTTGGAGCAGATGGATACATATGGTGCGGTACAAGTCGGCTCAAGAGTGTAAATTGCCATTACCATTTATCGTGTTTCAAGTATTGATCGAGGTGTTGAGGAAGGAGGCAATGAGGGTGGCTGACTCTGCGACATCTAAGGTAATAACAATATGCACATAACTTAATATGAACAGGCGTTTCATGCAGGATTGAGGGAAACATTCTCCACGCTTCGGACCATTGCCTAGTTTCAGTTCAAATTCATGGTCGCTCCGGAAATGGATCTCTGAAATGATGGTGGAAACTAATCTACGAAGGGAAGCATGAGTGTTTTCAATATGTAATTGTAAAATGAATAATGAAGAAATTGTATATTTCTAACCTAACCACCTTCTCCGTTTATAACATCGGCGGGCTTTATTTAACATCATATAAAATAATTACTGATGTGATTAATTCCTTAGCAACTTTTTCGTAGATCAGAAATCTTATCAAATTTTGCCAAAGCACTTTGTGCTACCAACATTCATAATTCGACTTAATACAGTTCACGAACAATGGTAGGGATTCCAGAGCACAAAAAACATGCAGAGATTGCCCTTCTCCATTTTAATATGTCACAAACAGTTTTAACTTACCCTGCTTTTTTGACGATAAAAGTTAATAAATAAACAATATAACTTTCATAGTTTGAATAATTTCCTTATTTTGTGTAAGAACTATTTCAATTTGACAGCTCCCCAAAATGATCCCTATATGTTTCATCAAAACTTGAATATGCATTCCTTTTCACATTTTCTTACTCTCTCCAACGTCTTTTTTTCCACACTGAAGGACCAATAAAAAATAAAGAGAGTATCAGTTTCTTCCAAGAAGAAGTGATCGGTAAGATATTGGGTTTACGTTCTTAGTATCCTTAAAATAGGTTTCTCAGAGAGGAAACAAAAATACCAGCATTCGAGCAGGTCTATAAAATCATTTTTATTTCTTGAAATAATTTAACGTCAAAAATCGTTGGATTTGAGTATCTTTTGGATGGATGATGTTACTTTGTTATACGAATTTTTCTCTCATTGTGTTCTCTCGTTTTCAATTGCTTCTTCTTATCTATAGTAGTCCAGAACAGGGGCGTAGCGTACATGGATGTGGATGATGTGTTACATACCCTGACAATATCAGCTATTTTTATTTTAAAATGATTGTAAATTGTCCGTTTGTTATTTTCTTTTTCTTCTACACAATATTTCATTATATTTCAAACATTGCGCCGTTGACAATTCGATTCTTCACAGGAATGAACGAATCAGTCTGAAATGCCACCTAGCCTGCGCTGTGAATCAGATGCAGTGACCTATTACATCCAGCGTGCCTGCGAAAAAACTGTCGTTTTTACAAAACTTCATTGTTCTCTTCGGTAAGAGAACAAGATTAATTAATGAACATTGTCGTTTGATTTAAGTTTTATTACCTTATTTTAATGCATTTAGCAGCTATATATTTGTACCATTTAAGGTTAGGGATTATGCTGGTTGAATGTACACTGGTATATGACTGTGCAATACACATCTGTGCCCTGGAATGGCGAGCACAACGCGATCCAAAGTGTGTACATAATTATGGAATCGTATTGTTGTGCCATGACAAATTATAGCGCGCGAGAAAGTTTAAAATATTTGAAGAGGATAGAATTTTATTTAAAGGCTATGTTGAGCAACCACAGTGATATATGGGAAATTCTGTCCCACTTCATTCGAGTTGTATGCTTTTTGGGAGACAAGGGCTTGTATTTTCTCGCCATGATGAAAACTAGTGGTGCTACAGAATGGCACAGACTTTCCCGTATTAGTTTTTCCTTGGTTCTTCGCTAGCTATTCGGAATTGCGACATACTCTTTCTTGCCAGCTACCATCTATCACCGCTAAAAGTACATTTTTTTGTCATTTTCTTAATTTTTCGATTTCCTATTGGTAGAACGAAAATATTAATTTTAGAATATTAAAGAACACAGAAACCTACCCGTAAATGGCAATTTTCTTTTAAAAATCATGTGCCATTTAAGAGAAAATGGCATTTTAGCACTACTTAAAATGCGAAATTTGAAGCTCATTTTCACAGAAAATTTTTGAGTTTTCAAAATACTTTATTTGAAGTTATTTGAAGCACTTACACTCACAAATATCAAAATGTTTCCAAATAGCTGGTAATGTGCATATTAAAGATGTGAGAGATCTTTAAAAACAATTACAATTATGTAATTTTTGAAAAAATAAATCAAAATAAACTTTGCGATATACTAAAGAGTGTAATTAGCACTATTCGTTACAAAAGTTTCAAGAAAAAATTTGCAGCCATATAGGAGAAAATGGCGTTTGAGCATTTCTGAAAATGCCGAAATTTGAGCTACTTTTCACGGAAAACGGTAATGTTTTCGAGAAACTTCACTTGACATTATTTAAAGCATATATACTCGTAAATATAATAATGTGAAAAAATCGCCGATAATGTAAATATTAACGACGTGAGAGACAAGTAAAAAAATTTACATTTTTGTAATTTACCACTATCCCTACCAAAAGTTAAAAAAAATTTGGAGCCGTTTTTGAGAAAATCTTGTTTTTGTAATTTTTTTAAATTGCACATATTGCACGCAATATTGCACGAAAACTACTAAAATTTTGAAAAACATTTACATGACCTTTATTAAAGAACTCAATATGCAGAACAAATTTTATTTAAAGAAAAAATCTCTATCTTCAATTTTGTAGTTGGAGAAAGACGCCGAAAAATAGTCAAAATTTCACAATTTTCGAAAATTCAGAGCTGTACGTGAAAATCGGACCTATGCCATGTTAAATAGTGTATTTTCCTCTATTCATACAAGAAATTGAAAGAAAAAAATTGGCGCCATTTTTGAGAAAATGTTGAAAATCCCCGGGGGGCTTCATATAAAGTACCCCCAAATTTTGAAGAATCTTTTTCAAATTCTCAAAGCTTTGACTAGAATCAGATCAACCGGGGAATATCCATTTTGGAAGAAATCGTACGTATGGTTTAGGCGCTAGCAGTGTTCACAGACGGACGGACGGACGGACGGACGGACGGACAGACGGACGTTTTCCGTTCAATTGGGTTTTCGGTATCAAGGACCTGGAAAACTGGGTTTCTGGCTACACCATGTATTTGGGGATTTTTTTTTTCTTAATTTAGGAACTGGTTTTATCCACTTATTCGTTTTCACGGCCCGGCAATTAATTTTTTTCCGCCGAAAATTGGCCATTTTTTCGCGCAGCATTACATAACTTTCCCTATACTACGTATATCACTCCGTCTATACGTACGTATACGGGAAAGTAATAGGGGATTATCATGTAGATAAAACTTCATGGAATATATAAAAGAAATAATGAAATATGATAAAACTGACTAGGATGATATGGAAAATTCCATTGTTCGTGCAATCTCGCTAGAAATTCGGATTGATTGGATTTCAAGTGTGAGCCTGGTAATGTGCCATGAAATTAAAAGTGAAATTTCTAAAGCGTCCTTTGTCTCCTCGAAACGGATGAAACCCTTGATGTAAGCAGCAAAGGACAACAGTTAACTGTTTTTCATTACGTGTCTGTAAATTGATTGATTATCTCTTTCCAATTGTATTTTTATTATAGATAATTGCTTTTCATTTTATAAATTACGTAAATTATGATGGGTTCGAAATGATATGAATTGGACAATTTTGAAAATCATTGAGTTTGATAGTGCTCTTATTATTAAAGTATGAGGACACACATTTATATCTTGCCAGGTCGTGAACTTCGGTCAACTTTCAACCGGTAAACTATATGAAGTACGTGAACCATTATTACTTTTACTGGATCGGTTTTTATTTTAAATATACGAATTATTTCTGTGCTCTAATTGACTGAAGTGACAGAAATTTGGTGAATGAGGTGAATGAATATTGGTGAATGAGGAATATTTAGGAGTTTTAAATTATTTTCTCATTTCTCGAGTTACACACCCTGAGCCAAAACTCAGTCTACGCTACTGGTCCAGAATATATTATGTTCTATATTATTACTAGCAAAACCCGGCAGACGTTGTTCTGCCCTTTATCTCCCTTCCCCCCCATCTCCTTTCTCACAGTCTCTCTCTCCCTCACCCTGTTCCTGGCTGTCTGTTTCTGTCTCTGCCACTCTCTGTCCCTCTCATTCACATTTACTTGTAGATTCTGCACGTGTCTGAGCTGGTGAGGTAATATCGGGAAGCGCCGGACCAGCAAAATGTAATAATAGAATGGTCAAGATGAACTCATCCTGTAGATTAGAGTGTGAGAAATGTTTCTTTGAGGCATTTGGCCATAAAATTATAGTTTTAAAGGTTCTAGAACGTCTCGTTTAGGAGTTATTTAACGATAAAGATTCAACATGCTGCAGAGTGTGTTGCGGGTTGCATTTGACGTGAATATTTAGTTTTGTTCTACAGCGTCATGTAATGAAGTTACAACGGAATTAATAGCACTTATATATATATATATATATATATATATATATATATATATATATACATATATATACACACATATATATATTATTAAGTATTATATTGAAATACATCCAGTTTGTCTCACATTCAATAACTAAAAATTGTCAAAACCAATATGGTAAATACAATCTAGTTAATGGACCGCATTCTATAATAGTGCTAAGATTTAGAGTAAGGAGTTTAAAACTTCAAATGTTTTACAATATAAATATAAAGTGTATTATGAACAATGTGCACTAGTAGCACGGTTTTAAGAACGTTGTAGACATTCAAGGATTGAAAAAATTATTTCTATCGCTCAAAAAGGAAATGAGAAGGGCGCATTTTTAATTGGAAAAAATAATCACAACCGCATCCAAACTTTTGAAAATATATTCGTAACATTCAATAGTACCTTAAAGATAAAAGGGAGTCACGTGAAAAATAAGTTTAAAATACAAAACACTCTCCGAAGAAAGTTTTCAAAATAAATTACTTCAATTGAAATTCTCCATAACATGTTAACGAAAAGACGGACGTTTTGCTTTCAATTGATTTTTTCGGTGTCAAGGATCCACAAAGTAGGGATTCTAGCGGCACCACATGTTAGGGAATTTTTTCTTAATTTAGGAACTGGATTTGCCCTCTTTTTCGTTATCAGGGCCCGGCATTGAATTTTTTCTGCCGAAAATCCGCCGTTTTTTTGAGCATTGTTTCATAACTTTCCCTATAGTACGTATATTGCTCCGTATATTCGTATGTATACGGGAAATTAAAAATGATTTCCATTATAGTCACTAAAAATGTGAAGTTGACAGACAGTAAGTAGTTGTACTAGAACGATGGGAACCCTTAGGCTGATGTTTTCAAAATGCAATTTGTGCAACGGTTTTTAAAAGTATACTTACATTAAACATACGAAAATGAAACTCCCTGATAATATTTTTTTCTATTCCAAATACTAGTACACAAAGTTGAGTACCTCAATAATGGGTAATTCCGGGCAGGTCAACGGCAATGATAATTAATCCCGTTAGTGTAGTGAATAGTTTTGTCCTGGGAGGTGGTGGTGATTCCTTTCCCGCTGAATGGTGGGATTTGGCAACGACCTACAGGTCTGCTTGCGGGGGGTTTTCTCCTTCAGGTATCTCTCCGCAGTGAGGCACTGATGAGATAAAGTTACTGAATGAAGAAATTGTCGGCAGCGTCATTCGATATTCTTGTGTTCCCTCGATCCTCTGCAAAGAAAGTTGAAGGCGGTTATCATGTACTTGAATATGAGATGTATGGAATCATAGCTGGTACGCCACCTGATACGCCATCGTTTGTATTAGCGTTTGGCGCTCTGCTACCGGCTGTTATTCAGTATTATTAAATAATATCGGTCGTAATATCATTCATCAAGACTAAGGTTTATTATCAATATATTTGCACACTTCTCAAACTAAGATTCCATAAATCTCATATACTAGTACATGGTTATCACCTTCAACTGTCTTTTCAGTCCACCGCCGAAACACAACAAATCGGCTGACGCTGCCGATGATTTCTTCATTCAGTAAGTTCATCTCATCACGCACCATCTTTGCCTTCACCCGCACTTAACTCCCGATTGGTCTCCCGACATGTGTGATAATGTAGTGTATGGCAGGTGTGCGTACGCACGCGCGTGTGAATATGAATGAATGTGTGTAACGGGAGAGTTTAGGTCGAGAAAGGAAGGATAGATAGCGCGCGGTCCATGGCGCATTTGTTAGCTACTCATTTGTTATTGATAGAAGAAACCACGGAAAATTTCTGACAAGAGCAGTCGGCCGGTAGAATTCTCCTCTGGACAGCGACAGAACTCGATCTTTCTAGCTAGAGTCGAAAATTCGCCACCGGGACTCGAACATTAGGATCTTTCGATCTGAGTCGGTGCAGAGTCGGACTGCGGCAAAGCTGACTCTGATCTACATTCACCCAGTTGAATGTATACAATATTTAGTGTTGCAGTTCACACCGTCCAACAGAGGAGAAACAAATTGTGAAAGCACATTTTCATTACTTAAATCTTGTTTTTTAAACTTCGTCTCAAACATTTTTGTGGGAACGATCGGTTTTTAATAAACTTACAAGTAATCTTGTGTAAATATTTTTATTTTCTCTCTTCGATTTTGACTTTCGAGTCTCAAAATGAACATTTACCATGCATTTTAAGTTGTTGTCTGTTGCCAATGTAGTCACTCTCAATAGTGCTTGAAACACAATCACATTCATTTCAAATGGAAGAAAAGTTGGAGAAAAATTAAATAGAAGGATGGCTCTAGGAAAAGTAATAAGAAGAGGGAATAATGTGTGGAGCTTCCTCCACACATTATCGTTAGAGTATCCTCCATTATCGTTGGAGTATCCTCCACACATTATCGTTTCCCTTCGGAAACGAGAATGTAAATAGGGAGGTTGAATACGAATGAAAGAGATAACAATGACTTTTGTTTTATTGCTTGTATGTATGTAGTACTTGATGCGACCGGCTTGATGATACCGGCGTCGTCCCTTCCTCGCGGCTATGGGTTAAGGGGGTTTGTGTGGTTAGCACGTAGACATCCCCTCGCCATATTCCGGTATTTTCAACCTGAGAAGTGAATTTTCTCATCGTCACACAGCAACATATACAGGGACACTGCAAGAAAAACGCCCACTATTCCTGGGAATCGAACCCAGGGTCGCGTAGTTGAAAGCGAGCACGCTGACCAAGCGCTAGCCACGAGGCTCTGTTTTATTATTTAATTATTAAAATGATTTTATGTGAGAGAATAAAATAGACTATGAAGGAGGCTCAGCAAATGTTTGAATTTGACCAATTTGGTTGGAACTCCGGCCTGGTAAATCTTCTTCCTTCTATAGCTCTTCTGATTTGTCAAGGGAAATTCAAAATGAAAATGGTAGAAATACTTATTGTTATTTAATTTTTCACAATCTTTTCGGGAAGATATGAAATAAGAAACAATATCTTTTGGGGGATGACGAGGAAAAACTCAGCGCACAGAAAATTGCGTAAAAACCCCAGCGAAGATTACAGTAAAACGTATGAGTGAATTTTGTAATTTAATGGGAAAGGTGTTCAATTGATGAAGTTGATGTAGTGAATTCTTACGGACGATGAAGCGTTCACTGATATTCGAAGAACGAAGAATGTGAATGTAAAATACTAGTTATTACCCGTCTGAGTGAAGAAAGGCATACTATTATGTGAAATACCGTTGACTCTGTAAGAACCAATGAATGCAGTTGTTCTTTAAATATCCAAACGATATGTTTTTAACGTAGTTATGACAGGTTCTATGATGACGACGATGACGGTGATGTCAAAATCGAACCCGAGCATGGATAAGGGAGAAGCCATTATTCACCCCCTCCCTTACTTTTCCCAGTCAGATGCTTAGAGTAGTAGTGTGTCATTACATTGCACAGAATGATTGATTTCCGAGGTGATCATGATGGGTAAATGATGATGAGAGTCGACTGATTACGGACAGAATGATCGCTCAGATACGAAACGTTTGGAATGAACGCAAATGAATTCACGCCATAAACGCATAGTGAAAACGTCTGTGCATTAGCGGGAGATCCAACTCTCAGCGCGCACTGAAACGCTGAACCACGGAGCAAGGCGCATATGCTTTAAAACCCACATAAAAACAGGTATGTTGACCGTGTGAATTTTACTCGTAGTTCCGCTCCATGGACCGAAACTCAACTTTGAAAAACGGTTCATGTCACAACTTAGGACCGTTTTACTCTAATGAGTGTCGGTTGGGGACGACGTCCCTGAACCAAGAATTCTCCACAGTTGCTTCCCATTAATGGACTATTTGTAAGTTATGTGAAACAATTGTGTATGCGTCTTGGTTAATTTATGAAATGAATTTTATGAAACTTAATATTTTAAGAACATCATTCCATAAAAATAAATGACGAACTCCTTTCACGGCATAACGCTGTGAATCTGCTACCCCACGACGAATGTTATAATCTCAGATGTACTCTTTTTGAATTTATTTTCTGCTTTTTCGACTTTGGAAGGCTTTTAAAAAATTTGAAAGGATTTTAAAAATTACAATTAAATAACTTAAAAGAGGTGATCACTCGCACGTTGATTGTTCCTAATATTTAGGTCAATAAAAATTACTATTTTTATTGAATAGTATTATCAGAGAATGTTTTAATATTTAATATTGTGTAAAAGAGTAGCAGTTGTATGTGTTGTAAGTATAAAGAAAACGTGTAATTTATGGAGCTTTGAATCGGTCGTTGGGGAATCGGGATTTTATTCTACGAGCTTACTCCTTGTACAAAGCCGATTTACCTTAAATCTCAATTGTTTTGAGCTCCAACAATATTCGGAGACAGCGACTACTTGTGCGTTGCGAGTGTGGCTGCGTAGCCTCTTGGATCCCCGTGGGCGGCCACTGTGCCGCGGAGGCGCCGGCAGAGGCGGCAGGGGCGGCGCCTCGCTTGCGCAAACTGTTCGCGCCACAGCGACCCTTCCTCCACCTCCTCTCGCTTCTCCTCCCCATCCCCCCACCGACCCCCGCCCTGGGCCACCACGCCCCTCGCCAGCGCCGCAAACAGCAGGCGAAGATCGCGTCGGGAAAGTTTCGCTTCCCTAACAGCGTCCACTTCCCCGCCCCGCCCCGCCCGCGCCCCTCCCCACACTCCGGCCGCCCGCGCACACTGGCCCGAAATGGGCGAAAAGTGCGCGTAGAAAAAAAAAAATCAATGGGTGAAACATGTGACCTGAAAGTGCGTAATTTTGTGAACTTAGAAAGTGAGATAATGAACGCGGTGGTGGATAGAGTTGTTAATTAAAACTGCAGTTTTCAACTGTAGGCCTTTGCTGCTCACGAAATAATGATATAGACTCTGAGATAAATGTGTAAAAGAAAAATTATATTTCTTCACGAAACTACAAATGGGAGCAACCAAATGTAATATTCTGCGTACTATTTTTTTTCGTTTCGTAGTGTTCTTAGTTCCGTGCGTAACAGGACAGTTTGCAAAGTATTTTATATAAATAAATAGTATATACAAAAATGCATCTGATCATTTTTAATTAATTATGTAATTCGCCTTGTGTAAACGCATTAATAGGACCATACACGACAGAAATTCACATTCTGAAAATTATTACTAAAATTCGTTAAAATTTTTGTTTAATAATATCAAAAGGAAGTGGAGCACCTTAATGACTAATACGCGGCGGAATGTTGAATGTATCGAGGCCCGAGAAAACTTCTGGAACACTTGTATAAGACCATTGATTGCTAGTGTAGTGAGTCTTCTAAATATGCAATTTTGAGGGACCCGTCAATATTGGAGCTTTTGATACTTCCCAATGAATAGTGGGAGAACTTCAAAGAAGGAGTCTTACGAAAGTTAACACAAACAACTTTGGAAGTTGTAATAAATATTAAACAAAATATTGGTGAATAACGACAACCCTGTGAAAAATGCGTTTGAGTGAAGTAAAAACGAAAAATAATTGATTTCGTAATTTCATCTAAACGCCTAGTTAAAATATATTGTACAATAATCTTAGAATATTAGCATTAGGAACCACTAACTCCTGAACTAAATCACTTCATTATCATTTCACTATTCAACGTCTAAAAATTAACTGAAAGGCCTAGAACGTAGAGTTTCAATCCCGTCATAACCCACTTCCAAAAGACTCCTTTGAAATCGCAGAAAACCGTGACGGGCACCGTCTTCGTCATTTGGGCCCACTGTGCCGTGCCGCCGCCGCCGCCTCCACCGCCCGCGTCCCCGTCCGGGCGTGGAGAGATAATGCCCTCACGTGCGTCATGCCGCGTGCGCCCGCCCGCCGTGCATGTGTGTGCGGCGGGAGAGAAGGCGACGGCCGAGCAGGAGGAGCGGGGCGGGGTGAGGGAGCCGGAGGTGAAAGTAATTATCTGCTATCACAGGAAGGATTCGGGCCACTGGCCACAGTGCTGCGCTGGAAATTCATGGCGACAGGAATCGCGCCCGCCGCTGGCCGTAGGCCGCCACCGCCGCCCCCCTCCCCGCCGCCAACACCAACGCCAGCGCGAGATCCCACCGGCTGCAGCGGCAACCGCAGCACACCAGGCTGCTGCATCCACTCTCACGAAAAGCGTACGAGAAGTTTCGTGGGGCGTTGTAGTTCGGGCAGCAATAGCCGTGAACGTTAGCCTAGCTGCAAACGAGCGTCGAATGTAGACACACGATATAATTAAAAGTGCTACACGCAAACATGAATCGAGATTTACAAGGCTGTAATCAGTTAAGATTTGTGTATATGTTCAAACGGTATTGTGAATATTTGACGGGAGAAAATTTTGGGCTTCTCAAATGCAGTTTTAAGAAGAGTAAAACCTGCATAATTGCCGTTATAAATAAAATCTACGACATGCGGAGAGAACTAAAGATTTTCTCATTATGAGGAAAAGAATAATAGACCCGAATAAAATCATACAGGTAACACGGAAGATGCATTTAAAAAGCTGCAAGTAACCGTAGAATAGAAGAATCAAGAGACATGGGAGAAAATTGATGGTTGAAAGCTTTAAAGCGGTTGTTGACAAACAAGGGGCTGGGACCAGGAAGTGCTTGCATCCGTTATGAGCACTTCCTGGTCCCAGACCCGCCTATTCCAACTACTGTCGTTAATTGTTGGTAATTATTCACGAAACAACCATAGTATAACATCTCAGAATATATTGAAGAATTATCAAATTACCCGTTAGAGCAAGTTCTATAACCAATCACGTATTATAGTAAGCCACGATACGAATATCGTGGCTTACTTTTCGTTTAAATTTGACTCTTCATCCTGTGACAGGGGAGAGACTAATGTTGGTTGTAGTTATTATGTATTATTAGAATAAAAGTTTTTTAATCTGAAATAAAACATAAAGTTTCTACTTGAATAATGGAAAAACCGGCGGCATTTGGTAACAAACGAACTATTAGAGGAAATCTTCGAAAACCACAAGTATTCTTTTAAGTTAAAAAATTTTTCTTGATTATTTAAAAATTAAGAAAACTGTTTCATTTCGGTATTAACATGGGAAAATAAACTGAGAAATTTAATTTGTCGATTCGACTAGATATTGCCAAAATAATTTCTTGACGGTAACAATACACTTAATGTAATATAATTTGCAGAACAAGGGGAGAAAATATAACGAGAACTTACTTAGGAAATTGTAAAGGATTAATGACAAATTATTTAGATATAAAGAATGAGGTTCGCAAATGAGCGCGCGCTGTTTTAAGTGATTGCGATGTGATCGCGTGCTTTCATAGTCTCCTCTAAATAATAGAAAGCCATTCTTCAACATTGCCTCTGAGAGTGTCAAGGGAAGGTAATAGCATGGCAATTGCAACATTTGATTCCGGATTTCTTTCTCAGTAAACGGGTCCCGTTGTTAATGTAAACCAGCATATTTTAGCTACTGAAATACCAAAATTCAACGATACTAACTGGCAAGAAATCACTTTTAAAATTTTATATCAATTTAATCTATAAAGTTAGTAATTATATCACGTAACCGGAAAACATTCATTGTTTCAGAAGTAATGAAAAGTAGTGCTTTCCGTACAAGCTACATCCTCTGTTCCAATCGAGTCATTATAATTTGTTTATAAATATTCCAGAAAGAAAAACTGTAAACATAATGAATGTAAAAGACTTAATATATGTAAATGCATGATGTCTATGTAAGACACAATATGAAGATTCATTTGTTAACTCCTCCTGTCCATTAGCTACGTTATGATGAAATTCACAAAGTGCATGTGAATTTCAATGAAAAGGTGTTATTTTCTTTTTGATTGTATTACTTACTGCAGATATAATTTTGAATAAAAGTTTTATATTTTATTAAGTAAGCAGGTAAGGCTAGTATTTGATGATATGACTCTAAATTAGCTTTTTCTGATTTTTTAAAGTATACTGAGTATTTATAAAAAAACTAATGGACGAAATCAGGGAAGGGAAGATCGTCTCGAGAACAGCTGATAATAGCTCTCTAATACTTTGCCATATCATGAATATCGAAAATAATAAACAAGAAGGAAGAAAATGTGACCCTCTGGAGATAATTATTTTCTTTAATATTTCACTTTCTTGAGCAACGATACCCTTGATGCAACACTTCCTCTTGTTATTTGTCGCATGAAAACCTCCACATCATGTCCATTGTTTCTTTAAGATAAGGTTCATTTGGAGGATCTTAGACTTACAGTGAAAAAAGCGTGTTGGCTCTCTCTCTCTCTCTCTGTCTTCTTAAATGTTACGATTATATAAAAATCAATTAAGAAAAAATTATACGAAGCTAAAAATCGGTGCTTAAAAGAAATTGAGATTCATTATTCTTTATAATTATCTGAGATGTTGCGTACGTTTGTTATGATCTGATCTCCTAAAATTACCAGTCTTATTGGGCTCCCTTTAAACTCATTATATTACTTTCTAATTACTTAATCAGATTCTAATTACTTGTCACAATAATTAGAGAGAGGTTAGTCGTTTTCAAAACCTTTGACATTTTAATTTATGGTGATTCAGTAATTTAACGAATTAATCTCACGGAGAGACGTCTTGAGCAAAACCGTTGAACTTTGACATCACAACCAAAGAAAACACAAAGACGTGCAAACATCCCTTTTGTTAGTGTCTGCTTCCAATTGTGAAATCATTTCTGTGAATTCGTGTACCTCTTTGATAATATTAATTCTCTTTCTTGCTCTTTCTTTGCTGGTGAATTGGTTAAGGAACTATTCTCAGGCTGCCACATTTTCGTTTCCTCATCATTCACTTCTCTCTAAATTCATTCCATTACAAATATTTACCTTAATTTAAGAAAATACTGCACAAATATTAAGGAAATTAATTAAAATTTCCTACTTCCATTTAATTATTCTACAGTTTGAAATATTATAATATAATTGTTTCATATTGCTTACGTCAAGATAATTTCTCAGTCGTGGTAAATTTGTGCCCTCACGTTGTGAATGTTGTTATTATACTTCATTCGTTGATAATGTTTTTGGAATACATCCTTCGTGAATGAGATACAAAGAATAAGATTATACAATTTTCTATTTAACATACGTGCAATCTTTAATATGTTTTTGTAGATAATTAAGCTACATTCCACATTCCACAATCCACAAAATGTTTAGGATGTAGGAATTGAATACCACATAGTGAAATGATATAAAATTTAATTTCTATTTTAATTAAAACTTCGCGTTCTATAAAATGCAAAACTCTCTTTTTACTGCAGTTATTTCAACCTTAATCGTCTACGACGAAAGGTAATAAATTTGACCGCCAGCTGAAACAAGCTCTTACCATTCCTACCTTGCATGAACTTCGCGAATTACCTCCGAATAACATCCGCTCATGAAGCAAAATATGTCACCATTTGACATATGTACCTACCTTTCTACCATCCACCTTCTCACTCATCCATAAACCCTCTTTACCGCCTTGTTGACTACTGATGGATGTGTTACTACAGAAACACGTCTGGATTCCCAACTACTTGCTAGGGTTCCCGACATCGCGTCGCGCAGTGGTCGAGTCGTCGACCAGTGTTCTGTCCGCCCAATTCTCGTTCCAACTGCGCTCCTCTCCCCCGCTCCATGCCCGTCTTTGCCCCATCCGCTGCAACCCCTTGTCCGCACCTCCGCGTGCTCCCCGTCCCGGGTGTAGATCCACCACCTCCCGATCTCAGCTTGCACTCCCACACACTCACCTGCACCCCTGCCCGCACCCCTTCCCAAACCCCGCCCGTGGCCCAGCTCGTACACCACCGCCCGCAGCCCGCACACGCACCACCGCCCACACTCCCGCATGCACCCCTGCCCACCCCTGCTCCCGCTCTCACGTCGTCTTTTGCACCCCCGCTTGCACCACCGCTTACACTCCCGCCCGCATACCTTCGCCGCACCTCTCCTGCATTACCGCACGCATGCACCATCACACGCACCACCGCACGCACCACTGCCCGCACCCCAGTCCACACTCCGGTTCACACCTCCACCCACGCCTTAGGCCGCGACTCCGCTCGCAAACCCACCTGTATCTCCACCCGCTCTCCTTCCCGCACCACCCACGAGGCCTTCTCCCCCAACCCTCATCATCGCTCGCGTCTCCGGCAGAGCCCTCTCCTAGGCATTTACCCGCGGGCCCCTCCGCATCAGCCCTCACCCCGCCTCCGCCCCCGCCGAACGCTTTATGGCAGGACACGGCTCGTGCGCCTTGCGCCATTGTTCTGGCCAGCAGCAATCCCTTCGCAGGCGCTGTCCCTCGGCCGGTAGCCGCCCGCCTCCTCCGCCCCTACCGGACCGCCGCGCCGCGCCGCCTGCCGGCCGCTCCTTGCGCCCATTGTCTTAAGAAGCCCGCGCGCTGTCTCACCCCCGCCCCCGCCCCCGCCCCCACCGCGCCGCGCACGGCTGCTCTTGTTCCCGTGGTCCTACATGGCAGCAATAGGGCGATAATGCCAGTGGCCCCTACAGACGGGCAAGCTGCTCATTTTACGTCTCCGACTGGAAAAAAAAAACGTGAAAAGTTGTGTTGAGTGAAAACAGCTCTCGAAGAATTAATGATTAGATATTTTTCAGACGTTTATTTCATCTTTTTGGAAGAAAACAGAATCTGTTGTGAACTGTATCATGTGACTGCTTTTTTAAGAAAGAAGGAACGTCATGTTTTTGTCTTCTTTCTTTCAAATTGTGTCTGTTGAGAAAAGAAAGAAATACATCGAGTGAAATTACTAACATGGTTACATCTGTACAAATCGTCTTCATTTGTTTGACTATCAAAACTATTGTTATTTTGAAATAATTTGACTCATTACTTTTCCAGTCAGGAATGAAAGTAACGAAGTTTATTTCTGAAGCGTGTGAAACGTTGATGTGTAGTACATTATTTTACCAGGGAATACGACTTTCGATATTTCATGACTTGCATTTTTTAGTTGAATCAAATGTTTTATTTAATCATATCAGCTAAAAGTTCACTATCAATCCATGCAATTAGTGAATCATCAATAAATCCTCTACCTGAATGTGTAATCTGTTCTTGAAAATAGTGGTATTGAAGTGATCTAAATTATTGTGATTCGTAATAAGAATATTGTTTCACGTTTAGCCAAGAAGAGCTGCTATGTTACTCGTATAAACTCTTTCAACCTGTTACAGTGTTATTTAGATGTTGTAATATTAATACACTACAAAATAATGGAACTGGTAGTAAGCAAAAGTAAATTACTTAGCCTCCTGCGTCCTGAAAATTTTTTCGTTAACAAAATTGTTGAAAGTTCATTTAGTGGGTTCTAAGGTTAACAAATAGCAACGAAAAAAAAAGAAAGAAATATTTTTTGCGTACTTTGTAAATAAATGGAGGGGTGAAAATTAGGACATCGGGACTCAATTAGTACACTGAAGATATTTTATTAGAGTGATCAAAAATACAGATGTAATGATTATTACACATTTAAGAACTGTTTTAATCTGTATGGTACTGAGCATAATGGTTCCTTTTTGACGTTAGACATAGGAACATTTTGCACTTTCAGCCGGAAAAATTAGTTTTGCTTCTGCATCCTTGGAATCGACACCTTTTATATAAATTGTGATGCAACTCCGGCATGTGACCTGCTTTGCTGGTTTGTCTTTTTACTGAACTGAAATAATGAACAGCGGACTTAACATACTTTATTCCCAACCATTGTT
Organism: Acheta domesticus; assembly: GCA_031308135.1. Classification (NCBI taxonomy): domain Eukaryota; kingdom Metazoa; phylum Arthropoda; class Insecta; order Orthoptera; family Gryllidae; genus Acheta; species Acheta domesticus. The sequence continues at coordinate 104,404,538 of JAHLJT010004567.1, read as the reverse complement.
TGAATTCATTGACTGAAAGGCCTAAAGATTTCCCTGTTCTTAGCACATTTGCTCTGTTGGTAGCTTTTTAAATCAGTTCAAACAAACTGTCATAAAAATAACATATGTATCCTCGTCCGTATGTTCTCCAGTTGCTTGAATCAACGTAAATGTAAGTAGGTTGCAGAAAATCATTACGCGGCTTGTCAAAACGTCTCTGGTCTCATTTTACTCTGGCCTAGAATAAATATTAGTTATTAAATATAAGTTTCACGAAGACAATCAGGTTGTTGTTTGAGGTTAGGATGCATTTTACCTGTAATACAGAAATAGGTATTTCATCATCTGAACTTTCAGAATACTCAATGATGGAATCCTCAATGATAGAATCCATTGGTGCTGCTCCTAAATTAAAAACGGATGTATTGCCATCGTCACCCACATAGTCATCGTGGGAACTAACATACACTTTTGATTCATCCAATGAATTTCATCAAAATCTTTTTCTGAAACGTAAATGTCTTACATTTTCCTATATCAGTCTCTAAATACTATATAACATACACACAAAAGTGGCATAAAGTAGATAAGTCAACATTAAATTTCCAAGAGAAAATTTCGTGTTTGTAGTTATTGAGACCCAATGTCCTAAAATCGACACCACTGATTTCACATCTGCCTAGCATCTAACCACAAAAAGAAAAATAATTCTTAGAGCACAATATTAGTCATAGTTTAATCGATAAAAAACATATTTACTATTTAAAATAACTAAGTATTTAAATGAGAAAACACATAATTTACCTGGATCCAAAAAAAGAATGTCTAATTTCTTGCGTGCCGCCATTTTCATTTCATTACTGTGAACTGAAGGAACGCCGTGGAGCGAGCATTCAAACAACAACAACAAACTGCCGGCATAACTGTGAATTTTTTGGACGAGTGTCTCCATTCAATGTTAATCCGACGAATTTTGAAACGTTTGGTATGGAGAAATATACAACAGGAGTGAAAACTCGTGTGGCACCATCTACAATAAGGTACAGGAGTTAAATCGACAACACTGCACTCTGTGGCCAGAATGGATACTTCTTGATCGCTGAACCAGCTGGCTCAGGTGCACGGTACGCGATCTACTTTTTGGGCATACAATGTAAATAATAACCTCCATAACAGCACGTACTCCGATATTTGCGCTCTGTATAAAAAATACAAAATAACTTGAGCAAGGGAAGAATAAATTGGCAACTTTTTTCTGTATAGTATTCATAAAATTTATTCTGAAAGCAATATTACATGATCACAGAGGTACAATACAGATACAGAAGAAGAATGTGGTATTGTAGACTCCATCAAATTACTATTTAATTAGATTTTGACATACAAATCTAGTATCTCTGTTAATAAAATTATAATTGTATCTCCATCATCTTTTCATATTATAACACAAAACAAATCAATTTTATAAGTGATAAAATGGGCAGAAATGGTTTCATATCAACATAAAATTATTTATGGTTTACTACTTCATTGCTGTGTGTTTACAGACCTGAAACAAAACACGTAATGGTATACTTAATACCCTTGCGGGTCTTTCTGGTTCTTTATGCCCTAGGCCCCTTTGAATTCTTTACGGCCTGCTCTAATACCAACACAACACACAGAACATAGCAATGAATTCAACGTTTGAAAAGTTAAGTTGCAAGCCAGTACAATAAATAAATGGCATAATGCTCAAATAAAATAAATTGTTATAAACCTTAGTTTGCTAATTTGATACGAAAATTGAAATTTTGGAATGTTTTCGTGAATTTATAATTGCCATCATTCACTCGCATTTCACTGTTACGTATCGCCTTTTTTAGTAACATATTTATATTCTTCTTCAGTAGCGGTACTCGTAATAGAAATAAGATACATAAGACACGTCGGCTAACATCCTCGAAATGTTATTTTTTGGTGTTATGACATATTCTAAATAACGTTTGACAACAAACGCTAATAACCTAAAAGTACCGTTTCATCAGCGCAATTTACACTGTTATTCACGCTGGTAATTCTCAAATACACCATAAAGATTTTCATATATTTCTCAAGATTTTAATGGAAACCACTGTTCTCAGTTTTGTTAGCTTTTGCAAGAATTTCTGCACGAACTTCACAACATTCTTTCATTTTGTACGAACGAATCAGTCCAATAACGATTATGCAATAGAAATTAGAAATAGAAAATAGAAATTAGATCTGTTTTGTTTATCTGACGTCATATTGACAAATAACTGTTACAATGCGTCTTTTCACTGTAGACGCAAGAAATATTATAAAATGTTTCGAATTCTCGTTTTATTCAGCAACGAATTAGTAAACCATACTTTTTGTATGCACCACGAGCGTTACTAGATGTTTCTGCCCCTCAGGCGACTTCCAATCCCTCGGGCCAGAGGCCCTCGGGTTTGGAAGTCGCCCTCGGGGCAAAAACATCTACTTAACGCCCTTGATACATAAATAACTATTACATCTTGGATCAGATGTAGTTTGTTTTAGTATCAATGTCATGACTACGAAACTTAGTATCCCACATAATCATACTAGAAATAAATTGTCACAAAGAGTAAATATTTTGTACCTCTTGGATCCGAGTTCATGACTTTCGTTATGCAGACATCTCTGTCAATTGAGCTAAGAATCAAACACTGCATTCATGACACTTTTCTTGCAAGGAAAATACAATCTACCTGCATATTTGCGTGTATTACTTGTATTTTATTGATAATTCATGTTCAATAGTTGAAAATAGTTTAATTAAACCTAACATTTACGTAAGAACCTTAAAAAAATTACGTTAGGAATTCGTATAAATTCTGTAACAGCAACAGTAACATATTTATACATTTTATTAATTCTGATTAAATGGTGATTTTTAAATGTGTAGTTATTGAATTATATACACAATTATTTTGACAACACAATTAAACATTATTACAAACCTACAGAAATTCTTTCCACTAGATTCTGGATAGGAGAAGATATTCTTATATACATAGTTATACATCCAGAAACATGTCATTCACACCTCCTGATCTTTTAACCTCTCCCAGATCTGCAGTGTAGTTTGAAGAAGCAACATATCCTAATATGAATATTATTAGTTTAAAACACATGTTCTTTCTTGTAATTCACATTTTCATTCAAACCATGTAATTGGAGGGTAATAAACTGGCAAGATTTAAAAGCTTAAATTCACCAAAAAGGACTGCAAAGGAGTATCCATTTGTTGTGGAAAGCTAGTGAAACAATTTGTATAAATAAAAACCTATTTATTGAGGTTGGAATACTACAGTTGCTTTGCCTATTTATTTATGAATCAGTGGCATTCAAGTGAATTACTCAAGAATAGTTTCATGCAATTCAGATCTCTTCTTCTCCTACTTCTCTTGCTGATCGGATTCTATGCTTCTGAATACAGAATTGGTGCCTCTGAGTCACCTGTAATGAAAGCATATATTTGAAAAATGTAATGCAGAAACACCACATCCGAAATTCTCAAGCATCAAGGTGATACACTATTAAAATTTAGACCTATAAAATAATATCAAACTCTTAAGGTATCTGGAATGTTCGGAACGATCCATGAAGTAGCACAATACTAGACGGAAATACCGTTCAATTGTAGTAACTCATCATAACTCAAAATATTTCACTCGCCTTCCCGTCTCAGAGAAAAACCTGAAGAAACTTCATTTCCTTTATCTTGCCGAACAACATTGGCACATCCTTGGGCCCAACATTTAGTCATTGTCATCTGCAACACTTGACGTACATCGCCAAAAAAAAAAAAAGCTCGCAAACGAAAAGTCACAAACAAACACGTTGCCATGAGCATCGCCGTTTCTTCAGCAAGGAATTAAATTTGAGGATGAAATGAATGGTAGAAGGTTCATAAGCTCGTACTGCTACCTGACGAGCAAATTACCGAAGCAGCGTTTGAAATTATGCATGTACCTTAAAATAGATGTCGCCACATGGAAATGACGCTAGCGAATCCTCTAGTCCATACTCTCAAACAGCGAGAGTTTCCTCTCCTGTTGTATATTCTTCCATGCGTTTAGTGTTAAATTTCACCCCACAGGGCTCAGGAGGATGATAATTTAAAGTTATTTCGCGAAGTGGCCAATTAATTCACACTGGTCTTGTCATTTAATAATTTTTTAACAAATTTCGAGGAAATATCAATCGATTTCATAAAAACACATCTGTGTGCAATAGCAGACCTGTCCATCGACCAGGCTATACTCGAATTGATAAATTGTATGGTTTCGAAAATCTAGCCTCATTAGGATCAAGACACGTAGCACAACGTGCAATTTCCTCCTTACGTCTCTCGTTTTTAATTGATGTACATTATAATCCACATTTTATAACAAAAAAGACTGTTCGATAAAAATTCATTCTATTGGAGAACGAATACAAATATATCAAAGTTTCGTCAGTAGAGCAAGCATATACCCCACAAAGCGAAAGTTGCAGTGATAACTAGGAAGCAACACGAGCTTCGGGCGAATCTGTTGCGGGCGAGAGTGCTGAAAGACCTTTGGCATCCCGCGCTCCCACAAGCCATTTGCCATCTGACCGCCCAAGCATTGGCCGCGTCGCTTCGCCAGCGCCCCGCCGCCATCCCGATCCCCTCGCTCATCCCGATTCCCGCCGCAATCCCTACGCGATCCCATCTGTTTACCATAGCAATTATTTTCCCAATCCCGCCTCGATCCCTTTCCACCTCTCAGTCCGCTATCCTCCCGTCATCCCGCAGCGATTCCGTCCCAATTGCCGATTACACCCTCACTCTCGCCTGTTCCCCCCTCTCTCTTTCTCTCTTGCTTTCTCGCTCGGCCTGGCTTCTGCAACTCACTTTGTCCCGTGGTCCGTTCCGGCGCTTTGCACTCCGTCCGGGCCACCCGCCGCCGCCGCCCTCAATTCGGTGCCCCTCTCGGAGCCCTTGCACAATTGCGCCGCGACCCTTCCCGTTCCGGATGCAGGCCGCGTTCCTGCGCGCTCTTGGGCTGCGGCGGCGCTGGCGGTGGAGGCCGAGGCGTCGCCAGCAGCGATGGCGGTGACGGCTCAGCCGGCGGTGATGACAGAAGTGACGGCGGCGGTTGCTGCAATAGCTGTGACTGTGGAAATGGGGGTGGCACTGTGGAAATGGGAGTGACTTGCACTGTCACGGGGACCAGACAAGAGCATATATGAGGACATTACGGGGCTCGGGCCAAGCCGTGGACAGGAAAAGGGGGGCTGCGATTGTGGTGATTGGGGAAGAGGCAGTAGTCAAAGTGTGGGGACGACAAGGGTAAGGGGACGGGTAGAGCGGGTACAAGGGATGCGAAGGTGGTGACTGGGGCGGTGGCGGTAGCAACGGTTGTGGAGGTAGCGGCGGTGGTGGGCACGGTGTGGGGATGGGTCTAGACTTGAGCAAGAGAAGCGGTGCCGGGGGTGGGGCCACGCTGGGGAAGTTGGAGGTCCGATGTTCTGTGCAGGGATGATTGGTGCAATGGCCAGAGCTGTGGCGAAGGCAGTGACGGCGACAGCGGTGGCTGTGGCGACGGAGGCTGTGGCGGTTGTCGCCCCGGGCGGAAGCGGCGATGATAGCGGTTGCGGCGGGCAGTTGGGGAAGCAGACAATGGTGGCAAAGGGGCGGAGAAGACTGCGGCGAGTTGAGGTCACGGCAGTTCAGCTTTGGCGATTATAGGCGGTCGCTTCGGCGGGCAGTGTTAGAATAGCCTTATTTAATCATTCCGGGAACCATGCTAAATGAACATTTACTTACACGAGTTCTGCCTGTCTGCCTGGGGACGAGGAGAGATGTGTAACACTGTAAAACATTAATTATTTTTCATTAGTTTATGAAATGTATGTTAGTTTGGCTTCGTCCTTCATGAAACATCTTTAGAATTCCTTTTCATGACGATGGCTTCATAAAGCTGTGATTACAAAACACTTCGCTTCATATTTGTTAAATACGATTCATAGAAAGTGACAAATAACTGAGATAATGATGCAACATATTTGAGTCGAATTTTTTCTTCACCAATTCCAATAATTCAAATTCTAAAAATACACTGCAAATACAGCATGTTGAGTTGCGTTTCAAAGTTAATTTATCTATATAATTGTATGACAACAGTTTTATGTTTTTTATTTCTATTATTATATCTTTAACACCTAAAGGTGGAATAATCTCATGAAATGGTGTGAACTAATACAGCTCAAACTATTGCAAGAGACGGGGCACTTGGCTCTTTTCACTGGATATTTTTGAGTAGTAATTACACCAGTGCGAATCTCATAAATTGAAGTCTGAAATCTCTTATCAGGAAGCCAGATTTACTGATAACTTAAATTGATGATCATTAATCATTGCATCGTAGTAGAGCACTAATAATACGCAATGCAGATAACGAAAAGCAAAAGTATTTACCGCCCGAAGCTTTGAATGTAACCTCAATATGTTTATTCAATGTAATTCGTTACGTATTGTATCAAGTTTTATAGAGATCAATTTAAAGTTTGCAAATATTTTAAAATTTACTGAAACACTAAACAGGTAGCCAAAGTCTAGATGATATCATAAGTCTAGATGATAGCAGAAACACTGTCAAAAACACAAAACATGCTACTAAATTGAGTATTAATTTACTCGGCGCAAATTAATACTCATAAATGCATATTCGAAATAAATGCAGGGTGTTTAACGGCCAGGTAAAGACTTAACTGAAACAGAATTGTATAAAATTAAATATTCGTAATGTACTGAGCAAAAAAAGTATTATAATCATGATACTTTAATATATTTTATATTGAATAATCCTAAAATAAATCCCCCATTTTAGACCATTATGTTACAAAACTGAAATAATATATATAATCGGGCAAACAAACTCATTCATAAGAGATTTGTAAGAATACCTGCAATATTTTAATAATGAACACTTCATACCATACATAATTCCTCTCGGTCGAGATTTGCATTCAAATTCCCAATGGACAAAAGCCGGGATGGTCCCTTGCTTTGTTTCTCATCACTAAATGTACACATAGCTACAGCATTCGTCCAACGATAAAGTCTCACAAAGAATTTTACTGCTGACTATAAATAAAATAATATTAAATTTGGGAGAGGAGTATAGTATCATCAATGTTGGTAGGAAGACACTTATAACTGTCAAGCGGACGGAAACAGCTATGTGGTGACAGTGAACAGCTGTCTGGCGGTAGCGGAATGGCACGTCTGAGTGAAGGCACAAGAGCCAGGTTTCGAGACAAACGGGAGAAGCAGAATGAGCTGCCGACGTAACTGGCACGGCTATACATCCGCAAGACCTGTTCTGCGGGGAAGGGAGGATAAGCGGCGCGGCTGGGTCGCGTAGACGCCGACGGGGGGGGGCTATGCAGGGATGATAGTTGGCTGAGACAGCCACTGCCACCGCCCCCGCCACCACCACCGCTTCCGCCGTCCCGCCGCCACCCCGTCTCGCCGCCCCCGCTATCCCCTCCGCTCACGTCGCCCCTCGTCGCCCACGACGTCCCCGCCGCTCCAGACGCCCCAAAATCCCGACATCCCCGCCACCCTCACAGCCCTATTCCCCCCTCTGCCGCTCCCGGTCCCTCTATTTCCCCTGTCACCTGCACCTTCCCCGCCTCCTTCCTCGGGGTGTCTCCGCCGCCGCCACCTACACCGGGGGTGAGAAGGGCACTCAACAACGGCGCCGCCGCCGCCCGAGGCGGAAGCGCCGCTCGCAGCAATAACCGCGAGTGCAAGGTAGCGCTGGATGTGGCAGCCGGGCCGCGGCGGCGGGCACGGCGGCGAGACCTGCTCCGCGCTGGGGGAGCTCTGCGGGATGTGTTAGCGCTCGACTAAGGACGAACCGCGTGGGCGGCAGAGACGCGGAAACGAACAATACAGGGAGCGGCAAAGAGCGTTGTCTGGGTTGGCGTTATTGTGGTGCGGGCGCGGGCGGAGCAGGGTAGAAACAAAATGAAGTAATAGAGGCAGAATTGCGAGAAGTGCGTTATTCGTTGTGAGGGACGGCATTTGTTACCACAATTAAATGCAAAGCGGCGTTAATGAAGGAGGAAGAAAGCGCAGGAATGAATTTAAATGGACGCAAAAAAGTGGCGGGTGAGACACGGTATCAGAAGCAGCGAATGATCCACAAAAAGGAACACAAATGGGAAGATTAGAAAAATGAGAAAAATGCTGTGTAAAGCGGAAAACGAGGCCTAGCGAACAAAGAGCCCAGAAAGACAAAACACAGGCGAAAGGCGCTGACGAAAGCCGCCACAGCGGGAATGAGGGTGAAAACTGCATACGCAGCTCTAAGCCTAGAGGACGGCCCCGACGAGTGTGTCCGCGGCAGCCGAAGGTGGCCGTGAGGCGGCGGCGGGGGCGTCTCCCCGCACGGAGTCGGGCAGGCGGGCGGTCCGCTCTGTTAATTGCGGTATGAATGTAGTGGCGGCTTCCGTAAATGTTCTGCAAACTTCCCCCGCACCTGGGCCGCACCATTCAGCGCGGGCGCGGCGGAGCGCAAGCCTCGACGCCACCTCCACCGCCGCCCCTTCCCCCGCCGCCACCCCTTCCCCCGCCGCCGCCCCTGCCCCCGCCGCCGCCCCGGCCCCCGCCGCCGCCCCTGCCCCCGCCGCGCCCCTGCCCACACCGCCACCCCTACCCCCGCCACCGCCCATGCCCCCGCCGCTGCCCCCGCCACCGCTGCCACCGCCACCACCTCCTCCACCACCACCACCGCCGCCACTGCCTCCGCCACCATCGCCACCGCTACCGCTACTTCCACCGCCACCGCCTACGTCACCACCACTGTACCCGTAACCGCCCCCGCCGCCGCCACCGCCACCTACCGCCGCCTTCACCTCGCTCGTCCCATTACACGACGGCCCTCTTAATTTGATGGCTCTCGCCACGCCGCCCGCGGACAACGCCTCTGCTCCTGTCCCTGCCCCCTCCCCCTCCCCCGCCCCTGCCGCCATCGCAGCGTGTGCCTCCGCCGCTTGGCGCGCTCTATCTCACAGACGATGCTCTCGGCGGAGAAGCTTTCCGAAGCGAGACCTGGGTGCGCACGTCACAATCGATGCTACAGGAAGAAGGTTCATTATTCAGTTGTGGCACTTCGGCGTGATATCACAACCCCGCTATGGAAGAGACACAAAGAAAAGATGTGTAGGTTTTTGAGAGAAATGAATAATATGAAGTGATGTTGTATCGGTGATCTGCAGAATTGATACATGATATTAAAAGGTGTCTCGAAAAAACATCGCTCGCTATTGTCTCATTCCTTTTTACACCAAACTAGTGTAAAAAGTTCAACCTTCTAGGATAACTGGAAAGTTTGGTTGTAAGACCTAAAATTTTGAAATAAAGGTGAAAATGCATTTTCTTGCATTTTGCGCTTAATTGGTATGTTTACCAATGTATTAAAACAGGTTTTAAAATCGCTCAAGAATATTTTTATTAAACCGGCAGTAGGCGCGCCAAGTTTTGTAACAAATTGAGGCGCCGCGCGGATTGCCTCAGTCGCCCCACAGTAAAAATGTCAAGAAAACAATTAATAACAAGCTATATAATTTTTTAATAAATACGTGTTCGTTTCCAAGTATTTATGCATAGTTTCGAGAAAAGTACAAATAAAATTTTAACTTTTAACAATGTTCTTTTTGCAAACAACTTTCACAAAGCAGGAGCATACGAATTTTCTCCTCATCCCGTATAGGTTACAATCTCTTCTGTGCCTAAAAAAAACAGTAAAAATTATAAGAATATAAATAATATGATGTAAACATATTACAGAATACAACACACATTGCAATATAAATAAATATTTACAAATATACATACAAATATATCACAATAAAATAAATATATAATTATATCATTAAAATATTTGTTATGAAAAAATATTCTCGAACAAAAGCACTTACCATGGTGTATATTTGAAAAAACCTCTCTCCGTGCTGTCCTGCTGAGATCTACTGTGAACAGCGTGGCAGGAAGCGATAACAAAGGTTGCGCGAGGTGACTCGGTGGCCCCCACGCAGCGCACCATCGCCTTTGCAAAGAAATTTCCAGGAAAGGACAGGAAGCGGTTGAAAGAGAAGAGTCGAGATATGTGCACAAAGCTTTCCTCGAAAGGTATTGAGAAGCTCGCAATATTATAAATAAAACTAAAAGTACAGTGAGCTCCGAATCAATGCTGGGGTGACCCAGGCACCCCGCGCGCCTATTGCCGGGTTAAGAAAATTAAAACAAAACTATATTAATTTTACACTTAACCACGTGTGACTTGAGTAAAGACAATAATAAAATAGGTTCCTTTAATTATGAAATTTTTTGTCTTTCTTAAATTTTTCTAAAATGTTGAAGAAGGATATAAAAAAGAATTCAGTGGTAAGTTAAAATATTCATTTTATTTGATAACATATTATGTAACACATTTCATTAAGTTTGAAACATTAAATATATACCGTAATTAATTGTTCAAATAACTTGTAAATATTCCAATAACAGTGAAATAATATCTTGACATCACTTTAACTACTTTAAATTTTATTAAAAACTGTATTCTGATAACTTTCACGTTCTAAATTTGATTCCACATACACAAGTATTAATGTTCAAAATTGAGAAACGAGGCGAAAAAAAAAATTATGTGATTGATAAGAGTCAGTAGTAGATGAGCTAATTGCACTAATAGAATCAGATTTTGAACTATTGGAATATTGTTAACGTTTATTTCCTGCTAAATTTTGTGAACTCTATATTCGATTCCTATTGACCTTAAATTACTTCACAGAACAACAATTGAGAAGTAAGGAAACTTATTCGCTGGTATTGTACTCTTAACTACTGATTTCAGATAATCAAGCTATTCTTGAGCATAACGTGAATACAAATTATAGAAAAGTAAACTCATTTATTTGGCTTGCATACATTCCTTCAATAGCAGGTATTTCTAACTGGAATGACTGATGATGCTTATTGTAAGAGAGAAAAATTCGATCTGAATGTACTCATTGATCATCGTTCATGTTTGTGTTCCACCTCTTCAAATCTCAGTACTAAATCTAAACGCAGATTGTTATGAAACTTAATATTATCTTTCCAAGGGAAAGACCAACTTACTTTCATACAAAGCCGAAGTATATTTACATGTGCTTCGCATGGAAATGCGAGATTGCGTACTTCACATTCCGGGTAATGTTTGCGTGCGGTCCCGCACTGTTTGTTCTGATTTCCAGGTACAAATACGTTTGACATGTATCAAGAGCTCAATCTGCCCTCATGCTTTCTCCTGTAGTGGACAACTGATGCATACTATTTTGAGCGGAGGACATTAAGCGAATCGTATTTGTATGTAAAATATTCCTTTACGATTTAGGCGATGGAGTGCGCGTACTGGCGCGTACTCTTGTGTGAACTCATTGTGAGAATGCATTGTTCCTGCAACGCACATAGCGATCTAGCTGAGATCTCATCGAATTACCATACCGGATTTAGAAATCTGTTTACGTGAATATTTTCCGCTCTGTTTCGTCTTCCCCGCATGTAAATAACATTAAGAGAAAAAAATACCTATGTGATGTAGGAGGAAAAGTGGGAAGGAAAGCAAAGAGGTAATGAGTGAGCTACAGACCGAGATTTACGAGTACAAAGCTTCAAAGAGTGGTTAATCAGTTGGGGTACTAAATATACGCAGCGTTAAACATCAAGCATTAGCTGCAGCCAGCCCGTGTGTACTCCCTTTGTGTACCATCGCCTCGTGCAAACTAATATCGAAGGCGGTTCGTTAAGCTCTCTCATCCATGAAGGAAGACTCCTAAAATATTTGCTGCAACAAAATCCCTCGAGTGGTGGTTACCCTCGTGGTTACTTAAAACAAACTAGTGGTGCTACAACAGCACATACTTTTTCGCGTTGTAAATTTTGCGTTTTTCGAAAATTTAGAGTTCAACGAAAATCGGACCCGCGCCATTTTTAAGCGTTCTTTGTTATAATCGAGAAAAAATCAGTGAAACAATTGGAGACATTTTGAAGAAAAGTTTGCAAATGTTCAGGTTTAATTCCTTTTGAATAATGTTTGAAGCCAGTCAAAACATCAAAGAGATCATATAATGACGCAATAGTTTTAGTTAGAAAAATAACATCTAAAATCCAAGAGTAATCCATAGCTTAGTTACAAAACGCCGCTTGCATACGCCATATAACTATGTTTCTTGCTTACTCAACCTACGCACATAAATTTAAATATTTTTAGGCCATTTTTTCTTTAAACATTTACACTGAATTTAATAGTACAAAGTCTTTTTCATTAAAATTTAAGAAAATTAAAGATATGTAGTATTTTTTCTAATATTTTGCAATTCGTTTGCTTAAGAGTTTTCAGGTGATGTCTGAAGCGTTAGTAGGATAGAATTTTTCTTCTTCTTCTTCTTCTTCAGCATTTCTCCTTCAGGAGTTTGCCGTTTTCGATATCCATAGATCTGGGTTTTTCGTCGACGTCTTAAACTGCTGTCATCCCTGACTTCTTTGATGTACTTTTTCCCATTCTAGAATTGGCCTTTCTCTCTTCCTTCTTTTTCTTTCCGACCTTTCTTCAGAAGTAGAAGATATAAGATGCAACATTATAATATTACGTAACCGTTACCAATAAATGAGGAACTATGTTGTAGCACATCTGGTGTTAATAATATTGAGCAATAACTGATGTCCATTACAATGACTTTTACCCCTTTCATTACCAATACAGTACCCATCAACCATCATTGTTCCAATTGGCCTTCGCCAGGACGAACCTTCGTCTGTTTCAACTCGTTCCCCGTTTCCGGCGCTCGCCTCTGATTTAGGAGGAAGATAAATTCCGAACACCGAGTTCGCAGCGACCCCGCGCCCGGAGTCCTCCGTATTCCTCAAGGAGGTTTAAGCGACGATTATGCATTGCGCCGGCAGCGGCGGCGGCAGCTGCACTGGCGGCGGCGACAGCCGAGCAGCGGGGATGGTGACACGATATCGGGGGCGGCAGCGGCAGAGTCATGGGCGGCGGCGGTGGCGACGACAACAACGACGACAACGACGACAACAACGACAACGACAACGACGACAACAACGACAACGACGACGGCGACGACGGCGACGACGACGACGGCGACGAAGGCGACGGCCACGGTGTTGACGGTGACGACGACATCGGTGGCAATGGTTCCGGTTGCGGCAATGATGGAGGCGGGAGCGGCGAGTGTAAAGGCATCGCGGGGGTGGAGGCAGTGGTAACGGCAACGATGGCGGCGGCGGCGGCGGTTGCAGTCTGCGCGGCATCGATTACCCTCGAACGGCGCGGGAATTCGCGCCCGACGCGCCGCACTTTTTCATCGGGCGTCGCGCGCAAATCTGCACGCAGGCGTTGTCGTTAATTTCCGCCGCGGGAGCTGGCGAGCACGGCGCCGCGACGCGGCGGGAATGCGAAGTTCTTGGAGCCGGGGCTCGAACGCGGCGCGCGCCGCACGGGGCGAAGAGGCCCTTCGGCGAAAAACGTGGGGACGGAGCGGAAGGACAGGGGAACAGACAAGCCTCCGGTAGGCGTAACTAGGAATGGTACGTTTCTTACGTTACTTAAAGCATCATCTACCACACTTTCCTACATTCTACCTAGGCTGGGAAGCAAATCCCCCGCTTCGCATCCGATCACGCTTCTCCAAGGTCCTCTTCCGTCCACTACAGAAATGTGTACCTTCATCATCTTCAGTCATCACTCACTCTAATTCACACTCCACATCCTGACACACATCCCTCTAATACTAAAATTGATTTTACAAATTGAGGCGTACGCCTTGCGTACCCCATCCGCTTGAGGATGTCATAACCTGTGTTTCATGAATGTATATTTCAAATGCCCGAAAGGACCTAGGTAAATCTAAAAAATGATATCATTCTATGCTGGTGGTCTTTAGTAAATGTTTAAAGTATTGAAAGTAGATGCCGTGATACTTACGAGTTAAGGCTGGAAAAATAATTGTTCCCTTAATTAGTTGAGGATAAATTGTCGGATATAATTGAACGCCTCTGGGGAACATAATGGTAAACGTCTTTCGGCGAAATTGATTTGCTACTTCCCCCTCTCCCTTCTGGCACCATGAACGCATAGAGATAAGGCAGACGACAACTTCAGACAAAAACAAAACCATATGTTTGCGATAATTTTGCTTTAGAAGCGAGGAAAACTGACCGGAAGGTCCTAGGCTTTGAGTCCCTGGTACTTTTCGACATTTTCTTAGTAGCTAGGTCAAATTCATCTGCTCTGGCAGATAATTCTAATGATCGGCTGCTCTCATCGATTGTTTTACGCGTTTTTTTCCGATCAATATCAGGCAAATGCGAGAGCCACATCTTAATAAACAGACTAAGGACCGCGCGAAATCACACCACATCACTACCATAGAAGTCAGGACTTAGAACTTGTAGAGTAAATTTGGGCGGTGTCCTGCTGGTGGAGATATCGGGAGGAGAGAAAACCCTGCAGCCGAAGTGGACGATGCCGGATCTTATGTTCTAGTGCGGAACGCTGCCATCTCCCGGGATATAACATACACTACACTTACAGAACTAATAACTAGCATTTTGCGCCTGGAAACACGAAATAATTAATCAATCATAAATATTAAAAATATATTTTAATTGTAATCTTAATATGTATTAAAAAATCATTAATGTGGATATACGTGCCTAACAATAGCCTATGAACCAATAAAAGATTACTCTCATGTGTTTCACCAACATATATGAGAAGTCGGAAAAAATATAGAAGGCTAGGATTACGGCAAGAGTCGCAGTTATGGTGATTATTGGACCGGGGTAAGAGGGTCTGTTTGATAGGCACTTGTGATAAATCATTGTCCTGGGAATTATGAATACGAAGCTACTTAAGCATAAAATGAATTTAAAATATTCCTAAAAAATATATTTTTCATGATACACTCTTCCCATATTTCAATTCGTGTATCAGTAGCATTCATTATATTGATATATTCTCTATGTCGATTCCCTATATCATATCGAATCAAGTTTCTCAATATCTCTAGATACAAACCAGGTACTCGTAGATGTTCCAAATAAACGATTTACATGAGTATAATCAGTTTTGTCTTCATACATTTTGTCATGTCATTCTGATCGGCTTAGGGTCACGTGCACAGTGACATGTCTTTCGAGCGGAGACATATTCTTCCCAATCGCACATGGCAGGTGGTCGTATGTTGGAAAGGAAGCGGCTTAGCAACGTCACCAGATTACAACTGCGGTTGTAATCCTTGGAGGTGAATTATGGGAGATGAGAGGATGATTATGAAAGATGAATGGGGAAACACAAACACCCACGTTCGATATGCAACTGGAAGCTTTGAACCCAGACAGTTATGTACGCTCCTTGTATCTCACATCTCACTGTCCTAGACCTCGCCGCATTAAAGAGAAGAGAGAGTTGTGCTTCAAAATAAAACAACTTGAGTACACGAAAGAAAACTTTTTTGATGTTAGTGGCACTGGAATTTAAAAATAAGGAATTTGATGGATTCAAAAAAGTTTTGGTTGCAATTGTGTACGCAGATTAAACATTTTTTCAGCCTGAGGATAATATAATGATATTACTGAAAATCTCTCGATTTTTAATTCCAACTCAAATAAAAGATTTTATACAATCTTGTAGTTGAGTTTATACACAGAGCTGCACAGAGCTGTTCAGTTTCTGAGTCTTGGAAACATAGATAAGTAACAAACGAGAGCTATTTCATCAAGATACATCTATTTGAAAAACTAGATTAACTAGGCTAACCATAATAAAGAATTGCTCTGATTGCTAATGAACAACCAAAAGAATTATTTGCAATGCAAAACGTCCGGGTAAATAGAAGCCGTTAAATATTACATGAGGTTACACAAATTCTTAAATACTCAATTCCTACCTCTGCGAGAGATACCTAAAGGATGTTACCTCTTCCGGATGCCTCCCCTCAGCGCCCTTCACCGGGGCAAGTCCCAATGACGGAACACGTTCCAAGCTTATTGGTTTCCTGCATGTGGTAGTGTAGAACATGTGTCTAAGTGTGTGTGCGCGGTCCATGGCCACCTTACAAATATTAGGAATATTATTTAATTTCTTCACTCAGCTAATAAAATACAAAGTCTTACTAGGACGGGAATTTCCGGAGGATTTTATTTTCCCTGGCTGTAGGCAGTGTTCCTTGATATGCTGCAATTACGACATGGCCATTAGTGGAAAGTGTCTTCGTTGTTGCTGTGTGCGCGCCAACTATTCAAACGGCGCGCGCCAGCAAAACTAAAAGACTCTGTCAAGAGGGCGCAGCACAAACGCGCTGCGCACTGACCATAACGTAAACTCGATTTCCCATTGGCCCACCGGGGTATAAAAGCCCGGTGGACAACGGGTCAGTCGAAGTCAGCTACGAGTGGTCAACCTGTTCTGCAACGCGTCTACCAGAGATCACCGGAGGGCCAGCCCACGCATCCGCCAGTACGAGCCAAACGACCGAGTCTACCGACTCGTCACGCCGAGATAACAGCGATCTACAACGCCACTGCCTCGCCGCCCCGGGCGCCGGCCCCGCCGCCGCCACGACGCTCTGCTAGCGACGCGGCCACTCCCCGGCCTCACTACTGCCGAGCGGACGGCCCCGCTGCCGTCGCCACGTTCGGCTAGCAACGTTTCCGCCTGGCATCGCCCGGGTGGTCCAACGGCCTCACGCTGTCGCGGGTTCTACCTGGCCCCCGCGCTCCAGCCTCTCGGCACCTGGGCGACAGCTCCGCCGCCGCCACGACTCTCAACCGGCGACGCTACCTGCTCGCCGCGGCCGTTCTCACGGCCCCCACAATACAACTCGCCACGGCCGTCGGCCGTAAAACAGAGCCTTCGGCTCACCCAGCTCGCCTACCGGCGACCATTTGTATATTTATGTTGTGAAAAATAAATGTTGTGAGAAACGGAGTTTTTCTTCTGATTGCAAAGACACAACAGTTGTATTTTTGTTTTCCTGTTTCTTTCATATAACATCGTGAAGGAAAACAACATTTCGTCGTTTCGGAGTGTCAAAGACCCTGCATTGTGTAATTTGATTTGATAGGGGGAGTATAATCTGGGCACCTTTTCTTGACCTCCAAAATCCCTACTCCACATTTTTATTATACGTAGTTGAATGACGGAGGA
The DNA here is from genome assembly GCA_031308135.1 of Acheta domesticus. Classification (NCBI taxonomy): domain Eukaryota; kingdom Metazoa; phylum Arthropoda; class Insecta; order Orthoptera; family Gryllidae; genus Acheta; species Acheta domesticus. The sequence continues at coordinate 104,387,283 of JAHLJT010004567.1, read as the reverse complement.
AGGTATCACAGAAACAAAGCGTGGTTAGAAAATTTAAAACTAGAAATTTTCACTGAAATAATTTAGAAGTAGTAAGTAATCGGTATAGAAACCAATCGAACAGCGAACAAATCAAACAACGAACCTTTTTTCGAAAGACTTTGTGTATTCGTATCACAAACACTTCATCAGTATTCGTCTGCATAGTAAACGCATTTTTTCTCGCCACTCAGTCAGATTTTTAACTGTTTGTTTTACATATTAATTCGCCGGCTGCATTGACCGATTTGTTTAACTATGCTCCGTGAAGTCACGAAAGTTGAGTAACTTGAGACACCACAGATTCCTGGATGGGTAACCCTCTCGGAACTGGGGTTACTAATGGCGCCAAAGTTCTGGTCGAAGGGATAAAAGGCAATGAATTTCGATGTTTACAGAAACGAAAACAAATTTAACGGAAGTTTACTCCACGCTCAATGTCCAAAAGATGGCTGAGAGACGTACAAATACGTCCATTTCGCAGCTGCAAATAAAGCACAACAAAATTAAAAGAAAATAAAAATAAAATACTAAAAAGGGGTAAGTGACGTTGTGAGCTCTCTTTTTCTGGCAACTGTAAACAATATTTTGATGATTGTATTCTTAACCATTTGCATAATTTATATATAAACTCGGCACTCGGTAGACGTTGTTCTTCCATTTATCTTCATCTTTCCCCTTCCATCTCACTTTCTCTCTGTCTCTCCCTCTCCCTCTTTCTCTCTCTCTCTTTGTCTCGTCGTTTCTCTCTGTCCCTGTCTCAGTCTGTCTCTGTGTACCTCTGTCTCTACCTCTCTCTGTCCCTCTCATTCACATTTACTTGCAGATTCTGCACGTCTCTGAGCAGGTAAGGTAATATCGGGAAGCGCCGGACCAGCAAAAATGTAATAGAATGTTCAAGAAGAGCTAGTCCTGTATATTACTTAGAAACTTTCGGCCTCAAAATTTTAGTTTTTGAGGCCCCAGAACGCATCGTTTAGGAGTTATTAAACGATATAGTTTCAAAATGCTGCCGAGTTCGTTGCGGGTTGCATTTGACGTGAATATTACATTCCCGTATACGTATACGGAGTAATATACGTAGTATAGGGAAAGTTGTGCGAAAAAAGGGCGAATTTTCCGCAGAAAAAAATTCGCTGCCAGGCCCTAATAACGAACTAGTAGTACTACAGAATGACACAGACTTTCCCGTATAAGTTTTCTGTTTCCTTTGGTCTCGGCTAGCTATTGGGATTTGACACGTACTTTTGTCAGGTGTCATTTATCGCCGCCCAAAGTACATTTTCTTAATTTTTCGGTTTTCAGAGGGAATACTATTTTTAGGAAATACAATATTAGTAGTAGTAAAAATGATATACTATAGTAGAAAGGAAAGGAAATAATGTTAAAGAACGGTAAAAGCTTCTCCTAAATGGCAATTTTGTTTGAAAACTGTGGAGCTGTTTTTAAGAAAATGACGTATAAGCGCTACTATAAATGCGAAAATGGAAGTTATTTTTCACAGGAATCTTTTACGATTTAGAAAAACTTCATTTGAAGTCATTTGAAGCACTTACACTCACAAATACAGTGCTGTATACAAATTGCTGCAAATGTGCATATTAACGGTATGAGAGTTCTTTTAAAAAAATTACATTTGTGTAATTTTTGGAAAACAAATTCACTAAAATGAACTTTGCGTCATATTAAAAAGTGCAATTAGCTCTATCCATTCCAAAAGTTTGACGAAAAATGTGGAGCCATTTTTGAGGAAATGACGTTTCAGTCTTTCTGAAAAGGCGGAATTTTGAGCCAGTTTTCACAGAAAACGGTTGAGTTCTTCAGAAACGTTACCTGACATTATTTAAAGCACGTGTACTTATAAGTATAATAATGTCAGCAAATCACCGATAATGTAAATATTAACGACCTGAAAGACAACTAAAAAAATACATTCTTATAATTTTTGTAAAACAAAAGAATATAACGACATGGAGTTTATATCATCTCATAGAGTACATCAGTCACTATCCTTGCCAAAAGTTTAAAGAAAAAAATTGGAGCAGTTTTTGAGAAAATCTTGTTTTTGTAATTTTTTAAAATTGCACATTTAGCTCGCAATATTGCGCGAAAACTACTAAAATCTTCAAAAAATGTACAGGACCTTAATGAAAGAACTCGCTGCGAAGAACAAATTTTATATGAAGGAAAAATCTCTTATCTTCAGTTGGAGGAAGACTCCGAAGTAAATTCAAACTTTTCCAATTTCCGAGAATTCAGAGTGAACCGTGAAAATCGATCGTGTTCCACCTTAATAAGTATATTGTACTCTATTCTTACAAGAAATTTAAAGAAAAAAAATTGGAGTGTTTTTTGAGAAAATTTTTGAAAATGTCCGGAGGGTTTCATGTAAAATGCCTCCAAATTTTGAAGAAAGTTTTTCAAAATCGCGGCGCATAGAGTGAAAGAAGATCGAACGGGGAATATCCATTTTGGAGGAAATCGTACGTATGGTTTAGCCGCTAGTGTTTTTCACAGACTGGCAGACGAACGGACGGACGGATGGCGTTTTAAAAAGAACCTCTTTTTCAGTAACAGGAGACCCCAAAACGTGTCATTCCGTTGAAATCTCGAAATATTTTTCCGCAGCATTACATAACTTCTCTGTACTACGTATGTTAGTCGGTATATATATATATATATATATATATATATATATATATATATATATATACACGTACGTATACAGGAAAGTAAAAAGTATTGCGTCAACAAAGTGTGGTTAGAAACAGCTAAAACTAAAAATTTTAGCTCCCTAGTAGCACATATTTGCAACTGTAAACGAAACTACGGATTTTATTTTATTGCATTGCTAGCGAAATGGCTACGTTCAACCCCGGCTCTATTACTACCATAACTAGCAAAGGAGAGCTTAACAAAATGTGCGCAAAGTGATGCTACGTCATTACGTCATTTCATTACGCTTTTAATTAAACTCGTAATAGACAATACTTCAATCACAGAATTAACCCTTTAATACCCAACACAATTTTGTGCTCATAGCGCTCGCCTATTGTCGATACATGTGCCCCGTCAACTTCGGTGCGAACCAAACACCGTTTGCTTTACACCAGCCTCTCCCTCAGGCCACAACCATACAGCAGCTAAGCAGGATTTTAGATGAAGATTCGAACCAAGTTATTAATACGCTCTGGCCAGGAGTGTACCATGCCTTAGCTATCTCGGCTAAATTGGCATCTAGCAATCAGGAATGAAAAATCCTGCTTATATGTGTCCGTCTATTGAAGATAAACAATTTGCAAATTAGTGCAAAAGGTGCTATTGTGAGTTGACCAGAAATGTGGTTAAATATATAAAACACAGGGCTTTAAAGGGTTAAGTATCTAAATAATATTTCATAAAATGTAAATTTAAAGTGTACTTTCCTACATTCTAGCTACATAAATACATTGAGTTCAAGCAAATATTCACCAGTCGGCGGAATGTCAAAAATAAAACCGAGTAATGGGCTCAAGCAAAAGTTCCCAAACGTTTGTGAAATAAATGTGAATTATTTCTACGTATACTAAAATGACCTCGCCGACCTCGCCTCCCAATTTATTTTGGCACCAATGAGCGCCAAAAAGACCCCTCAAGTGGCTGAACAGACAATAAATGCTGTGGAGGTACCCCATTTTAGTAGTACAACCAGCCTCGCAAATCCCATCCTATCCAAACGGCTTTATTTGCAAGCGCGTGGTCTGTGGTTGTCTCGCACTTGGTAGATTTGATTCAATGATTGATTAATATTTAGAGGCGCGTCAACGTCTAAGGTCATTAGTCCCGGAAGTATCGTATTGTGCATGTTTTATCGTGGGAGGTGGCGGTGATCTTCTCTAGCTGGATGGCAAGATCCGGCGCCGAACTACACGTCGGCTCGAAGGGTTTTCCCCAACCAGATATCTCCCACAGGCGGGGCACCACCCTAGCCGGGACAAGCTGTAAGCTTCCGACTGGTCTCCCAGCAAGTGTGGCAGTGTAGTGCACGAGAGTGTGTGTAAGGGGTGAGGAAAGGATAAGGTAAAGGAAGAAAAGGTCGCACGTGGTCCATGGCCAGTTTGTTTTGGAATTGCACTGCCGTTCACCTGGTGTTAATCCGAGAAATCGTGGAAAACAACCGACCAGAGCGGCCGGCCACTAGAATTATTCTCTACACAGCGGACGAATTCTACCTAGCTCTCTAGCTAGCGTCGAAAATCCTGTCACGTCCTGTCGGGACTCGAATCCTAGAACCTCCCGGTGGTAGGCACTACAGTGACATAAATTGATGTCCTGAACCACCTAAGCCGGTCAGTTGGCAGATAAAATGGTTTATTTATTTATTTATTTACTTACTTCAAAAACAGTTAAAAACTGTGTGTGACGAGCTATGGGGAGAAGTGAAATTTGTGTACGTTTTCATAACTCTGTGATCTCCATCCTAAACCATATTCTAGTCGAATTTTGAATACAGAAAAAGAGCGTTTTTTTTCAAGTTTTATTGACAAAATATTCGCTCCTTTATAATAAAATCTATTTTCAAAGGTAAATTAGCTATAAATTTGTGCCCTTAACCCTCATCATGTTCTTCATGAAAGAATAATACTTTTTGTCACGACAATATGGAAAACGATAATTTGAATAACTATATTTCCCACTGAAATTCAGAAGACGTGCACAAATAATGAAGTTACATTTATGTCCAGAAGTAAAACAAGGGACCATCCGAGCATTTGCTCAAAGGATCAGGGAAACTGGACAAAAAACTTGATCGAGATGGGGGCCTTTGACCCAGAAGCTGTGGTACAATACTTGTTTCAGGTTCGGTGAATTAAACAGTCCCCATGGTAAATAATTACTTTAACTATCATTGTTAAAATTAATGTTACCTTCCTTTTGATGCTCGGTAGAGTCTCGAATTGTACAGAAACAGTTATGCAGTAGAAAAGATTTTACTTGGGACTTAAACTTTTCTTTGGAATTTAATCGCTTAATGTCATCTGACAAAGTGTTGTAGAGTAATGTACATGAATTGTAAGTGAATTTTTTGTAGTGAGCTGTTGATACTGCCAACTCATGAATATGATTACTACGGCTTAATCATAGCTGTTTTAAAAATATCTGGAAAAATTCCGGTGCATAAGGATGTGTTAAATATGTGAGTTAACGGGTGTATAATGCCAGGCGCACACGTCTTTAACAAACAATCCGGAAATTCATCTAATATTTATTTTTTAAGTTACCGATTATTTTGAGAATTTCATAGGAAGAGGTTTCGGAAACGAACATTGTGTCTAAAATGTTTAGGGAAAGGTCAGATGTTGAATTTTGTAGCTGAAAACCCCGTAGTGAGATCGGCAGCAATTCTCGAAAAGTATTGGTTAAAGAGACTAGCTACTGTTGCTGGATCGTTCACATCTCTATCATTATCGTTTAAAACAACATTCTCTACAAGGTTTCTAGTTGATTTGTTCGTATTTTTTACTATACTCCACATTGACTTTGTTTTGTTATTTGAGTTCAAAATATCCTGACCGTGTTTCATGATTTTAGCATGCCTTATGACTTTTCTTAACAATGATTTGTATTTTTTAAAACAGAGGAGGAAATCTTGAGATAAGTTATGATGCTTAGAAATGAAAGAAAGAATTCGTTTGTTTTTACATGATGTTCTAATTCCTTGTGTTATCCAAGAATTGCTTTTCCGTGAAATATTTAATTTTCTTTTTTGAAGAGGAAAGCAAGTGTTAAAATGAAAGCGTTGAAAAAAGGAATAATATTTATCGTTTGTATCAATAGTAATATAAACCGCGTCCCATGACTCCTGCAGCAAGTAATCAATGAATAATTTTAATTTTACTTTTAGTAAACACTCTACTCATACGTGTATTATTTATTGTGTCATTGTTCGCATTTCTTGTAATGGTAAGAATTTGTGCATCGTGGTTACTGTCTCCTAAATCTTTTGTTTCAATTTCATGTTGAGTAGTGGTTTTGGAATGGTGAGATCGGATTCCGAGTTGGCCGTGTCTCATAAAGCTTCCGGCCTTGCGAGTCTTCAGGGGCAACGCTACCAGTCTTCGGGGAGGACTAGCGAACGCAGATTCAAAAATGAAGCAGAACGAAGAGAAAAACTTATTAACTGAATCTTTCTGGGATTCCTGGCAATCTCTTTTTCTTTAGGAAATTAAACATTTGAATTATAATTTTGAACATCTCGACTGGAACGTTTCACATCCGAAAATGTAAACTACAGTTTTCGCACATGTATTGCTGAAATTGAATTTCGTGTTTTTTCCTGTTGCGGTGCCAGATCGATGTCCGAATGTTTCAAAAATATTTTCAACCTATAAAGGTGGAATACCTTTTTATTTAAAAATTAATATAGTAGATGTTAAGGGACAGCGGGAAAGAGAAAATGACACACAGACCTGTAACAAACAGAGCAACGACAAATTCCATTTATTTTAGAGGAAATGTTAAGTGCTTGTATGAAGATTGTCTCAGTTAAACATTGTCAGAGTTATTGTGAGAGTAGTAGTATTTGGCGTTTTAATATTAAACGCAAATATAATAGCATAACTTATTTTCGAGTAACATTTTTATGTATGTAACTTATTAAACGAAGAACAATTGTTTTTAATTATTAAGCTCAACATGTTGTGTTGTAAAATACAGGAATAAATTAAAAACTGTTTAAATGGCGTTATTAATTAAAATATCTCTAAAACAATCTAAAATTATTTAATTAGAGGTATGACTTTATTTGAGATCTAAGGAAAGAAAAAATTAAAGCAATTGCGAAGCTGATGAGAGGATAAATAAAGATAATATCTAAAAAAGTAGATTAAAGTTTATTTTACTATTTTGATTTATAGTAATACATTTTGTTATTGAACATATGAAAAGTGGAGTCTTATCCCCGTACCCCCGTTCAAAGTTGACTGCTCTGGTCCCGATATCGTTGAACGAAAGTGAAGAACTATTGGTGAGAAAGAGCAGAAAAATATTTTGGCATTAAGTAGGTTAAAATTGTGATGTTGGCAAATTCAAGGGTGTTTTGTTACTGGCGTATATCGAAAGTCGGAGGTGTATCTTTAGTTATGCTTCAAAAGTTTAAGATTATAAATATTACGCCATTTCGCTCACACATCTGTGTGGTTACGGTGTATGTGGCGTGTCACGGATTTTTACATCGTGGTACTGTCGTTTTCATTTTCTAACGGAAGTCAGTTGATTCCTACACCTAAAGTTAGATAAGAGCAAAATATTGAAGAATCAGAATCAAGTGGTCAGACGAATGTAGTTCTCGCTCTCCTGGAAAATACAAATCTGAGTTCTGAGTGACCTTATAGAGACAGTTGCCATATCTTTCTTCCCAACTTCTCAGAATGTTTCTCTCCTACAAACCAATGGAGTTACCAGGCTAAGATCTGATTGGTTGATGTAGAAGAGTTACAACTAGCGTACAATTTTGGAACTTCTCAGTCAGTTGTGTGCTGGTGTGAAGTGCGTACGGTCGTGATTCAAAAATTGCGGTACCATTTTTCTATGAAATGTGATTTGAAGAATGTTTCTTCAAAGGGCAATTTGTAAATTCACATACTACGTAGAAGGAAGCTGATTTTCAGGCGTTATTGGTAAGCTATATGAATCTGCATTAATATTCAGCACTTTTAAAGTGTTGCGTTGTTAGAAGATTAAATTTTGAATTGTATCGTCTGTAGATCATTCAAAGTTGGTTCATCTGACATATAGAATGATATATTATGGTATTGGCGACATAAATAAAGAAATTGGATAAAGTCTTGAAAAGAATATGGTGTGAATATTGGAGCCAAACACTTATCGTATTTATTTTGCTATTCGTTGGTATATTAACCTATGTAACTCATAAGAAGTAAAATATTTAAATAATATTTCTACGAACGGATATATTATTTTAAAAATCATGAATTTAAAAACTATAAGATTGAGTATTCACATAAAACTTTTGTGCGTGTTGCATTGCATTAATTAATTAGTAGAAATGTTTCCATATTATATTATGTTTGCTTTATCGCATTACACACCTTTAGGTAAAATATCTATGGGTATTATTTCAGTATTTTTAGAGGAATGGGTCAAGAATTAATAAATTAGTATTTGAGACAGAGTAGACGTGAATGCATCACCTCAAAAGACTAGACCATTCAAAAAATAGACTCCTCAAATACACTTTGGAAACGAGATCGGTAATTCCTGCCTTGTTGCTATGATTTTTCTTTTAATATCCGAATTTCGTCAATGACCTCAAGATTATGAATTTTATTTTCGTGAAATACAAGCATATTCGTAGATATACATCGTATTCCAAAAAAATAGAACTCAATGCAGAATGCACTGCAATAAATAACAACAGAGAAAATGAATATTTTTTGAAAGATAAATCTGAAATGCATTTTGAAAAATTGTTTTTTTCCTTAAAATACTCTCAAAAAGGAATTAATTTATTTAATTTTGCGGGCCAACATTTTCACATACTAACAGTGAATACTTGTCGTCAGATAATGGTTTCTTACAACATCAATATTCACCCTTCATAATTGTTTTTGTAACAGTAATTGAAACTTTTTTCATTCTCCTGTGTGCATTTGACACCACCATCACCAAAGATAACTAGTGGTGCTACAGAATGATACAGAGTTTCCCATATTAGTTTTCAGTTTTCATTGGTCTCGGCTAGCTACATAAAGGCCCATTTTCTTTGACAAATTTGGAACCGTTTTTTAAGAAAATGGCGTAGCAACGCGACTGTAAATGCGAAAATTGAAGCTCTTTTTCACAGGAATCTTTTGTGTTTTCGGAAAACTGTATTTGAAGACATTTAAAGCACTTTAACAATTTCTGAGTGTATTATTAAATAAGGAAGGAAAGGTTATTGCAAAATGAAGGAAGGCGTTACTAATCGATTTAATTCAATGAGGTTTTCTATTTTTGAAAGAAATGATAATTTTTACAATTATGTGTCTTCCCCCCACATACATTTCTACACTCATATTGTAGGGCTCACAGTTGCTGGAAACTAGTACGTTGAAAAGTTGTGAATATTTTATTGTCACTGAGTTAATTATTTCTTCTTTTCATTTAGCTCTAAAACTATTGTGTTTTAGAGTGTCTTTTTATTTCTTTTCTTTCCAGCAACACCTGTCTCTGAACGTTTAAAAGCCACTTTTGAGTGTAATTAACTATCACTGAAAATATAATAGGACACTATTCTACGAGAAAGCATCATAGTATTTGGGTACAAAAGTCGATTTATTGAGATTTAACGGATCAGCATTACAGAAATGATTCCAGGTACAAAGATGGCTATCATTTATGAATCGTCTCCTGTATTATTTCAGTAGTATACCATTAGGTTCCGGCTCTCACACGCAACCAATCTTTATAAATGAGGGCTCTAAAGAAAGAGAATTTCATGGAGACTTGACGAATTCCATTTTGACTTTAAAAATATGGATGATTTCTTTAAAAACACGCATCGAAATATTCATTTAAAATGCAATCTGCATTACATGTATTACAACCTAAATCTGCAAATAACTCATAAACAAAGCATTTTAGAGCCTTAAAAAGTAAAATTTTGAGGCCAAAGACCTCAAAGAAGCGTTTTTCACACCATAATCTACAAGATGAAATATTTCCCGATCCATTCAATTAACTTTTCGGTTCCACGCTTTAATACTATCAAGGCCACCTCAATATTTCAGCTCTTCCTGCTGGTAGCAATTTTTGTGGCGACACGCTTAGAAGGCTTAGATTCGACAATCTTTATTTACGCTTTCTGTTAACACCGTAGTTTGCACAGTCTGACGAGGTTTATTTGCATAATCATTAATTCAAGATTTGCTGTCCAGCAACAACTAGAAGTACTATTATGGTTGCTTGATACCTATACCCATGAAGATTGTTTCTTATGCGTGTAGTGAAACTATTCAATTAACATTTTTTTCATGGTCTATAAGTGTTCTGTACTTAATTATGGAAAGATGTGGTTGTTCAGTGAAGAGTGAAGACTGTGTGTTTTACCTGTATGAATATTTTCGTTATCATTCGATGAAATTTTCAAGTCAACGGGTTCAGACACGTAGCGTTCTCAAAAGTAAAAAGCTAATATTTTTGTGACTGTCACGAAAAACTAAAACCTAATTGACAAAGAATATTGAATAATTACTTCAAATGTCTTTAAGTAAGTGTTGGGAATTGTTCCAAGCAAATTCTCCATGATATTGAATAAATATTTATTGAAAATTTCTTTTACACATTAATTGCATTGTTTTTTAAATTTTTATTTGTAATTGTGTTAGTACATTGCAAGTTACCTTTATAGATTTTAAACAAATAAACACGTTTCGTTAACTACTTTCCCTCTTAGAATGAAAATAGAAGGATAGGGATGAGTGTGGGGTCTAACATGCGAGAGTTCTCGCATGGGTACGCACAGGTAGTGGGGGAAAACTTGTGCTATGGCACAACACAAAGAACAAACTTTTTAAAGTAGCTAAAGTAAAATAGCTTGAAATGAATGGAAAACAAAAATCAAAACGCGCTAGCCTACAATACTACGTGAATCAATTAAAAAACAACTAAATTTTAAATTATAGAAAGAATAGTGCAAGTCACCCGACAACTGCCAACGGTCGCAGTCGAAACGCACGATTTAAATGTTGGCGGTATTAGGAAGTATGTACACCAACGCCCAACTGCAAACTCATATTGTAAATAAAACACCGTTTGATATTATACTCAAGGTGTCGGTTCGTTAAGATATTAAAAATGCAAACATAGTTTGAGCAACATTCCCATGTACCGAAGTGGGCTTACTAATACCTACTAAATTGTTTCTAATGGTAACAAATGGTATTTAGTCCTCAAAGGTGAAAACATTAGTTTGATTATTTTTTTGGCTCGGAATTGTTTTTCTTGAGGTACGTAAGGACGCAGAAAATAATTCAATACTTTTTAGTAAACAAAAAATTTTTCAATTTTTTCACCCCAGCAAGCTGGCACCCTGAGTCTCCAAAACCTACTCGGTTCTTCATAACAAATCAAAGGAAAGTTAAATAATATTGCAATGAGTAGGTCTGTTCTTGCCCGATCCGGTATTTTTGCATTACTTTACTGAGCTTTCTCAAGAGTAAAAACTTTTTATATTATTTGACTATCAAGGAAAGCGAAGAGCTAACTCTCAAGGAAGATTGAAAAATTTCTTCAAATGTTGTTTTTAAAGAAGTATGAATTGTTCCAAGAACATCTCTCTATAATGTTGAATAAACTTTAATTGAAAATTTGTTTCAAACATCAATTGCATTGTTATTTTGTTTGATATTCTGTAAGTACATTAGTAGTTTCTCTCCTTTATGGAACGGATGGACAAATGGGTAGGGAAAGAATGGGATTTAACATGCGAGAGTTCTCGCACGGGTATGCTAGTAAATTTTAATTTTATAATGAAGAAAGAGGAGATCTGGAACAGTTCTATCCTCTTATTCAGAGGACGTCAGAAATATTAACAACAACAATTTAATAAAATAAGCTTTCTTATATGTTGTCTGTACTGTTAGTCTAAGAGGTGATTGGACACTCTGTTGCTTCACATAATTGCACTTCTGATGGGAGTTTTGGATAGAGGAAAAATAAAGGGGACTGAAAAGCTTTTATATTAAGCAATGCTCAGTTTTATTTTAAAAATATTTTTATGAAAAGAAACATCTTATCTGGTAATAAAAAATTAACAAATTGAATTATCACGTGTATTATAATAACCCTTTTATCCCAAACAGTAAATACTTATTAAAATTCGTTATTCTCACTCACTCAATAGAAACAAGTTGTGAACAAAGAAGCTCTAAATATACTTGAGCTGGATTCCATGTCAATTCAAAGACGTAACAACTTGACGAAAGGTTCTCTCAGTAGAAGTATTGAAGTCATTTGCTGTCATAAACGTATTTTTGTTGGAAAAGTAAAAATATTGCTGGATAATCTAGAGATTCTTAAAGACTTATTTTTGTTTAATGATATTTAATTATTGTGCTTGCTGAAAGCTCTTTTTAATTTAGCAAAAATTTACTTTTAGCCCTTTCAGGTTATGTCGTTGGAACTTTCCCCAAAATTTATATTTACAGTGTTTTCTTTTGATTATGCATTTATATTACAAAACATTGTCATTCAATACATCAATTATAAACATGCAGCACAATATTTAGTAGTGTATATATTTAGTACAACGCAGCTTAGCTTGATTTGTTAGTATATTAACAAACATTTTGCTAACAAGTTTCTGAAAATTATTTTGTAATTACGGTTTAATTTTATTTGGAGAAGTTACTTCATATTTGAAATTAGAAATTTTTAAATACTGACGTGTTCAGAACAAAATGAATTATAGTGACAGTGCACTTTTTCTGAAAAAAAATTATTATAAAAGAGAAAAATTTTCATTCGCATCTGTTGCAAGAAATGATCTCTGCAATTACTTTTCTTCTCTCAAAAATATCGTTCCAGGAGGTAACGAAAAAACCTCCTACGAGTATTTATACAGCCAACAAAGCAAAAATATGAATTGTACCCAGTCACAATTCAGGTCGCCGGGAGAAATGAAACGCTCATCTAATCATCGTTTCACCTTCGCCTCTGACCGCGAAGGTTTGTCGACCCTCCGCTATAACTCGCTCGAGGCTCGTTTACTCTAACGGGTCGATCGCTCTCTTTGCCGTGTTGACAGGTTGGGGCCAAAGCCTATACCAGAAGCGTCGATTCTGCCCGACATGAAGGCCATTTGTTGGCTGAGTTGTGTGAATCCTTTCACAGCGACCTCGTACTTTGCGAATGACGCACGACCGTAATGTACGATGCAGATTGTCTAGCTTCACGAAAAATAAGCGTTAACTCCAGTTGGAAACATGAGGGGCCGTTTTATAAGAATCGATTTTTCCCACTCCATTTTTTAAAGGTAGTTTGAGATGTACCTTCATTCTGCTTGTGTTAGAAAAGGACGAAATAACTTCTTTTCACTGTACGCTCACATCTTCAACTTGGCAAATGGTAAGGAAAGTAGCCACATCTTTCTTGTTGTTTGTTGCTTTCAGACTATGAATCACTGCAAATCGAATTGTAGACTTAAGATGTAGAGTGGAATCCCATACAGTTAATTATTTGTGTACTCACATAATAAAATGGTGACTGATCATACATTTTATCAATTGACTCAACTCGGTTATTTAACTGGCTCTGGAAGCAAAGATACCTACATACATAGTTACATCTAAGGTCATTGAAATAATCTGCAACCATTCAGAAGTATGGAATTGACTTGAACTGTTTTTGTAAGCACAGGACTAGACTTTATTACTAATTGTTTCGGATTAGTGTAATTATTCCAATTAAAGTAATGACATGCGGTAGAAAAAGGTTGAACTGTATTAAAGGGAGGCATCTATGAAAATAGAATTTCTGAAAGGAATCTTTTTTTCAAATCTCAAAATGTTACCAAACAATAAACAAGATAATGGTAACAATTGCACTAATTTATTTTGCATTTCACAAAAAAAATTTCAAAAATTTTTAATATATTTTTGCAACTTTCATAAAAAACGCTCTAATTGGACCAAATATTTGTTGATCACTTTCATATATTTAACCCAACAATCTTCAGACCTATAAGAAGGAAAGTTGTTTATATTACAAAAATTCCTTTTACAGTTTTTAATTTTAAAAAATGTTGAATTTTTGAAAAGCAAATATTCTGATTTTTCATCCTATTTGCATGTTTACTTGAACACAGAAGTAAAACGAAATCAATCTTAGCGCTCTAAAAAGCAAATTTTATTCTTTATTAATATACCAAGCTATTGTACTAATTTTAACAGAATATTTAAAAAATGTTGACAATTTTTTAAATATTCTGTTGAAATTTTTACTCATTCCATATCATGCATTAAAGAACCATGGGAACAAAAATTCAAGAATACAGCACAAATACAAAGAAAGCTACAACATTTGATAGGAAGTAAAATCAAAATAGTCTTGGCATGGGCCTCGGCAAGGGATATTAGAAAATGAAAAAGCACACTCAGCAGCAAAAAAAAGCTATTTCCCATAGAATTTATTGTACCAAAGGACTAATTACTCTAGAAGAACAAACAAGGGCTATAAATCAATGCACCTGACCAAAATGGAACATCTGAAAAAATCCAATGTCAAAATTACACTTAATCCGTGACGTGAGGAGCATCAACCATACATCAAGAAAGGAAAATTCAATTTATAATGACCAGACTAAGAATAGGTCACTCCAACTTGACACACTCATCTCATGTCAGAAACATCAGTGAATAGATGTGGAACTGCAATCTCCATTTTCTATATATTAATAGTGTGAAGATGACCAGTGTGAAAGAACTAGATGTGCAAATGTGTAAGGGGACGAGGAAGAGGGTACAGCTTCGGCATTTGCCTGGTATTGATCGGAAAAATAACGGAAAAACTATCGAACAGAGAAATCGGTCGCTATAATTGTTCTCCAGGTTATGGCTGAATTCGATCTAATCATTAGCTCGTGTAAAAAATTCCGCCACCGTCGGGACTCGAATTGCGCCATTTTAGAAAATGACGCTACCGTGCCGACAAGTGGCAATAACTTTAATTAATTCGATTTTCATGTTTGACATTTGGTGATAAGTTGTAATAATATGTTCAAAGCACTATCTAAAATGATTTTTTGAGTATCACAAACGATTTTCAATTTTTTCTTGTTTCCTTTACTACTGTTTTTGTCCAAATGCTAATTACTTCATATAAATTCGTAAATGTACGGATTTTACATTTATTGCGCATACAAATAGGATTGTATTGATCCACAAATTAGTTTTGAATTTTATTATTTCAAATGTACTTGAATAAATAAATGATGAAACAGTCGCCATCCCTTAGATTTCATTTGTTTTCCTCCCAACCAGCTTCATTCCCGTTAGTTCGATTCAAGCAGGCTGCATTCCTCCTGTTTAACGTTCCCAAATTGGAAACTGTATCAACGTCTGCGGGAAATTCCATCTTCCACTTCCAACGCCGCTCCGGGTGGAAACAGGACATCACAAGGATTCCCCTCGTTGATATTCCTACCTGCTCTATGGAAATGAGCTCCTTTGTTGTGGTTCTAAATGTCATCCCGCAGTTCCTATGCCGCTATTAATGTTCAGTTTATGCATCCTCAGTTCCCCCCTGGTTTCAATTCCGCCGCCGTCAACCCCCACCGCCGCGCCGTCGGCCCTCCCGTGTACACTGGCAGGTCATACCGGCCACATATTACGCACGTCCACCCGCAACCCGATTATCTTGCGCGGGGCGCACTTAACAGAGTGGCGCGGGCGGTGGAGCGCGGGGGTGGGGACTGGGGCGGGGCCGGGGGCGGGGCGGGCCGGGCGGGGCGGGCGACGCGACCACGCTAATCCCGCGACCGCCGCGTTACGAGTCATTACTCGAGCGCTGTAATGCGCCGCCGGATGGGAAACTGACCGCCTCCAGGTCCCCCCCCTCCCCAACCGCCCGCCCCCCGCCCCCGCCCCCGCCCCCGCCCCCGCCCCCGCCTTCGACTTCGACGCGCGCGCGGGCGGGCGGGCGGGCGAGGATTGGCAGTGGGCGGCATGGCGTTCTGCTTCGATCAAATGTGCAGGTGCGGCTGTTGATTGCTGAGCTACTAAGGGCGGGGCCTACCTTCAGCGCAATCATCCTCTCTGCCTCGTCTGGGGACATTCGTCGGCTGCGATCGCTCTGTGGCATCGTTTACCAGGCGGTCGTAATGTTTGAGTCTCGACGGTGGCGATTTTCGACTCTAACTACAAAGCTGCGTCAGACTCAGTGGCCTGGAGGAGAATTCTAGCGGCGAGCTGCTCGAATCGGTAGTTTGCCGGGGTTTCTCCAACCAACACCAGGTGAATGCCGGAACAGTACCGTAACACGATCTTTCATTCGCCATCCTCGGACCATTCGCGATCTTTCCGTCCTCATTTTTGCCCCTTCCTCTTTCCTTCCACGCATTTACACTTTCATCCTCTACTACTACATTCATCTGACGAGCTACAAATGGCCTTAAGGGGATCCGGTAAGCCCTAAGGTTGTCTATCGCCGTCAGCCTTACGTGCCAAGGCATTTTTGTCATGAAATATTACGTTTCCAAGGTTGTACGTTTGTCAAGCTAGGGATTCACTGTTATCTCGAGTTGTAAATCTTGTAATTTACTAAATGAGAATTTAAAAGATGTTAACTTTATTATTAATATAGATTTGTTAATTACACTAGGTAACAAAAAACCTTTCTTCATACCTCCAGGAAGAAAGTAGGTAATTTAAAAAAAACGATCACGCTGATTTCGAAAATCATTATAAAAAAGTTTCTATCACGCAAGATTCAAAAGATATAAGCATATATAGTATTTGAAATAAATAAAATTCTATACTAATTTCCACGTTGTCATTCTGGTTATATTACTTCAAAATTTTATAAGCTTCATTCATATGAGGTAAGAACAAGTTAAATTAGAATATGCATAATGGTCACGGGGAAAAACTTGATAATTAGAAATTATGATTCTCTTCCATAAATTATGATTATCTTCCATGTTATGATTCTCTTCCATATTATGATTCTCGTCCATATTATGATTTTCTTCTATAATTATGATTCTCTTCCATAAATTATGATTATCTTCCATGTTATGATTCTCTTCCATATTATGATTCTCTTTCATATTATGATTCTCTTCTATAATTATGATTCTCTTCCATAAATTATGATTCTCTTCCATGTTATGATTCTCTTCCATATTATGATTCTCTTTCATATTATGATTCTCTTCCGTAATTATTGTACAGGTAACAGAAGTTATCGGGTTGATTCGCACACTTTGAATGTGAAATGACGATTTGCATTTAATCGAACCGACTTAATTCTACAGATCGTGAGGCGAATTTTACTTTGTAAAAACCACAGAACTATAGTGTATTAATATATTTGAGGCACACGCAAACTAGACACGAACTTCACGCGCACTGCGGTTACAGTTCCGCCTGACACCGACTGACTCAGTATCTGCCACCCCAACAGGTCGAGACTTGCAAACTTGCGATAAGGTAAGGGGCTAAAGTAATTCCTTTCGATGACTGATGCGCAATAGGAAATATGACGGTGCCCATGACTTGTTTCCAAAATATCCACTTTGTAAGATCACCAAGAGCTTGTAATTAAGCGCGACTACCAGATGCGAGAATAAACGTCAATCTTCGAATACAGAAGGTGAAAAAACCCACGAAAGCATAATTTTGTTGATGTCTCATGAAAGATGCATAAATGAACTGAACAAATATTTTATTTTAAACAGATTTTAAGCATATTGATTCTACGTATTTTACAGGAGCAATTTAAATGTATTTGCATTAATAGAAAAATAAGGTATATTTAAAAACTGGGACGTGATATGACATTTTTATTGCGATGTTCATAATCTACGTATAAAATTGAGAATGTTACCCACTCTACCTTCCTGGAGGTAAAATCGTGTTTCCTAGTGTCATTTTAATTAGAAAGTAAGTGAAGTAGACCGGTAGTTTCGGAGCGGGGAACAAGGTAGGACAGGAAGCGATAGATCCTTTTCCTCTCTGATAGATGATTATGATAAATAAATACTGGGTCCTTCGGTTTGTTAATAACATATCAAACTATTCGAGTTTCTTTAATAAAAATTGTAAAAGTGAATGTACTTTACATTTCGACTTTTTCGTCTTACTTCATTAGAAGAGAAAGTATTGTAATCGTGCTCCAGAAAATGGCGATTTTTCGACGAAAACACTTTGTCGGACCCTGGTAACAAGTAAGTGGATGAATCTTGTTCCTATATGTCGTAAATTACTTCCTCTAACTCACTGTCTGGTCGGAATCCGTCTTCCGAGTTCTTGATACCGACAAATAGATTGACGGCAAAACTTCTGTTTGTGTTTCCATTTGTCTGTCCATCTGTCTCTGTTCGTTCATCCATTCGTCCGTCCGTCGGTCCGTCCGTCGGTCCGTCGGTCCGTCGGTCCGTCGGTCCGTCGGTCCGTCGGTCCGTCGGTCCGTCGGTCCGTCGGTCCGTCGGTCCGTCGGTCCGTCGGTCCGTCGGTCCGTCCGACCGTCTGTCCACCGACAACGCCATCGCCTAAATCATTCAATGTTTTCCAAAATTGATATTCTCCGACTCACCGAGAGGTCCTAGGTTCGAGTCCGGATGGCGGTAGGATTTTCGTCACTAGCTTGTCAGATAGGGCAAATTCAGTCCCTGTGTGAAGGAGAATTGTAACGGCCGGCAGCTCTGACCGGTATATTTCCGTGGTTTCTCCGATCAACACCAGGCGAATTCCGGAGCAGTATCCTAGCAAACGGGCCACGGAACGATTGCAATCTTACCAGCCTCTTATTTGTCCTATCCTCACCTCTTACAAGCACTAACATGCACTACACTACCACACATGCCGGGCGATCGGTCGGGAGCTTAGAGCTTGTCCTGGCTGGGGCGGTGCCCCGCTGGTGGGAGATACCTGTTTGGGAAAAACCTCGTCGCCGGATCTCGCCATCCAGCGAGGGGAGATCACCGCCACCTCCCAATGAAAAATGCACTAGGCTTCCGGGACTAATTACCTCAGTAGCTGACGCGGCCGGAATCACTAACAATCAGTCGATCAATCAATCTGAACAAACTCAAGACCACGCGAGTCTGAAACAGATATTTTGATTTTCATGAAGCCACAAAATTTCAAATCTTTATTAAAAATAACTCCAAACTTTTGATCAAACTTTATACACGGTTAGCTTAAAGAACGCTTAAAAGAATGGTACATGTCTCATTTTCGTTGAAATCCGTGATTTTCGAAAATTACAAAAATAATTACAATTAAATAATCCTACAACTACAATAATGAAGATACATTTTTTCTTAATAAAATATTTTCTTCGAAAAGTGTCTTGAAAGGTCATATACAATATTTAGAAAATGCGAGTAGATTGCGCGTAATTTTGTGCGAAATATATGCAATTTAAAAAAGTCTCAAAAATAACTTCAAATGTTTTCTTTGAATTGTCTCCTCTTATGTATAATATGACAAATGACTAGTCACTTTTCTGGCGATCTACCTGTATTTTGAAATATTGCACAAAGTTAACATTGCAAAACTATTTTTTTAGAGAAGAGAGAGATTTTTGTCAGAAATTAAATATGTTCTTAAAAATTCAGATCTTCAGAAAAAGCCGTGTACAATTTTTTGAAAGAAACGAGTATTTAAATTTTCTTTTATTATATGTTATATATTTATTATCTTTGTATTTATATTTTATTATTTAAATATTATATATACATTATATTATATTACTAGTTGAATGTGGTGTCGCCGACGCTGTAAACTGTTTTAAAAGTATATTCATGTGTTGAAAATTTATTTCATACTTCATTTCTTTCATGCGTAAATTTGCTCAAATATGTTCTTAGAGTATCTGGCATTGGACTTACAATGAATCGTTGTAGCTTTTTTTAAAAATTTATTTACTTATTGTTGAAATTTACATAGTTCAGTAATTAATTACTTTTTCATATGCATTTTGTTGGCTTATAACTATTCTTATTCTAACTTATTTTCTAAACTAACTACTATTTGATGTAGGGGACTCATGGAGCACCTACTATTTTAGCTACTGTGTGGAGAAAATATTTAAAAATGCTTCTAGTGGGAATCTGTTTTTGATACGGGTTGGGAAATAATTGACAGATGCTAGGTTATAGTGGGAGGCTTGGGGTATTGAGTTTATATTTGAAAAGAAATTATTAGAGAGGTGGGCTATGTGATGGGTGGTAGATTCAATTCTTTGTGGAGTTGTCTATTTGATATGAACCAGGGAGCATTTGTTGCTATTCGGAGGAATTTGTTTTGCATAACTTGAATTCTATTTATGTTTGTTGGTGAGGCATTTAGCCATATTGGGCACGCATATAGTATGAGCGGTCTAATTATTGTTTTGTATAAGGCTATTGCATTGCTTAATGATAGTTTACTTTTATTATTGAGTAAGGGCTTTAGTTGGATTAACTTTATTTTAGTGAGTTTTATCTTTTCGGTTAAGTGGGATTTCCAATTTAGTCTGGTGTCGAAATTTAGTCCAAGGTATTTGATAGTTTCGTTTTGTGGTATCCATGGGATTGTGTTATTATTTATATGGAGTGGGGCGGGGGTGGAGAATGGCCTGAGTGAGAAGATTTTTGTTGTTGATTTGGTCGGGTTAAGCTTTATTTTCCATTGAATGGACCAGTCTTCTATTTTATTTAAATGTTGTTGGATTTTGTTTCTGATGAGGTTGGTTGAGTAGCTGGACTTGTAAATTACTGTATCATCTGCGAATTGTGCTGTGTGTGTGTCTGATGTAGTAGGTATGTCTGCTGTATAAAGGTTGAAAAGAGTAGGCGATAAGGGTGATCCTTGAGGCAGTCCTGCTATTATTTTACGCGGGTTAGAGATGTGGTTTTCAACCATTACCGTGAAAGTTCTGTCTGGGATGAAGTTTTTTATGACTTTTATTAGATAGTTGGGTGTCCCTATTGATTGGAGTTTGTAAATCAATCCTGGGTGCCATACTCAGTCAAATGCTTTGGATATGTCAATGAATGTGGCTATTGTGTGTTTTTTCTCTTGGAAAGCTGTGTGAATGTGTTCGGAAAGTCTGAGCAACTGATGTGAAGTAAATACTTTGCTGGTGAATCCAAATTGGTGCATAGGTATTGATTTGGTTTTACTCAGATGGGCATTTAATCTTTTGAGTATTAGTTTTTCAAGAATTTTTGAAAACGATGGAAGAAGGCTAATTGGTCTATAGTTTTCGACAATACTTCGATTTTTGTTTGGCTTTGCTATGGGAATTATATTGGAATTTTTCCAGAATATTGGGTAGTAACCTGTTCTGAGTATAGAATTATATTTTGTTTAGGTAGGCTATCGTGAGAGTGTGTAAATTTTTTAGTATTATGTTGCTTATTTTATCGTGTCCTGGTGCTTTTTTTAATGGGAGTTTGTTTATTAGGTTTTTAACTTCAGTGGGGGAAATGAACTTAATTTTGTGTGGAACATTGTAGCTTGTGGTTGTTGCTAGATTTATGATATTATTATGATCTGGATGTGGTGGGGTATTGTTTGGAGTGAAGGTTTGCTCGAAATGATAAGCCAGTGCTTCTGCTTTTTCGAATGGTGCGAACTTTTTTCCTGATTGAGTGCTCAATGGTGGGCTGTGCGTTTTCTTTTTTAAAATATTTTTAGTAAACTGCCAAAGTGTATTATTATTTATATGGATGGATTGGATTAGATTGTTATATTTTGAATGATTGTAGTCAGTTATTGCTTTTTTAGTTATTACATTTAGCAAATTAAATTCTTTTTTTAATTGTGGTGTTCTGGTGATACACCATGGTCGTCTTGTTTTATTTTTGGTGTTTATTATGTCCAAAATGGATTTAGGCAATTTGTCGTTTGTGGGTTTATTACTGTTAAGAGATCTGTCCTTGTTTAGTGACTGAATTGTATTAATAATCATATTATTTAGTTGTGCTATTGCTTGTTCTATTTCTAAGGGTGTTTTTAAGTTTTTAAATTGGGGAGTTTGATTATTTACAATATTTTTAAATTTATACCAGTTGATATTTTGTGTGTGAAGGGCATAGGTGGGGATGTGCGGGGGAGAGGTTTGGTGTGTTGAAATTACGACTGGTAAGTGATCTGAATCTAGTTCGAAATGAGGAACTGAGTGAAAATTTATTCGTGTGTTAGTTATTGCTATATCTAGGATATCCGGATGCTTGTTTGGGTCTAGTGGATATTGAGTTGGTTCTGGTGGTGTTATTAATTGAATTTTTAGATCGTTTATGGTTTTTAGTAGCATTAGACCTGCCGTATTGGAGGTTCTACATCCCCAGTTTGTATTTTTAGCGTTAATATCACCGATAAGTAATATAGGGGTGTTTTGTTGAAGGCAATTATATTTGTATGATTTATTTTAATTTTGGGAGGTTTGTATGCTGCTATAACTTTTATTAGCCTGTTGTTTAGTGGGACTTTGATACTGTTTCTAGTCCGGGAGTATATGGAAGATTGGTTTGTATGTACGGGATAGATTTTTGAATTAGTATTAATACGCCACCGCCGTTTTGGTTTTGTCTGTCATTTCTGATTACATTGTATCCCGGAATTCTGAAAGAGATACTTGGCTTTAAGTGAGTTTCAGTTATGCAAGCTATATTTATTGCTTTGTCATTTAGAAAGTGTGTTAATTCTGTTTTTTTGTTATTAATGCCATTGGCATTCCAGTTTAATAGTTTTATTTTTTCTTTATGGCGTTGTCCTGCCATTATTATTGGTAAAAATGATGAAAGTGAGTTTTGTACATTATTAATTATTGTTGGGATGATGGTGTTAATAAGATTTATTATATAGGAAGAGATAGAATTTATTAATGTGTGTATGAACGTATTAGTGTTATTATTAGCTTGCATATTGTGTTGTGATGTGTTTTGATAGGGCTGGTTACGTACGGTATGTCTTGGTGGCGAGATTGGAGTGAAAGTGAAATGTGGGATATTGTTGGTTGTGGGGAGGTTAGGGAAGTTTTGTGAAGATAGCCTTGGTGGCGTGTTATTTCTACTACTAGTTTTTGAGTTATTTATTTCTCCTCTTTTGGATATGGGTTCCACGATTTTTTGGTAATAAGCGCATTCTTCTGTTCTAAGGTCAGCTCTATGAGTCCCCGTACACAGTTTACAAATGGGAGGTAGATTTTTCTGTGGGCACTTTGCAGAATAGTGATCTCCGGAACAATAAATACAAGCTATTGCGTGATTTCAATTGTTTTTTGTGTGTCCAAAGTCTAAACATCGTAAGCACTGAATTGGTCCCTTAGGTCGTCTTCTTTTTTCAGGTTTTACACTTAAGTTACAAATCTGTTTAATTTGAAGGATTAAGTCTATGTTTTCGTGACCGTCAAATTCTGCTGCTACAACCGGTATTGGAATATTGTTTTTGTGGAGCCTGGTTACGCTGATTAGGGATGTGCACTTTGTTTTGAGGTCTTCGTAAATTTCTTGCAATGTTATAGAAGGATGAAGATTTTTGAAAATTACTGAAAACTTTTTATTGGCTGGATCTTTGTAGGTGTGAAACTGTCTTTTTGTATTTATTAAATGCTTTATGGCGTTTCTAAAGTCTGCTATTGTTTTAAACATTAGTTTTGCTCGGCTATTGTTGTAGTCTGTTGTGAATTGATTTGTTATTTGAATTTGAATTTCTCTGTTAAACTCAGTTATGTTTGACACATTGTTTACATAGATGGGTGGAATTCTTATGTTTTCATTATTCTGTGGTGCACTTTCATTTACGTAACTGAATCTTTTTTCATTTTCGGTTAGTTTTTCTAGGGGAGCGAATCTGTTACTCACTGGCACTGAATATGGGTCTTGTTCGCTGCTAGTGGATTTTTTATTTGGTTGGGAGCTCGAATCCGAATCACTGTCATTGTGACCTCTTTTTCCGTTGATAGGGTTGCTCACTAGTTCACTTTGGCTGGGAGACACATTCACTGCGCCATTGCACGGCGGTTGGTTACTAACCTGTTGGAGGCCACCCGTGGCCAAGTCAAGGTATGTTGCATCTGTATCACCTATATTTCCTTCATGGGACAGCAGTTTGAGATGATCGTTGTGATGTTGTAGTCCCATGCTATCGATGCCTGGGAGCTGGGTTTCGTTCTGATGAATGGAGTTTGTCTCCATGGTGCTCTCTGGGTTGTAGAGTAGCGCCATTGATTGCGCTACGACTTGGCCGAGGCCAAGGCCTGCCGAGGAGGCTTCACTGTTTATGTTTTCAATAATGGCACTTGATGAAAATGAAATATGAATGAATCACTGCACAAAAACACAGTACTAAATGAATTGCACTAGACTTCTACTAAACACTGTTGGGTTGAGTAGACCGCGAGAATGGCACGGCCTCTCCGGAGCTCACGAAAACGACTGCTGATACCGAAGTGCTCGGCTCGGCGGTCGGAACGAGAATCTGAATCGTTGTAGCTGTTAATGTTATACTCCAGTTCAAAAATTCCCAACACTCAATGGCCTTGTATTTTAACTCCAAACGGGAAATGAACTTGCCATATTGCAATTGTCGCCAGGCGACATTGCCGCAAAACGAATTGCTAGAGAGCGGGCCTTATCGGGTCCGGGCGCCGTGACGCACAGGGTATACGGGCGCACTTTGACCGCCTCCCCGGCGTGAACTCAGTGGCCGGTGAGGTCAGCGCGGTGTGTCATCCCCTATTGAAGGGCGCCGTGACACACAGGGCGCCGTGACGCACAGGGCATACGGGCGCACTTTGACCGCCTCCCCGGCGTGAACTCTGTACTGTAAGGGATGGCCAAACTCACGCCGGGGATGGCAGCAACCCCAAGAGTAAACCGAGAGTCTACGTCACACTAAGGTTGAGTCAGGACACCCCTTGCTCCGAGGGCGGGTATATAATCTGCACCCTCGGAGCTAGCTAGACAGAGAGACTCAGAGAGTGTGGTATACAGCAGTGTGTAGAAGCAGACGTCGAGAGAGCTCTTCGCCGGCAGCGCCTAGTGTCGGGGAGACCAGTTGGAAGGGTGGGCCGCCAGCGGCGAAGGCACTGCACAGGACTCCTGACCGCGGCTTACGGGCCGTTTGGCCAGGCGGACCGCTAGTGCCGGATCCTCTGTGTGGCACTCCTGACCGTGGCCTTCTCGGTCATTGGAGCCGCTGTCTGCGCTTCGACAACGGAACGACCCTGCCTTAGTGTGACGAAGACGCCGGAGCCGACGGACGCAGGGGCACGTGTGACACGAGGAGCAGGGACCAACATGTAAGCTAAAAAATAAACAGGCATGTTAATCAGAACTACGCGTTTACTTGATCCCTTTATGTCCCGTCGCGACACAATTTCAAAATTATAATCGCTGTAAAAAATACTTACATGTATATGAATGATGCGAGAGCACAGCTATATTTTTTACGTTTTGTTTTCTAATATGAACATAAATTATCACATATTCTGCGTTATTCTCTAATGCTAATAAAAAATTATTCTCCATTAGTTCGGAAAATTCTGACGCAAAATCTTCTACAACTACATTTGATTCCCCTGAGTTGCTTAACACTTCCATATTTTTGTCCCCTGTGTTAAGATTTTAAAACTCCATAAACTCGGTCTGATTTTTGTTCTGAAGGTGAATATATATAAGCATTAAAAGGTTACTATTTTGAATGCTTATGTGTATAAGTTATTACATTAAATTGAAATTCGATTTTTGCACGCTTAAGAAATGAATTGTTTAGTATTTACAATTTTTGTTTCCTTCGTATTCACTTCACGTTCTTCAAATTTAAATGTTCCAAGGCAAGATGCAAATTCTACTTCACACTTCACTACAACTAAAATACTTCAGAATTTACAACACATTTGGCCGGGCGATACTCATTTAGTTTTTTCTCAAAAATCAGTGTTCCATCCTCATGGAAGAAAATTATGGCGTTGCGGATTGAAAATAACTACGGAATAATGGTATTTAATCAGCGCCACCTGCATAGATCTATGTAGGTGGCGTTGATTTAATTCCCGTCATACAATGATCGTAGATCCAAAATACGAAAAAACACGTTTTTGACAATTTCTTGGAATCTTATGGCCGGATAGAAAAACAAATTATCAGTTCCCCAACACGGGACCGAGACACGTTCAATGACACCTCAAATGTCTCGATTGGTGCACGGGAAGTGGTCTAGCCGTGAGGCACGGAAATCTCCACACACGCACGGTATAGGAGTTTACTCAAATAATATAGGGATATTAATTACTTATTTCCACGGATAGGACAAGGCATTCTTAAAAGAATGATGCGGGTCTTGTTTTTGTCGAGCACTAAATTTTCGAAAAGTTTTTCGAATGTGAGATAGAAATGTGATTGAGATAATGCCAGAAAGTATGTGCTGTTAGGGCATCACTAGTTTCACATACAACTAGCGGTGCTACAACATGTACCAATAACTGCTTGTAGTGATTGATATTAGTGTTATCGTAATTCAAATTCAGAGCGCGTTTTGTACATCAGCTATCTAATAGATAATGATGGTGAAATATAAGTGCCCGAACAATGCAGGCTTTGTTTAGGTAATTTATGATAAATACTTCATTCTTAACATTTTTCTTATGAGATTAAATACCCTACATTCAGGAAGCAGCCTTGTAATCCGGTAACATTGTTCCGTGGCATATTCCCGCGGACACATTCAACATGAATTTGAATATAGGAGATTTGAACAGTTTGCAAAAAATTAATTGCGGTCTAATTTAAAGTTTAAAATTCAATTGATTGTAGGTTGACCGACTGACTGATTAATAAATTGACTGACTGATTCAATTTTAAATATATTTCATACAACAAATTGCTCCCAGCTAGAATAGCATTTCTTCCCACTGTCTCCGGTCGCGCCGCTTCCCCTGCTGCCATCACTGCGATCGAGAGGCAACGGGCCGACGCCCCTGGAGTGGCGGGGCTCTTCTGCGATGCACTGAACGGCCTCTTGATAGAGGCTCTCGCGCGTCGTATCTCCCCACGCTCAGTTTGAAACGCACCCGGCGCTTAATCACGTGCCAACAGCCTCTTCGCTATACTCGGTGACTTGAATCCACGTGCCCTGTTCTCGAGAAACCTATACTTCTGAAATCATCTAGTGGCACTAAATTCATCAGACTTTCAGTATCACGAATGCATGAAAGTAAATCTCGCATGTTTTTGTAATTGCGTGTGAAATCGTAGTTGCGTTTTTGTAAATATAAGATTTTATTACGTTGCATCTGATGGCCTGTAGTAAAGCAGTCAATAGATTACTCCATACTTATTACTCCAAAATCTATTAATAACTCTTAACAAAATCAATGATCGTTTTTATGAATCCCACTTCAAGCAATGTGTTTAACATTGGTTTTCTGATGTGATAAGATCAATTTCTAAATTTAATTTATTTCTTCAGTTTAGATAAAACAGCGAATATAGCTATTACGGACTATATGTACATTTTTTATGCCAATCGATCCAATCATAATTGCCGGCGTCGCTAGTCGAATTCGTTTACTATGCTCCGGGAAGTCATGGAGGCGAATTTGAGACTCGCGGGTTTCTGGCTGGGGTGACCGGCTAGGATACCCGGTATTTAACGGCATCTAGCCCCAGGCTGAAGGAATAAAAGGCAAATAGTATAAAAGATAATAGTGGAAACTCCTCGAATATTTTGATGACAGTAAAGCAGCGCTCTCCAGCGGTTCGAGGTGTAAACTACAGCGCAAGAATTTGTGTGCCAACTTACAAGGTGTGAAAGCAAATACTATAGAGACAATACAGGACACTTCGCGATATATCGAGAAACATCCATCTGGTGGCAGAACCTGGTAATAACTCATACACCCTAACCTCAATGCTCTGTTGGTGTTTGTTATCTGCTTGATTTCTTTTCATTTCATTGTCTTTCTGGTCGATTTATGGGAAACATATTTTACAATACTGTTCTTTAGATCATTCTACGTATGGCAGGAAACAATTCTGTAGTTTTTGGCTTTATTATAAAATACAGCAGAACTCGCGTTCGTTCTTCACATTTCCTCGTGATAAACACAGGTAAAAATTGAAAGAATCTTGAACATGAATGAAGCTAGTTTAATACAATTTGACTTCTCTTTGTAATAAAATGCATTAAAAACTATAACATTACTTAATCGGGAGACTACTTGCACATTGCCATTCCCAATGCTATGCGTAACGAACATTGCAGAAATGGATAACACTGAAGGTATTCCTACAAGTTTCGTACAGGAAAATGCTGAGTCCTATGTATGTGGCTGGTTGTGTAGTACCGTGCCATATGATGGTTGTAGAAATGCCTAACAGAATTGGGATGAAAAGTATAAATTAAGAAACTCGCATATTGTGATTAAACAGTACCCAAATGAATTCGCCATTAGTTTTCTAAGACTGAATATGTTTTCAATAAACACTTTTTAAATTGTTTACGTCAAAGTAAACTTGACGTACAAAAACAATTAATGTCAATCATTAATATTCACTTGCAGAATATTTTATGTAGAGGGTGTAATAATCTGTATGAAAGCAGAGGTATCAATGTATTGATACAGTGCTTTTTAAAGGAAGCAAATGTAAAAAAGCCAAATGTATCAGTGGAAGTGTTTAGGCAAGAAAAATCTTGCATTTGTAACAACTTTATTCGTGAAAATAATTTTCATTATATGTTCACTAAATGTTCAATGTTCTCATGTCCATTATAACACATTGTACATTATAATTTTCCATAATTTGAGTCCTTCAATATAATTAAATCACAGCGAGAGTAGGTAAAAATAAGTCTTATTTCGTTAGGTAGATTAAAAAATATTTGTTTCTTCAGTAAGAATCATATTGACATTTCTATTTGGCGCTACATTACCAGGTTCTGACACTAGGATCGCTAGTGGGAACTTGTTTCCATCGGTTGCGTGGAAGAACGGGGAAGTGTCCTGTATTGTCTCTATAGTATTTGGTGAAAGTCAAGTTTGTTCGTAGTTTTCTGACAGATAATTTGGTAGAAGAATATCTGTGTAAATATTGTTATTTGATACTCTACCGCAAGTACTTTAATGTATAAATTAAAAACAATGATAATGAAAAATGACAGAACAAAACTGTAAAATCAAATAATGTTTAAAAAAAACTAGAGGTACTACCGCAGCACTTAACCTAAAAATTAAAATATACATACATTTGAAACTCCCAAAGCCTCGGATTCATTCACATTGATTAGGGAATATCAGTTTTGAAGAAACGAACGGTTTAGGCAAACAGACGTTTTGTTTAGACGGACAGACAGACTTTTGCCGTCAATCGATTTTTCGATATCATTGACCCTCAAAACATGGATTCTGGCTACACCATGTGTTAGAGGAATATTTTCTTCATTTAGAAACGGGATTTATCCACTTTTTCGTTACCACGGGCCGTCAATAAGAGTTTCTCTGCAGAGCATATTATTTTTCTCCCATTCTTATAAAATGTATCTTTTTTCTCCCGCATTCTAGCCTCTGCCCTTCATGTTAACAAAAGTCATAATGATATTGATTACAGGTTTTTAGAAGTATCTAAAGATGTGCATTTGTGAGAAAATAATATTGATAAACATAGAGAAAATTATAAAATATCTCCATTCTCTACCTTAAAAAATGTCAAAAAATGGTACACACGGTTGTATTCTATTGGCAACATTTACGCCTGCCTTGTAGTGTACACCTCAGGCCGTTAGGGGCAGCACAATCACTTGTCTCTTGTGCCGCCCATGCTGATTTGCCCGAGTTTCCACTATTATCTTTTATACTATTTGTAAAAGGCACTGACTGACTGCGGCGTAACGAGACTTGACAAAGATATAGCCGTTTTCAGGCTCAAATGGTCCCAGAGAAAGTGGATCATACCAACTTCATGAATATCACCCGTTATACTAACGGCATTGTCTTAGGGACTTTTCGTTTCACTTTAAGTTTAGTACAGGTCCATTTCAGAGGAGTCAACCGTCAACGAAACTCCCCATGTGTTGGCACATACACGCCGAGACTTTATTTATCTGGGGTTGGCATCTTTTCATTTGTTTTATTTTCTACCAACATGTTCAAAACTGCACTATTGCACGCTTAGAAGCTGGCGTAGAAGCATATTTACAATTTTTAGATTGAATTTGTCGTTTTGATTTGATATTCTCATCGCATTATTTGTTTTTGAATTTTTAAACGAGACAGTGGAAACAATGCACTTAAGTGAGTTAAAATGACGCATGCAAATCGTGTTAAAGTTAAACAATGAATATTAAATAGTGCAGCAAGATACAATGTTATTGCTCTATATGAGAATTTCAAAGCGAATTAGAACGAGAATGGATTATGAAAACGAATTC
The DNA here is from genome assembly GCA_031308135.1 of Acheta domesticus. Taxonomy (NCBI): domain Eukaryota; kingdom Metazoa; phylum Arthropoda; class Insecta; order Orthoptera; family Gryllidae; genus Acheta; species Acheta domesticus. Next base: position 104,357,146 of record JAHLJT010004567.1, on the reverse strand, counting down.
CGAACGTACATGTGAAGTGGCATATTTATTTCAGGTAAGATGTTTATGAAACATAACAACCAACAAATCTTAAATTTTTGTACTATGGAATAGATTATTTGTGCATTACCACATTCAGGTATTTTGTATATCTTTGTTTATATCTATAAATTGGGAATTGTAGCACACACGGTGATTGAACATATTTTAATTCATGGTGTTTGGTCTAATAATAAAGCCATATGTGAAAAATTAACATTACAAATGTATGTGTATCTCTAAAATGCAGTTCATATCGACTTCACAATATTCTTTCAGTATTGTGAAGTCAGTACTCAATCAGATCACTTAGATGGTTGTGAAGAAAGCAATTGCAAGATTCATCTATAAAAAAACTCATGATGGTAACATTCAACATATGAGTGTATATTTTTATTCTTTGTATTGGGTATAGTTTGCAAAGAAGAAATAATAGGAAACACTCTTTACAGGGAAAGTTCTTTCAGAAAAAGAAATTTGGGAGAATATCAGAAGCAATGATGATACATTCTTTTTCCAAGGACCTTAAACTTCTTTGTTCAGAATTCTTAAAAGAATTTTGTTTGGAAAATCAAAGTAAGTATATTGTTTATAGAGGTAAAGATGATGTAAATTATCCAGGAGAATTATTTTTGTCAGCCTTATGAGTAGTAATAATAATATCAATAGTAAAAATAATAACAATGATATCTGTCAAAGAGAATTGCTTCAAACAATGTATGACAAGGTACTGTGCTCTAGCAATTCATATTCAATAAATCATATGCATATTTACATTCTTTGAACATACAATTACTGATTACATACTTTGATACTTTCACACTCCCATGGATATATATTTAGAATTTTAAATGGACAGTATTTACTGTGTAAACCTATATTATATTATACATTACACTATGCAATACTTTTGTATAGTATTAATGTAATTATATAACTATTATATTTATTAAAATTTTTTGATATTTTACAGTAATGACTGACCCAAAGAAAGGAGTATATGTAGTACACAATGAGACCAAAGATTTATGAAGCCAGGCCAGAAAGCCCATGAGCAGATCTGTAATGTAGATATCATAAGTAAAATAAGACCAATACTGCTAACGTTCTGTGCAAAATGTGAACATTTTAAAAATATTTATTGTCAGGATACATGGTAAATGCTGTATATTATTATTCTTGCATTTTAATTTTCATCTTTTCATTTTCACCTTCATATATTCCATTAAAATGATTTAAGCAGTAATCATATAAATATTTTTTTCAAGCGTTAAAAGTAATTAACAACAGGGTATAGTCTATAAATTGCAGCGTACTGAAGGGCAGACTGATTCAAGGCTTACTCCCTAATGCAGTTTCAACTGAAAATATGTGATCTCAGTCAAAGTGATTCTTCAATAAGAATGTCCTTAGAAAATCTTGCTACAGAATGGAAAAGGTCAGAAATCTTTGGAAGCAGGCTTTTAAACAGGTATCTTAATTATCTAAATTCATTGACACATTTAACACAAGGAAAATGAGATTCAATATCTTAAATTTAATAGTATTATGAATACATTATTTAATTTTTTAAGGTGTCAACTTTGGACAAATTGGAAAAATGCAGAGAAAATTATGGTTGTGTATAGAGAGAAGGATGGGGTATATTGTGAAAACAAATTGTACATCTGATCAGGGGCAGTGTAGATGAAGATTTCACAAAAAACTTAACTGTAAAAACACTTGTTTGCAACTATTGTGAAATAAATTTACTTGGTAAAAAAATAAATAGTGTTTTAACTCTTCTTCCTTAGTTTTCACTGTTGAATGTTGAGATAGAATGTATTATTGTAATAATGAAATGGAGACAAATCAAATTTAAGAAATACTCTGATTTCATTTTTTTAAAATTTCCTTCCATTAATTCTATATTATATCAATCATTAACAATCTTTGTAAGAATGTAGTTTATTCCTCTAAAGCTTTTTAATTATATTTGCATTTTAAAATGAAGTAAAACATTAAACTTCTCATATTTCAACATTATGAATTTCAGAAGAAAACTATCAAAATAATCGATCCAAATGATAATTATTTCAATGTTTCAAAACATTCAGTTAATTAAAATTAACATTATAATGAGAGAAGTTCCTGATGGCAGATTTCTCGAATTGCGTATGTTTGAATGTAGCGCCGATGTCTAGCTTCATGTACATTTTCAAAGTTGGCAGGGCCGAATGGCCGCCATATTGAAAAATCTAGGGACCAAAGCAAGCTGAAATCCCGTATAGTAACGGAGGATTCCTACACCAGAAGCGCTCAACACCCACCAAGGGTTTAAGAGGCGCGTTGCAACAACGATGTCGCAAGTTAAGTAAAATAAAATGACAAAATCACCACTTCGGAGTCTCGCTGACGCATTCCACCAAACTCATTATGCGCAGAGAAATGCGCATTAAAATGCAAATAATCATGTAATGTAAATTCACTTATTATTTCGCAATCATCTTTTTAAAAGTGCAAAAAATAGTTCTCAGAGAATATATTATTTTGAGATAAGTCAAAGTTTTGAAACTAAAAATTGGTATGAAGAAATTTACAAAATCAAAAGTAATAGCAAAAACATTTACCTAACGTGTACTGTAACGAGTCGAAATTAGAGGTGATATTTCTCCCATATTTGGAATCAAGATATTTACATACACGGCCTTCTGGGCAGTTTGGCAATGTTGGCGGTGTCATGGAGACGGACGAAATAAATAAACACATATAGAAAATTCCAGACGCTCTGAAATGAGGACGTAAATGATTAATAGAGCATTTCAGTCGGAGTGGCTTAACTCGGTAGAGAATTTAAAAGTAAGAAATGCAATGTGATATTAGCGATATAGTTGATTGAGAAATATTTGGTTTTGGTTTGTATGTAATTGTTTTTTATTATTATTATTATTATTATTATTATTATTATTATTATTATTATGTATTTCATGCTCTGTTGCAGCTTGTACAATAAAGATATATTTATGATTATTAATATAATTGCTGGTGGTTTAGATGCCTTTTAATAATGAATAAAAGACAGGTGCTGTCTGGTATCAAAAATGTATTATGCTAAAGGACTTTTCGATAGCACTGATGATGATAGCTTTGCTATCGAAAAGACCTTGAGCATTAAACATGGTATTTGATACCAGACAACACCAGTCTTTTATTCATATATGGATGAACAAATAGTTGTTTCACTGTGTACGTGTGGTACACACTAAAACAGTTGCAAGGTTTTTGTTTTCCCCTTACTGTTTAATTTTCCTGGGACGAAACATTAATTACAATATGTCAAAGTGTTACTCAAAGAATATACTTTTAAATGGTACCCTAGTAAATATGTTAAAAATTATATTAGACAAATTTGCAAAACTATATTTTTTGTTTCAAAGGTTTTTTAGTTATTTGAAAGGTGAAGAAGGTAAACGTATGTATTGTACTTGAAATTTGTTAAATTGATTAAATTTATTGTTCTTTTCAGTTCGCAAACAATATTGTGCCATGTTTTTTGTTATTTCGAAAAAATGTTCCCTTTTATTTTGAAATTGAAAGCGTTTTGTTTTAATATTTCAGTAAGTTATCATATTTAAATCTATGGTGTATGTCGTAGAATCATCGGCTCTAAATACATAATTATATAGATATTTTTATTTGCTCCAGTAAGTAAGTTTTTAATAGCAAAGTAAAAACCATCTCAAAACGAAATTGCTTGCCGTTTAGTTAAAACAATTCTTTGAATGTGTTTTGGCAATGAATCTAATACATTTTGTATTTCCTTTGGTTTATATTTTCTCATTCACTGGCTAGCCCTTTTTACAATTCTCCTTTACATTTCTTCAGGCATTATTTTATTTAATCTTCCTTAATTGGACACAAAAGTTCAATTTCTTGTACAATTACGAAATCATCACTGCCTTTCTGCTTCAGTTTGACTGCAGTCAAGGTTTAATGACAAGATTTAATGTAATATGAATTAAGTTTACAGTTGAGTTAATGTTTTATAAAAATATACTTAATTTTATTTTCTCATTTCATAATTAAGAGAAAGATTTGAATCCAGTGATAATTGTATTTCCATACTTTTAAAGAAGTGTACTTTTCGAAACTATCAAAAGTAATTTTTATTCCGTTTGTCCGTCTGATTGTCCGTCTGTGAACAACGCTAGCAGCTAAATTGTTCAGCCGATTTTCTTCAAAATTAATATTCGCCAATCCATCTGGTTGATGTTACGGCACCTGGTATTTGAAACCAATATTTTAAATTTGGGAGGTACTTTACTTGAAGCCCCTGGGACATTTTTCAAATAAAAAATGGCTACATCGTTTTTGATGAAAGTTTTGTAGTTGGATAATGTGAAGAACGTTTAAGAGAATGGTGTAAGTCTCATTTTTGTTAAAACTCTGATTTTTCGAAAATTGCAAAAAATCAAATTTTGTCGGTTTCTTATTAGTATTACAATTACCAAGAATTTTAAGTAAAATGTGTTTCATAAAGATAGAGTTTGAAATAAGATCAAGTACAATTTTTTCGAATAACATTGAAGTACTTTTTGCGTAATTTTCGTGAAAATTCGGGCGAGAAAATAGTGCTGTTTTAGCACCCTTAGTTCAATAATACAACTTCTTTGTCCGTATGTAACTCTCATTCCTAACTTACTCATACTTTACTTTCATCTGAAGTACTCTAAAAAATTAAAAGTTACATTTCAAATTTGTAAGTTCTTGTGTTATTGCAGACAGATCTAGAAAAATAAATTTGGAGGAAAATTCTATGTTCGGTTTAGGCTCCACAGTTATTTACAGTGATACTTGCGGACAGACGGACTTTTTGAGAAAAAAAACTTTCCAGAATAAGGGATCCCGCAATGTACTCCGCATGTGCAACGAAATACGGTTAAAGTAAAATTTGGAATCAGGAGAGAGAACGTAAACATTTCAGTTCATTGTATCATTCACACTGAACAATACCTAAAAGTTTATCTTTGCACTGAACAATATCGGAACTTTAAACGCCTCCTCCTGCATATTGGAATATTACAACATTAAAGAACATACAATTATTAATATATTTTGACCGTGAAATGCAAACTTAACTTTGTAAAACATGTGTAAAATATAGGCATCAATTGTAGAATACATTTTATTTACTAAGGGAAGACAAAGAAACTTTGTAGCTTTGACCATATTTTCACTCCTCTGATCTCACTAACGAATAGATATTTTACTCGTTTATTTGCTTCTTTGCGGAAAGTGCATTTATTTCTTATTGATCGGATAAAACTGGGATCCGTTTGTGGTCGTGCGTTTGTAGTGATCCAATTTTCCCCAAACTCTCAGGGGGCGAAGATCAACAACCTTTGTTCCCTGTGTGTCTACCCTCGAGCTCGGGACGTAAATCTGTGACCTTCCGAGCGGGTGACAGATGTCAAAGGAGAACCTTATCACGAGGGAACATTATAAATTCCTCCTCGCGATAAGCACACAGTACAGGGCCAAGGGAAAGTGGATGTGCAAGGTTGGTTTAGTCTACCGCGTAAGAGCTCACCGTTGCCGTGTATCACGAGGCGCAGTTTGGAGCGTAAATCGGGGTACACAACATGTTTCATGCAAGTTCGAAACTATGTTTGTTGTGATTACAGCAGATACTGTTGTTCCTGCGCTTGCAGTGCATCTGCCTCTATAACTCCCTGGAGTCGTTTCTCTTTATAGCCGTGTTTTTGGCATTGCAAGTGTTATTTGTGCATTAAAAAAGTTGAGATCGTGATCGGGTTTATAATATTACGGGTTCTTTAGCAATATATGCGATGTACTGACAATTGACTTATTTACTGGATGAACAGCCTATTGGAAAATTCGAAATGGATCCATTCTTTTGCGTGATAAATCACATTTATTATTGATTTTATTTTGAGTGTTCGCTTTCAACTCTTGAAAATAATTTTGCTTCAAATATTCCAAACTTTTTCATCAAATTATATACCGTACCGGCAATTATCTTTCTTAAAATCAATTAAACTACATATATTTGCACATAGTGTACATTCTATATTCTTCCCGTATGGGAAGTATACATTGGGGTACGACAGAACAGAGTTTATAGCATTTGTAAAGGGACGGAAGAAAGGTGGGAACTTATTGTGGATGTTTATATCCATCTATCTGTAGCCGTAGAGACAATAAGACAGCCAGTGGTTACGAAATCTATCAATTATGAAAACTACACTAATAGTAAATACATAGAATAACTGGCTGATTTGCTAATATTTGCATTTAGTTTTAAATTCCGTGAAAGTAAAATGTATATCTATGTAAGCCATAGAGACAATAAGACGGCCACTGGTTTCGAAATGTATCAAATAATGAAAATCACACTAATAGTAAATAAATAGATTAACTGACTGCTTTGCTAATATTTACATTTAGTTTTAAATTCCGCGAAAATGAAATCATGGGATTGGATTTTAAAATTGATTCATTTGGGTTTACACGGCCGTATTTTTACATACGCGCGCGTGCGCTGGCTACAAGTGATCCGTGAGTTTGTCGTGCTCCTAGTGTAAATGATTCATCGGCTACTACTTCAAGCGTCCGTGTATTTCCTGCAATAAAACGCGCGCGCGGCGGTAGGGCAGTGCGCGGACGTTGCCACCAGTCTCATCAGCGTAATGGACACTTTGCGTGCTTCGGCCGTTTGTGCGGCTCGCCGCAGTTAAAATACGAAGTCTATAATCAGCGCTCAGCTAAAGTGGCGGTTTATAAACTGGAATATACAGTCCATCCTCCACGGAAACCATGAATGAGTTAATCAACATTTTTTTATTCGAAAATTCTGGAATACTTCGCTTAAGATTAGACTTTTGTACCTGTCCTCGTATTAATTGACAGTATTGGCAGCTAATTGTTCTTGTTCAATTAGGCATACTATTGTCATTTACGAGACTCGATTAAAAATTGCTTTGTAATTTTTTGATCGTCGAAATTTACTTTCCGGAAGCTTTAATGAAGTCAGTTTGTGAATATGTTATAAAACTCCAATCCAAATAGAAAAATTAATTTCTTGAAACAGTGATCTCTATGAGGATCAACCATCAGTGAACCCAATAAAAATACTAGTGGGAGTGCATGCCTTAGAAAACGTTTCCTTCTTTGTGTTATTACTCATCTACTACTCATCTTTTTTTAAATGCATGACGTCATTTAAAAGTTTAAAATTGAGGTACGAACTGCATTTTCAATGAAATCTGTAGCTTTAATAATGGAGGCATAAGTCAGATTCCAAAAATATTTGAAGTTCTGCAATATTCAATCTATCAGAGGTTTAATTTAAAACTGGAAAACATGTTTATAAATGTACTTTATCCTATTTGAGAAAGAAAAGTCTTTAAAACATTTGCAGCAGCTTTTCAGAATACTTTGAAAATGTCACATGGGTTACCAATAATGTACCCCCAGAATGTAAAAAAAAAAACAACTAATAATCGCCGTGATCGTGCAAATGAACTTTACTTCTGACTTGTTTGTCAGTGCCACATTCATCAGCGATGCATCCACCTACATCCGGATTTCTGGGTACAAAATTACACATATTTGTTCGCCATTTGCATCAATCTTAACTACTTTTAAAACACGAAAATACCTTAAACCTAATATATGTTAAGTTACAACTCAAAAGAACTCTAAACATGGATTGTATCTTATTGTTGAGATAATTTCAATACTAATCCTTCTTGTGTTACGAGGTAGGGAGGAAAAGTAATACATTAATGAAAACGTAATAAAGAGATAATTTAACCATTTGTTTAATATTCCAGACAGTACTAACGAAAATCACCTTTTGCTAAAGCTGTGGTATTGTTTGCAACTTTTTTATTGTGACGTGATTCACATGATTCACTAGCCGTGTGATTTATTTACGACCGTCAACTTCTGTATTTATGCTGATAAGATTGCACTACAGAAATTAAAAATTTCTGTGATGAAAAGGAAATACATCTTTACTCTTATCTCAGAATGGGCACTATTATATTTAGAAACATAAATCTATCAAATTCGTATTTGTTGGCTTTCCCATTTCGAAGGTGCGGCTCATTTTGATACATAATAATTTTAAATCTCTTTCACAAGGATTCTAGAATGTATTCTGTCGTTGAAGAGAAGATCCTCAGATAACATAGAATCAACGTCTCATTACGAGGTTTATCATCTTCCTTCTTCTTTGGGAGTGCAGTAAAATGTCCCGGAACTTTGGTAACTCTTATCCCTTTCATTAAACCCGTGCAACAGAATTATCTCACAATCTGAAACGGAGAATTTGGAGCCTAATGGGGAACAGTTTTAAGAGACGAGGTGTTCTTTGGTAGTTGGCTTTTGCTAGCTACCTCCCATTTTCTGTGCAGTGATGTATTTTTATTTGGAAATGAAGCGGTGTTCCATAGTCTTTAATCAGAACTTCAGCTTGACATTAAAAATATTCACATTTCCCTCCTCTGCATTCTAACTATCCGCATTAGACATGCCAGTTGTTTCTGTAGATCCGAATGTTTAAAAATAACTACAAAATTGAAGAAATCAGTTTCACATATCTAATTATGAAAAAACCTTCAGTAGAATTGTTTCACGTCCAAATAACGTATTCTGACACTACTAACATCTGGAGTATACTGTCGTGTACATTTGTTTCGAACAGTCTTTTTCAGTCAGGAAAACATTTAGGCAACAACGTAAAGACCACGTACGTATAATCACGCTGTATTACTAAGAACCCTTCGGGGTAGAGGGCGCAACTCGAGTCCGTGTCACACGAATCTTCCGTTTTCCATGATGGTAAAAATACACTTTATGGCGACTTATTCGTTTCATGAAACCGGAAGTTACTTGACCACAATATATCCTTTTTTAATTTTCCGCCTAGCGTCCACATTCAAACTCATTTCTTTTACTCCAGTGATTATCTTGATACAAGTTATTGCAAGTTAACAACAATTTTATTCACTGCTAAAATATTTCTAAAAGAAAAGTATGAACAATTTTGACAATGAGGTTAATGAATGCATTTCATTGGTCACACATGGCTTTTTACTCATCTCATCCGAACATTTCAGTGTACGGGGACTATATTACGAACAAAAACAAAAATCAATAAAGCAGAAAAAGCTTTAATACATTTTTACGGAAAATGAATGATTATGATTAGCAAACAAGTTGTGACAAAACAATAATACTCATCAAAAAGCATTACATGGATAAATATTTTATTTTATCGTTATAATATTTAAAGAGCTAAACAGCCTGAATTTTTGTGTTCCGATTGTCAACTATTTTCAGAGGTAGTTCACGGTTCATGTGAAATTTTGTGGAGCGGATGAAAATTTAAATTCACCCCCCTCGCCTACGCCTATCACTTGCCGGGGTAGGGGGGCCCCCTCACAATTGGTACCGATTGTGGAGTAGCTGCCAGACCACCTACTGGGGGTAATTGAAGGTCTATTTGAAACATTTTGGAACAGTTTCATATCTTTGCAGAATATTGTCTTGGAGGACAGTTCACCTAGTATAACGAAATATTCGATGAAATTGAACACACTTATTCCCACTCCTTTACATTTATTAATTCTCTTTGAGTGAACTGAATTGATGCCACAGCAGTGACTGTAGCCGCGAGGTTCTAGTGTTCGAGTCCCAATGGGCGATGGCTGCATTTTCGACTCTATTTAGCTAGGTCGAGTTCGGCAACTGCCACTGTCTGGAGGAGAATTCTAGCGGTCGGCTGCTCTGACTTTCCAGTCAGAAGTCTTCCGTGGTTTCTTCGATCAACGCCGGGCGAATGCCGGAGCAGTACCCTAAAAAACGGGTCACGGACCGCGTGCGATCTTTCCTTCCTCTTCTTGGTCCTCTCCTCACCATTTTCTAATACACACTCACTCGCCGTACATTACCACACTTGTCGAGGGACCAATCGGGAGCTTAGAGTTTGTCCTGACTGGAGCGGTGTTTCGCTGGTTGGCGATACCTGGTTGTAGAAAACCCCGCTAGCTAATGAATAATCCAAATCTCGCCATCCAGCCGGAGATCACCGCCACCTACCGTGTTAAAATGTACTACACTTACTGGTCTTAGCCGTTGACGTGCCCGGGATTACTAATCAATCAATTTTTCGATAATGGATCTAGGGGGACATGGGGTCACACTTCCTCCCAAAATCATAATTTTTCTTAATTGATTCAGAATAATTATAATAAGTTATAACATATAGATCTCATCACAATAAAAACGTTATTCGTATTACGAATATACAGCAACATTTCTTCATTTCAATTTAGAAATAAAAATATATTGAAAAAATATTTAGGGGGGTTGCCAACTCGAAATGGGGCCTCCCTGAAATATTATCTTGATCTGACTCTGCTCTCTTTCATTATATTTTTAACTTCTTTGCTCTATCGCTGTCGCTCCCTTCTTCTAACTATTCTTTTTCTCTGCAAATTTCACTAAATATTTGCTCCATTCGTTCTAGACGTCTCTGCTTCCCTTTCTTCTTTCTTCCTCCATTTTTCTTCTATCCTTTTCTCTCTCCTTTTTCCTCCTCCTTTCTCTCCCTCCTCTCATCTCTCGCTCCTGTCTCCGTCACTCTCTCATCTACACGCCGTCACTCTCTCGCACACAACACACTCACACACGCACACATCTAGTCACTAGCTCTCACCCACACACATACACACCCACACGCACATACTACTCCCCAGCTGCATCGATACGCATATAAACATGCAACGGACTAGCGCCGGACACACAAACGGAGCCCGTGCACACGCCGCGTTCAAAGACACTGCGCAGCCCACGCAAACATACATACAAACAAACAGCCCCAATTGCAGGCGCCGGCGCCGCCGCGGCGACTGGCTGGGCGGCTGGGCGGCCGGCCGCCGGCATTCGCAGCACGGGAGGCGCGCTCGCCGCGGCGCGGAGGCTGGGAGCTGCGTTTCCGGCGCGACTGCGGTGGGGATGGAGAGGGGGAAGCGAGCGGCGATTGTGGCGGAGGAGGCGGCCACAGTGGCCCAGTGCACCGTTCTCCTGCGCAGCAACCTACCATCACAGCGCAGCCACACACGTTTGAAATATCATTGGCATCAGTTCTTATTTTAGTTCCTGTAAGAAGGTGCTGCAGGAGAGTGCGCCACTATAATGGTCTCCACCACGTTATATGGGAGTTGAAGGGCCCTGCTCCTGCGCGCCATCGCTGCCACAGGTACTCAGGTTGAGAGGCTTTGGTACTAGGCGCCAAGATGGAATGACCTATTCGAGGATTGGAAAAAAATTCTCCGTTGTTTTTTGCGTTCGACCGCCCCTCCTCGCTTGGCCACTTCCTGTCCCTCCCCGCTCCTCTTCACTCTGTTCCACCTCTCTCCTCCCCGCCGCGACCATTTTCAGAATGGAATGAAGCGGATTTTCAGCAAACTGTTTCTTCGATTTCCAAGCCAGTTATGTATCAAATACTTATTCACTCATTGCCACTTTATTTTTTTATAAATTGTTAATTATTTATACAGCTATCTAGGATGCTAGTAGTTTGGTCTTTGGCAGCTATGCTAAACAAGAGATGAAAACAAACATGCTTTAGGCGTGATATTCTCCTTTGCATCCCCAACGTACACATTCTTCTCTAGCGCATACGATTACCGTTGCAGCCATAGCCGTCTGCCCAACTTACTGGTGTCATTCCAAACTACTTGCGTACTTCCGCACGCTCACATTGCTGCACTGTTTTTAGCTCACGATGTTGGCAATTATTTTGTTGGCATATATTTTCTTTTCGACGCTTTCTCAAAATGTACTCTTTCTCATTTTTAAAAACTGATTTTTTCACGAAATGGTAACCGTTTGGTGAGAGCTTAGGCTTCCGTGGCGGGAGTCAGTAATTAATTTTCAGTCCGAGAGACGCCGCGTCCTAGACGCAGGTGCCAACGTTTCGGTCGCCATTTTGCGACACTCCTCAGGGCGTAATGCCTTATGGAAGAAGCAAAAAATACATTTCCTATATCTTATTATATGAGGTACTTCTTATTAGAATTAACTTGAAGTTCCAGTGACAATGCAACGAATTCGTACTTGGGGATGACTTTGCATCCAAAGTTGCGTTGAAAGGTACAGGTTTAGATGGAAAACCAAGAGACTTAATAAAACTTACTGGATGTATAGGACTTAACTTAATTCCGTTAACCTTAATTAACTTAACATATTTTGTACAATAATACATTAGTACTCCAATAAGTACTAATGCCATAATGAACATATGACATACAGCTGCACTAGAAATGGACGTATGACATTCAGCTGCACTTTACAGATCAAGATAATGGGCAAAACTAATGTCGATTGGTATGCGAAAATACCTTTAAGACATAAGTAATTATGGATCATGCAGTAAAACATGTCTACAATATCACACAAACATTGATACATCCAAACTCCTTGATTCTGCTGGGCCAATAAGACTGAAAAGTAAGTAACCATCTTATCTTAATCTAGGTAAAATTTATTTCTTCTAACAATACACTTGTAAATTTAACATCGACCAGATGTATTATATAAACTGCTTAACTGTTTTATATTTATCGTTTCTTCTAACGATTAAAATTGTAGTAATGTTAATAAATACATTTATAAAAAATAAGTATATCTATGTGTAATACTGAAAATATTACGCACAAACAATCAGATGTATTGAATTTCTGTATGTCATTTCGCTTTGAAAATTTGCCGCTATTAATATTAATTTAACATGTAATGTGTTCGACATATTTGTTGTTGTTCAATGTTCTAAGGGAATAAAACAATTTTATATTCTGATTCATCACTGGGAGACTTTCTACGTTTTCCATGGAATTCTACATATTTTTATCAGCACGAGAATTTAACTTTATCACTTACTGTTTTTTGTGCATTGCAAATGTGTTCAGTAGAAGTTTCATTCACCCATTTTATTTCTATTTTCAACCAATGGCAATTGAAAACCAATCAACTGAATAGTCCAAATTCTTCTGCGAAGAGCTCGCTTTTGATACATGTGCGCATTTCACCGAAGAGCTCTAATGGTGAAATGGGCGTAAAATTCTTTTGCTCTTTGCTGAAAGAATTTCACTAAATGCGTGAATCAAATTCCTCACGCTTTACCTTATGCATTTTTAAAGAATATCCCTTGAATACAGTTTGTAAAGGAAGTACTGATCGCTATTGAGTGTTGTTTGCAAAACGTAGCAAAGGTTCCTTCGATATCGTTGCAAAGATAGTTAATGAGGCAAATTACAAGTTTCAAAACAATGTTTAGCAATATTAGTGAGTACAATAGGTGCAGTGAAGAAACGCATGTAAAATATTATTAACGCGTGGCCAATAACGCTTTTAAAGCTACTCCCAGATTACTCCAAAGTATTAACAACAATTTCAAATAAAATAATATAATTAATTATTCCCTTGCTTTCCAAGTTTCTTGACTGTTCACTGTTTAATTGTCAATGTGACGGTGAAAGCTTAAAGCGTGAAGGTCAGAAGCAGAACTATTTTTCTGGCAATTCAGTAATGAGTAGTTTGGGCAATTTCAAAAACCATTGGGAGAAGGTTATACATTAAACATGAAGAAAATAGAAACAAAAATTGGAAAGGAGTAAATATTTTTTTAAACTTCTAGACTTTTTATTAAATATATTACTGTATTGTGATGAAAAACCAATAAATACTAAATATATGTAATTTCGGAATTAGGATCATGCCAAAGATATTCCTTAACTGCTTTCAACAACAATGTCCTAAAAGGACGGGAGTGATTCGGAACTCCAAACGTTACATTAGCATTTTTAAACAAAGTTGAAGTAAATAACGTAGTTATACTTTGTTCTAATTCATTTGTTGATAAAACAGACAACAATTTTGGATTAATGACTATGAAGTATCTTGAAGGATTAATTATTGCCATTTCATTTTATTTCATGTTTTCAATAATAAACATTTCAATTAATAAATAAAAACTGAGTAGAACCCACAGGTGTACCGAATAGTGGTCCGAGATGAACAGCAAGATTTCATTCGCCAGGCCCTCTCCCACCGCTCCACAGAATCAACAGTCAGTTAAGTCCCGCCGCCGCCGCCACCGCCTCCGCCCAGGGCGAGCGTCCGCAGGGGCCAGTGTTTACCCCGAACGCCGCCCAGCGCCGGCGCTGCATTTGGTCGTCTAGATCGGCAAAATACCCCACCGTGCGCCAGCGCCAGCGCGAGCGGCGACGGTGATGGCGGCGGGCGGCGCGGGCCGGGGGAGGGCGGCACTGCGTGATGGACGAGATGATTTTCGCGGGTGCGCCGCCGCCGCCGCCGCCGCCCGGATCGATGCCATAGCGCGCGAGTCGGCGGCGGCGGTGGCGCCGGGCCTGCTGGCGAAGGGGCGTGGCGGGGGCGGGGGCGGGGGCGGGGGCGGGCGGGGTTGGCGAGGCGCGCGAATAAACGCCTGGCGGGAGCTAATCAGCTCGGCGCTCGCGCTGCTGGTTCGGGTCGCCGCAGGAGGCTCTGCCCGTGGCCCGGCGGTGGCCATGGAGGAGGCGGTGGCAGTGCTAGAGACGGTGACGGTGATTCTGGTGGCTGGGGTGGCAGTGATTCCGACGTACTTGATGGCGATGACGGCAATCGCGACGGGGTTTGATGACGACTGCAGGAAGCAGCGGGGGTCCGCCTAGGAGGCAGGATCACGGTGGCAGCAATGATGGCAGTAGCGGCAACGGGAATAGGTGACGGTCTCAAGAAGGAGCGGTGACGGTTGTTGGCAAGTCCACGATGGCAGCCGAGTATCGGCAGTGGAGATGGGGCAGGGTGACGGTCGTGCAGGACGGAGCGGGGTCGCCATCGAGTGCAATGTGGAATGTGGCAGCGGAAGCTTTAAAGGGGGTGGAGTCGGCGCTGTGATAGGAGAAGTTGGTGGTGTCGAAGGCAGTGACGGGGTCGGAGGTGACCAGGTCGGAGGCGGCGGCGGGGTGGGGCAGCGCGGTCGTGATATCGGGGGTGACTCATTCAGGACGGTGGGCAACGGAGACCGTGCAGGCAGCGGTGGCCGATGCGACGCCGGTGGAAGCGGGGTGGTGAGGGGGAGCGGGGGCGGAGGTGTCGACTGCGGTGGTGGAGGTGGTGGCAGTGCGGTTGCACTGAAAGGGAAGGCGGCCGTGGACATGGCAGAGGTGGCGCCGGAAATCAATGGAAACAGCGTACCCACTGAATTAAGGTTGCCAGGGCCTAATTTATACTGGACAAATAAAACGGCAGCCGAGAGCCTTAAATCACGGAATTCGTGACAAAAATGGAAATATATGGAATAAGTCGTAAGGTTTGTTACATACCATGCTATAGGAATGTAAGTAAACAATAATACACAAGCCAATGAGATACAAGAATTATATTTTCGCGATAAATGTGGAAAAAACGTCATTTAGAGAGTAAAGTGAAATGATTTTCAACAAAATTCTTGATTTAGAAATAGTATGGTATATTGTTGTAGTTGGCACCCTGGTTGTTGTACTTTAAACTAAAAATGTATGTTTACGAGAACGATAATCGGATAGTACGAATAAATATTGCTAGAAGGATAAAATAGAAAATTTCATTTTGAGCTTCTGCTGTAAGAAGATAATCACTTTTGTAGGCAGAACGAATAAAAATGTGTGCTTTCTCTTACTCTTCAATAATAAAATATTGTAACTTCACACATTTTACATAAAATGTTTAAATCACTGTTATTAAAATATAATCAAATTTTAAATAATTAATAATGTAGGTATATTATTTTAATATATAATATAAAAAATAAAATAATTAACATTTCAAATTTAACTCAATTAATGGACATATTTACCCTTCCATTACATCTTCTGGATTACAGCTGTGAATCTGACGATTAAAATAATATACGGTAACGCTAAGTTGAGCGAGCCGCTGTAAAATGGCAATGGTGATGAAGTGTTGATGCCACGAACACTGCGATTGCACGGGTTACTGAGAAAAAGCCAGCGGCGACGAATGAATACCGAACGATAATAATTTTCCGTTCCCAGTTTTCTAGCTATCTGAACTAAAACTTTAAGTAGTTCCGGCCTTGTGTCGAAAACTTTCACAAAGCTTTAGAGCAAATACCCTGAAGTGTTTGTTCTTTTTGCTTTGGTATATAATACTGTATGGCTAAAACTTGCTGCCGTAGTTGCAACAACCAAATTGTTTGATAATATTGTGATAATATTTTTTTGCATGCTTGTTATGGAAGAAAGTCGAATATTAAGCAGAATTGTTAATGTTTTTATTAAAAGTCTTTAATCAGTAAATGAGTGGTGGTATACTTTGTTAAACGTATTTTATTTGATGATTTTAAAGTAACAAGGTAATTCTATTATATGGTTTATTTTTTTACATATTTTTGTGAGGTAAGATGATAAACAGAAAAATCTAGTTTATCATTCATTTCCGAATTATGGATTTAACATAATTGCGTGATATGAGTAAATTATCTTAATTCAATTTAACTAGTTTGAACCTTATTAAAAAAAAAAGCAAAAATGACTAGAAACAAACACTTTTATCGTAAAGATATTGCGTTTGAAATATTTATTTTGTAATTAGCTTCATGGAAGAGATACCTTCAACAAAAAGAACATCAGTTCTTTAATTTGTTTTCAATTGCACACGGATGCAAAGTAGAACCAACACGTACGGACGAGTTTATTAGGTACTACGTCTCCCCAGTAGCTCCGCCGTGATTAGGTTAAGTACGCGGTTGCACTTCATTGCTCCGGTGGGCAGCGTCCGTAGGAGCGACGGGGCCATAGAACTGACGGTGGAGCGGGACGCCCGGCGGCTGCGGCGCGGCGGTGACTTGCGGGGGCGGGGCGGGGCGGGGCGGGGCGGGGCGGGGCGGGGCGGGGCGGGGCGGGGCGGGGCGGAGGCGGCGGTGCTGACGCCCACCACGGCCACAACTCCCAGCGCGACCGCCTCCTCCACCCCTCCCCCTCCCGCTCCAGCCACGCCATCCGGGAGGATCGGCGCGGTCGCAACTTAAGCGCGGAATCAGAGGCCGGCTAAAGTGGCGGTTTGTACACCGGAGGACTCGCCTCAAGGGAGAGATCGCGAAGCTGTTCTTGCCGCCACTGTGTTATGGCGACTAGTTTCACCCGGTGGGAGTTAAGGGTAGGAGAATAATTAATACAATACGGATTATCAAAGAGGACGAGCCACACATGTTACGCAAGTAGCTGTAATTCCTGGGCGGGTGCAAGCTCTTACCATTTATTTGGGTATGATTTTTACGTGTCATGAATTTTATATACGAGTATCAACCGTAATTGTTCTTAGGAGAATTTCTTAATTTATCTGATCATTGATCTCGTCAATCCCTCTATATTATGCAAATGAAATGTTAGTTTCGGTTCACTGACACATTACCTATAGTATACACTAACATTGAAGACTTATCTTATTAACAAAAAAATCTCAATTAATATTTTCTTTTGAAAAATGAACCATTTTTTACGCAAATAACATAATGTTCTTTCTTACTTCACCTAACGAATGCTACAAATTTGTGAACGTCGTAATTACAGCGTGGCAACTTAGCGTCATCGTAGCACACAACGAATAGATTACGAAGGTTGTGGAAATGATGAAAGAAGTTCAGAAAGATTTTGGAAGTTCGGAAAGAGGGCCTCTCCGCATGTATACAGTGTCTGGGGAGAAAACAAT
The DNA here is from genome assembly GCA_031308135.1 of Acheta domesticus. NCBI lineage: Eukaryota > Metazoa > Arthropoda > Insecta > Orthoptera > Gryllidae > Acheta > Acheta domesticus. The sequence goes on along the minus strand of JAHLJT010004567.1, from coordinate 104,339,344 downwards.
GAAACTTCGAAAATAAGCTCTTAAGTCCCTTTCAAGCATATTTTGTCAAATAAACTCCTTCGAGATTTCGAATGGAAGCGCCACAATAGTCATTGAAGAGTTGATTTGGAAAAAGGCGTTCTATGCCCAAATTTGCATTTCAAAAACAAGTAAACCTTCCAGAAACATGTTCTTTTCACTTTCCCGTATACGTACGTATACACGGAGTGATATACGTAGTATAGGGAAAGTTATGTAATGCTGCGCGAAAAAATGGCCAATTTTCGGCGGAAAAAAATTAATTGCCGGGCCGTGAAAACGAATAAGTGGATAAAACCAGTTGCTAAATTAAGAAAAAAAATCCTCTATCTCGTGGGATGGTCAAAATCCATGATTTGTTGCTTCTTTATACTTAAAAATCGATTGACGGCATTCCGTCCGTCTGTCCGTCTGTGGTCAACGCTAGCGCCTAAACCGTTCGGTCGATTTTCTTCAAAATTGATATTCCTTAGTCGATCTGATTCTAGTCGAAGCTTTGTGATTTTGAAAAAGATTCTTTAAAATTTGGGGGTACTTTATATGAAGCCCCCGGGGATTTTCAACATTTTCTCAAAAACGGCTCTTAATTTTTTCTTTAAATTTCTTGTATGAATAGAGGAAAATACACTTTTTAACATAACATAGGTCCGATTTCCTAAAAACCACCAACTCGCATACTGTTCCGTGGTTCACCTGTTTCCGCCAATAGCAACCTGCCACGGCAGAGCACGCAATCTCTGTAGGCCACTGCGAGAACCCTCTGGCGTGTATAATGAACGAAGACGAATGTGGTTGGTCGACAACCGTGTGAGAATAATATTCTCGCACGGTTTGTGAAATCGTCACCAATACTGCGTCCTAAAACGTGTAGTCGTAAGAAATTATTTTTTCAAAACAACTCGTCAGTGCTTGTTGCGGCTTAACCATTCGAAATATAGAAGTTTATTAGACAAAATATACTTAAATTAACTCAAGAGCTTATTTTCAAAGTTTCAGTATTTCCTTCATGGACACTGTATAGAACTTTCTATCATTGGCAAAACTGTGACAGACCGCCGAAACGGATTTCTTTTCATATAAAACCTGAAAGGTTGTCACTATCTCAATTTCGTATTGAAAACTAATTATAAACATTCATTAATCTACGGTGATTAGATAATATTTGATTAGTACACACGTATGGATGTTAGAAGAAGCTTTATTACTGCACCAAAGCTGCAATATACTTATTCCGTCACAACTTGCATTATGACTTCATTATAACACTCCATTTCGAAGACAAAATCATCGAATTGTTTGAAGCAAACTCGTAAGCACCTTTTACATTAAATAAGACGTTAATGAAAAAGAATCATAGAAAGCCACTACTCCTCCCCTCACTTTTCTCCGTTTCACTGCGCATCGTCACTGCCTAACCACACTATTCGTCTTCAGTGCCGGTCCAAGGCCTTCTTATGCAATCATTTCCAAAGATGTTGCTGTTTTGTTAGAACCTTAAGACAATAAAACGAATTATGATTCCTGTGAATGATCTTGGCTGTCCGGTACTCTGACCGCGGAAGCCTTCGACATCACAAAAAATATGCTTTTTAATACAATAATTTAAAAGATTGTGAAAAAACGTTTATACTTCGTTAGCAAAGTTATTGTTCCTTGCTTCATCTACAGGTTTTGGAAAAAAAACTCAATCTGGTTCCAACAAAATACAATCATTTCCCGTAAGTAATATAAAAAGAATTATTCTAATAGTCATAGACAAACATTTGAACACGTTTGATATATTATAACATTCATCAATATGACATTGATACAATGAAATAAGAATTGCGTCCTACGATCACCATATCATACATTTTATTAAGAACCTTAACCCGGGAGTGCTCGCAATAGGTTGACTCACGCCAGTGCTCGCAATGTATCTCACAGATACAGCGGAAACGTCTGTTGATTTCGAGTGATCTAAAGCTCTATTAACTAAAATATGTATTTTATTTAGTTTGTACATTCCCTCCAAAGCTATTTTTAATGAATCCTACACTTCTTACAACTTGTAAAAATAATTACGGTAGGAAAAGTGAAATTTGACGAAATACACTTCGAAATAATTAATCATATTAATGTATTTTAATAATATTAAATGCAATTATTACAAATGATTTTTGCATGTTCCAAACAAACATAAATGTTACATTTTTGACAAAAATATTTAGATAATCTTTGTCTTTTTTCCTTTTTGCAAGGCTCACATTTTCTTCTTTTTCCTACAGACGTCTCCTGCACATCTGCTGTTTCTTTGGGAACAAATTGCGACAATCGGTCCTAGAGAGAACATATGATTGTATTTTCTAAATTGTCACTTGTTATAGACAAGGGAGAAAATAATATTGCCTACCTGAAGTGCTGTAAGAATGCCCCTTGACTTTTGAGCTCTCCTTTGTAGTTCTTCTTTGGTAAGGGACTGTACCAACTCTTTGATGAAATTCCTTCTGTTCATAATTTTATTTTTATTACCCAAATATATAATGTGACCATTAATTGCTGAAATGTTAAGGATAGTGTAGAATATGACCATGGGCCATCTCCTAGTACATCTTGCAACACTGTAAGACGCAATCATTTCATCAAGAGTGTCAACTCCTCCTTCGTGCATGTTGTAATGAGTGATAATATCGGGTTTCATACTTTCTCCACTGCTCTCATCTATCCTGTCATCATAATGCATGCTTGATATCAAAATAACGCATTTGTTTTTTTTTCGGAACATAGGACACTAAAGTTCCATCTTCATTGAACCCGAAAACTGAGCTACATACTTTGCGATTTTTCCCAGCAATAAAATGTGTTGGTAGTTCCTTCTTGTTTTTCTTCATGGTGCCAACAAACGATAATTTCTTCTTCTTTAGTTCTTGGACAAGAGGCACACTTGAGAACCAGTTGTCAGCCACTATGTTCCTTCCAGTTCCATGAAGCGGCTCCGATAATCTCATAACAACATCGAAAGGGGAATTACTCAAAGAAAACGGCCCGTCGGGCTGCTTCCCCACATAGACTTCTAGGTTGTGCAGGTAATGGATTCTTGAATCCACTGAAGCAAACATTTTTATGCCATAACGAGACGGCTTGGATGGAATGTATTGTCTAAAGCTGCACCTTCCACGGAAAGACGGCAACATTTCATCAATTGTTACATTTTGTCCTACAGAGTAACATTCTTTACATCTTTTTATGAATGCATCAAATAACGTTCGTATAGCAGCTAATTTATCAATCTCTTTCCTTTGCATACGTGTGGCCTTATTATCGAATCTTATGTGCCTAAGAAGAAATTGAAAACGTTTTTTTTGTCATTACTAATCTAAATAACTCGACACCCATTCCATCAGTGGCCCATAAATCTTGAACATTTTGTTTGTTGCTTTTTAGAACCCCAGCCAGGTAAAGCAATCCAAAAAATGCTTTTATTTCTACAGCATCTGTGCTATTGGCATCTCTTTCCCTACCGTATGAATTTCTTACAGATTCAATAAATCTGTTGGTTTCCTGAACAACCATTTCTAACATTTCTTCGGTAAAAAAGCAATTCCAACATTCTAGTACTGATTTAGATTGTTTTGCTAATCCTCTAACTCCAGGTAAGTGCGTGACGATGTTGTGAGGCTTCTTTTTTGAAATTTTTGATGGGGCATTCTTGAACCACTTCGTCATCATATCTTTGCCTAGGGAAACAAGCATACATTTCAAGCATTATTTATATAACGACTACCTCACGAGAAGAAAAAACTTACCCAAATAGAAACCTTCAAAAGAATGAAAATCGCTTTCGTCCGCAATACTTTGATCAGTCTCAGAATCACTTTGTCTTTGTTCCACGTAATCCTCACAATCAGTGTCAGAAGAATCACAATCCTCGTAATTACTATCATTGTTGCACAAAATTATATTCCTTATCATATCAACATCATCTGAATTATTCAAGTCAAATCTGTCTTTGCGCGAGGCCATGATTCGCACCGTATGCGTCGGGAGCTCAAAAAGCACTCACGCCAGTGCCCGCAATGTATCTGAGAGATATCGCGCAGCGCAGCGATCACGTTTCAACATCCTCACGGGAAGTGATTCATTGACAGGATGAAAATAGACTGCCAGGCGTTCTCAGAAAAGTACAGTGAAGGAATACATGAAATATCAGACGACAAATGCAACGCAATAATTCAGGATCTGAATTTTACTGCGGCTTGTATCTCACAGATACATTGCGAGCACTCCCGGGATAATATAATTTTAAGCGGAAATCCAATAATATTTTTAGCGGAAATCCTTGTGTTTATTCGAAAATTATTGGTCGTATTTTTGTTTTGACTTTTGCCTTGTCTTTATTTTCATAATTGTGTATTTTATCAATATTTTATCAATAAAAAATTGATTTCTTTACTGTTAATACATATATTTGCGACTAAACTACATATTACGTATTAGATAATGAGTGCCATTTTTCATTCCGCTAAATAAACTTTATTAAGAACATTCATGTTCACTACAATAACAATTGCTTTCTCATTGTTAATTAGACTAGCACATCATGAAAAATAATTGAAATAAACTGTTGTATGTTTCTAAGGACTTAAAACCACAGCATATTCTCATATTTACAAGAAGAATACAGTTTTATTGCCTTTAATACATGGAATAAAGACTTTTTGTTTAGTTGAGATGGTCCAAAGCAGTCATTCCAATCCCCAGACCCCAGTAGCAAATATATTTGAAATATATATTGAAAGCAATACACCATTTGAACAGCAACTCGTGCGCAGAACGGGAACGGAAAAGTGAACGGACCGAAAATCTCGATCGTGGAGAAAACACATTTCCGCAGGACGGACGAAAGAAATTTTCCGAAGCATCCGCACGGAATAAGTGAATCTCCAGACAACGTTGGCGCGATCTGTTAGCCGAGGGGGAAAGCTGACTGGGCCAGCAGGAGCAGACGAGGCCCTGCGAATAATGGATGTTCCTCGTGCGTGACCTGCCAGAAGCCAGCAACTGCCGACACCCGAAGCGACCTCCTGCAAACGGCAAATTGTGTCCAGGGCAGGTGATGGGACAAAAAAAAATTAAAGTCCATCCCTATGATTTGCTTAGATAACTAAGCAATCTTAGTCCACAATGCAATTGTAGCTGTCATAAGCAATCATTGCAATCACAGCATCATGTGTTCAGCTAATTATTTCTTATACCTATCTCTATACCTATCTAACCCTCATCTCTATACCTATCTTTACCCTTATTAAGACCCACGAAGTGCTATCTGCTAATTTCAATTCTTCAACTTTATACGATCCTTCTTTTCTTATCTTCACATTATCGCATTGAATATTCTTCTCTAAATATCAATGGATAATCTCGGAAAGGAGTATCTATTTTTGTATTCTTTAAATTTTATATGTTATTTAATTCTTCACAGTCTTCTTGAAAATATATTTACTAATGCCAACCGTAACAAATTTGAGAAAAAACTGTTACAACTAGGAAACAAAGACAAGAAAAATAAGATAACTAATTTTATACGTCTCATATCTCGCTATTTTGAGCTAGTACAAAATATTTATTCAAGTTTATTTATATTCTTCAAAATTTAATTGCATGAATCTTTTCCATTTGTCAGCTAATGGATTTTTCTCATTTGTTGCGAGTGAATCGTATAATTCTGGGAAGAACAAATATCTATTTTTACTTTGAGTGAAATGAGCTTATATCATACTCTACGGAGAATATAGGCTGTATTTCATTTTATCTTCTCAAGCTTCATTCGTTATTGTCAGAATTAATTAAATATAATTAACATTATGTTCACAACATATGTTCACACGGTAATGTAATTAATCGTATGTTCACACCATGTCAAACGCAAATCAATCACATTTTGAAGGCGTTTAGTTATTGCTTTCCCTATGATTGTGATCCCAAATTCATAAGTTAATAAAACATTGTTGCCAGGTGTGTCATGAATTTGTATTATTCCACCAGAGTATTGTCTGAATCTGTCAAAAACAGTCTTTTCGGTTCCGTTCGTTAGACATACGATTTTAGAGCATTCATTGCAATGAAAATATCTCTATAAGTCAAATTTGATACTATTTACAATACTCTTTGTTGATTTTCAGTCATCATAATTGGAGTTAATTTATTATTTTCAAATTATTTCATTTATTCGGATATTTTATCTTCCCACACACATCGATCTAACAAATTTTCCTAATTTTACTCACCCACGTATTGCCCTCCCAACTAATGGCCAAGTTTGTAGTTTGTTCGTGATGTTAGTCTAGACGTTATTACCAGCACCCTTCTCAAATAATTTATGTAAGTCTTTGTTGACGGCTTTCCAAGTAAATTTCACGCATAAATTTGCACGCGCCGCTCCTGGACGAAACTCGTTAGGAATTAGGAGGCAACATTAGGTCAGTGTAATTAGAAATTAGCAGCAGCTAATCAGGGAGCGAGACAAGGCAGCGGCGCGCCCGCAACTACGCTGCAGCACCAATTAACGTCGGTGCCACGGGCGGCGGCGGCGGAGGCGCCGTGATGGACGTTTCGCAAGGGGAGCGCGCCGCAGCCGCCCAGCGGGTGGCGGGGGAGGGGGAGGGGGCAAGGAGGAGGAAGAGGAGATGGAGGGAGGGGAAGACGGGGTGGCAGGTGGGCGGACGCGGGAGGTGACGCCATCAAGGAGGAACGGATGCGATGGAGTTCGGGTGGCGAAGGAGTTGCTAGGTGACGACGAGTCGACGCAAATCAAGGATCCCGTTAATGGTGGTCGTCTGTGAATCCATGCAGAGCCAAGAAAGCCTGTCGATTGTTAGAAGATGAAATAATGGCTGCTACCGAATTTATTTCTTTTCTGGGTTTCCGTGGAGCCTCTGGCGGATATTTTCATGTTAATATTTTTTATCTAGGCTATAAGATTGATGTTTCCCTGCCCGCCAACTGATAAGGTAATTGCAACCGTAAGTGTAGACCAGTGGTGTCAAGGTCTTCTACTGGTGGCAGTAGCAGGCGTAATAGCTCCGTAGCACGAGCTACTAGGCGCAACTAGCGTCGGGAAAGGAAACTATTAGTAACCCCGCCGTTTTACAATAGTGATAGCGTTGTCTCTTGCGGCGGCGTGAGGAACTGCGTGGAGGGGCGATTTCGTCGTGGCACTCATGCCACGGATTCCCGCTCGTGGCATCGACCTTGACAACACTGGTGTAGAGAGTGTTTTTATCATGGTGGGTGGCGGTGGTCTTCCCCGAAGCATCGTGTGATCCGCCGCCGACCTATCTATAGACTTGCCAGGGTTTTCCCATCCAGGTATCTCCCACCAGTAGGGGCACCGCCCCAGCCGGGACATGCTCTAAGCTCCCAACTGGTCTTACATGTGTGGTAGTGTAGTGCATGTAAGTATGTGTGTGAGTAAGGGGTAAGGATAAAACAAGGAAGAGGAAGGAAAGATCGCGCGCCGTCAGTGACCCGCTTGTAAGGCTACTGCTCCGGCATTCACCTGGTGATGATTGAATAAACCACGGGATACTATCGACCAGAGCAGCCGGGCGCTATAATTCTCCTCCAGACAGTGGCTAAATTCCATTTAACTCTCTAATTTCTGTCGAAATTCCTGCCATCGTCCGGACTCGAACCCGACAACCTTCTCAGTCAGATGTAATGCCCTGTAATGTAATCAGTTGATACCCTGAACCACCTCGGCCCATATCGTTCATAATAAAAACTAATTTAAACATAAAAAATCAATACAAATTTCTGTCTCCCCTATCCTGGGGCATAGAAAAGTGATTGCACTTAACCGAGTTCGGATTTTTTCATCCCAAATGTAATGTAATGAAATAACTGGGGCACCCCATGCGTGACAACTGTTTCTCCATAAGGTCTCCCATATAGTTTCACATTACTGTTTTATTATTGTGACATCTTTATATTTTAATTATTACGCTCGAGACTGTCATTGATTAATAAACTTTAAATTATTATCATGATTTTGTGCTTCATTACTTGCACCGACAGTATTGACTTGGCTATCATAGACTCGGGTCCAATAATAGAACAGTTGACCAGAGATTCTCGATGCATCCATTTATGATACAAATTGAAATGTGATGATTTTTTTCAATTTCATTTTTAGATATTCTTTTATTACGGATATTTCATGTTATTCTCGTTCAGTCTGTTTTGTGTATTTCAGGACAATTATTAAATGCAGTGAATAATATTTTTCTCTGATATAAGCTTTGGCACTTTTTATATTCAATAGTTTTTAGAAGATGACATAAAAGGCTGACCTCGTGAGGTTGCAGCACCATCTGAAGTTGAAGCGATGAAGTGCTGGATGGCAGTGGCCAGGATTAAGTTGGCTGCGCAACGAACAGTGTGAACGCGCGTGCTGATGGATATCGCCGAGGCGAAATCGTCGCGGCGTGGCGGCAGAGTTACCAGTCGGACTGATTGGTAGGCGGAGGTTATTCAGATGTACTGGCTGTAGAAGCTGCGGCAATGATAATGAAGACAGGCGTGGCTGCAGAGACAACGGCTGCGGCTTCACATGCAAATCCGAATGGCGCTGGGTATTACAGTTGGGTTGGCTATAATAACGGCGACGCGCTCGGGAATAACTGGGTAGAGGATAAGGAATAACCGGACTGAGAGAGAGAGACACACACATTGATGGAAAGAAATGGAAGAAAGCTCATCTTCTACTCAATTAGATCACGAACAAAGAGATACAGTTCTATCTGATATCGATATTTAGAATTCCTTGATATGACATATTTTACCATTATCTTCCTCACTCACGAATAATCGTTTTGATACGGCGAATGCTACCAAATGAGAACCGCGTTAACTTACTTTTTTACTGTTTGTAGTTGAACATCTGGAATTCTTTGTTTCATTGAAGGATGATGATTGTAAGTTGAAATAGTGTTAAAAATGTGTGGTGACACTGTACCTGAACTATTCATTCCCCGTCCTCCGAATCTGTCTAGAGGTGTGAAGAAAAAGATTTCAATTTCACAACGCATACGCGCCGACTAGGACGCAGGTTTGAGTCCTGTTTAGGCATAGTTGAATTTGTGATTGTCCCTTCATCCCAACTCATCATCCTATCAGCTCATGAGCATGGCTTTAACAACCTTGTCTTAGAAAGTAATACAGTAGAAGTTATGCTAAAATATTAAATATTCATTATTTTCTCAACATAAAAGTGCAAGTGAGTGTTTCACCAACCTGAAAGCAAATTTTCCAAGCGTACTTATTTATTTATTCAAAGTGCAGCTATTTTCCAATGTTTAAAAGTATTTTAAATCAGTTTTCAGATCTACGAAATATAACTGAAAGAAAAAAAGATTCGTGTACTTTTTTAAATGCGTAATTTAATTAAATTTACAATATTGCTTATCCGCTATTTTCAGTTTGACATTCCAGGTATATTGTGTTACGTAAAATCAAAAAGTTGTAATTGTTAAACCTGAAATGATGTTAAATCATAAACACAGCATTAAAACTTTAAAATTTACGTCTGACTCACTTTTATGTACTTCATTTCATAAATATGACAAGTATTAAGACCGCCAGATACTAAACAACATATTCATAAATGAAGTAATGTTTCTTAATTTTTTGAAAGTGTGTCCTATATTTGCTTAGGAAAAAATGTTGAGTTGAATGTTTCGTGCTTTTGCAAAATTTATAAAAGAACCGTCACAACAGCGTTAACCGAAAAATAATGCACAGTTGTAGAAACACCTAACTATCGAATTTTTGTGAATTTACCATTTTTGTCTGATATACTAATACATACAAACGTCTTAGTCATAGTTGAAAAGGCAATATGTTAGACTGGAGGGTATACACAGTGTGCAGAGCACAACGTGGCAGGTTAGCCACCATGAAGAGGGGCTAGGGGCTGAGCGGCGGGGTGGGCAGAGAATGGAGCGGCCACGCCACGGGGGCGGGGTGGCGGCAGTGGAGCCAGAGTAGCGGGTCAGCTGGGTGGTTGGGAGGCGGGGCAGGCCGTGTCGAGAACGCGCCGGGGCCTAACCATCGGGTAGACGACGGAGCAGCAGAGGCGGGAGGCGAGGGCGGCCTCGCTGGCCGGCTGACGATCGGATGCTCTGTCGAGATGCTGAGTAGGTGATAAGGGGAGGCGAGCGATTCAGGTGGTGGAATTAGAGGGAAGCGCGTCAGTTGAGCGGAGGGGTGACGCAGCGCCGCGGGGCGGAGAGGGGAGGGGAAGGTGGAGGGGAGGGCGGCTGATCGGAATCGCTCGTTTGCTTCAAAGCGACGCCGCGGGACGTGCACCTCGCAGGCAATTAGACCGGGCGCCGGGCGGGCGAGCGCGAGATGCACTGCGCAAGTTGAGCAAGTGGCGACGTGCGAATATTGACGGTTGTTGTGATACACTGTACTCACCATTCACGCATTTCGTCGCATATTGGCGTTCGCGAAGCGGGTTATCAAGAGGGCGAGATGAATCTCCGAAAGTGTGAATTAAACAGAGAAACCGGAAAGTGAATATCAAACATGGACATTGATAAAAGCAGTACTCTATGAGACATTTTTAGTAGTATGTGTATATATAAAGTAGTATGTTTGTATGTATATAAGAGCAAAACTCCGACACCGTTGGACCACTCTCCATGAAAGTTAGAACTTATTCGTTTTTTTTCACCCTGAAGGTTTATGTGTTGTTAATTCTGTTGTAACTCCACTACATGGCGCTACATATTCACTACATATCCACTACACATTCACGTCAAATGCAACCTGCACCACACTCGCCAGCATTTTGACTCAATATCGTTAAATAACTCCTAAACGATGTGTTCTAGGGCCTTAAGAACTAAAAATTTGAAGCCAAAGACCTCAAAGAAACGTTTCTCACACCGTAATCTACAGAATGAGCTCTTCCTGAACATTCTATTACATTTTTGCTGGTCCGGCGCTTCCCGATATTACCTCACCTGCTCAGAGACCTGCAGAATCTGCACGTAAATATGAATGAGAGGGACAGGGAGCGGTAGAGACATAGATAGGGGTAGGGTAAAGGAGGGAGGGAAAGACAGTAAGAAACGGAGATGGGAGGGGAAAGAGGGAGATGAAGGGCAGATCAAAGTCTGCCAGGTTTTCCTAGTTTAGTATACTTGTTGGACACGAGCAAACAATAAAATAGTTTTAAATTATAGTTTTCGAGTGAAAGTAGCTTGATACTGAAAACCTAACTTCCAACGGTCCTGACAACTCTTAGAACAAAAGAGATATTGTTTCGCCCAAAAAGCTATTCTTTGAATAATAGTATTATTATATGACAAAGTCTTGATCCTTCACTATTATCTGTAGTACAGAATAATGTTTTTGGTTTTTAATGCTTTGTTCCTTTGGCTCTTAGAAATTCGCGTCCTTCATTTCTTCAGACACATCACTTTGATGAGCAATTGTTTCTGAGAACAGCAGTTCCTCGGAAACATATTTCTTGTCTGTTTCATAAACAATTGCTTTTGAAGTCTGTTATTTTCATTAGCTGTTGCAACGTAAACTGTAATCGATTCTACCGAACTCCATTCTTTTCATTCTTCAGGCGTTTTCAACATTCGGATTCCGTCTCCACCTTCACAAAGCAACAAAATGAAAATAACACACGAGTTTGGTATGTTTCGGATAGGCAACAAGTTACACTGTGCTTGTGCAGTCATTGCGTACATTACTCGAGCAAAACAGGCCTCGTCCGTAAGAAGTTAATGAATTCCCCTAGTGGTGTAGTAATTAATGGAAGCGAGGTTCACTGTATTTCCTAGTTGTTGACATTCAAAACGGTGACTCATACTACTGTTTATTTCATTTTTTAAATATTTTTCACCGAACTTTTTCCTCTGATTGTAAAGGTCACGGAAAAAGGCACGAGGCATCTTTTCAGTTCGGACACGCTCTATGCGCCCGACTAGTCTCGCGACATGTACGGTAATGTAGTACATGAACTTTTTTATTTATTTAACGTCAAAAAAAGTAAAAACTATGAGACGTGATACAGGGAGAAGTGTATTCTGTGCACACTGTCTTAAATTCTAGGATTCCTACCCTAAACCATAAACAAGGTAAATTCTGAATATACATGAAATGAGCATTTTTGGCTAGAATTGACTAGAAAAATTCGCCCCAATGTAATAAAAACTATATGCAAAGGCAAATCAGCTATAGTTTTATTAACCCTCTTCGCTGCCCTTCGCTATTATCCCTCTTCGTGCCCTTCGTGAAGGAATCTTGGAGGGCTTCCTTTAGTGTGAATATGGAGAACGATAATTTCAGTAACTTATCCATGGAACTCTAAAAGACATACACTGATAGTGCAGATACATTTATGTTCAGAAGCAAGACAAGGGGCCTTCTCAACATTCGTTCGAAGGATCGGGGAAACTGAACGAAAAACCTGACCGAGATGGGGATCATTGCCCCAGAAGCTGAGGTACACTACTTGTTATAGATTGTTTAGAAGTTTGTATAAGTGTACGTAAGTGGAGATATGAGAAGGATGAGGAAGGAAAGACCGCTCGTAGTCCGTATAGAAGTATCTCACGGTATTTCGCGTCATTCTCGTTCGCGCCGCTAGGAGTCGCATGATCGCCAGCACTGCTCGATACAGTCGCGATCACGCGACTCCTAGCGGCACGACTGAGAACGACGCGAAATACCGTGAGATATTCCATCGTGAAGCCAAGACCCCACGCGCCAAGAATAAAAGCCAAAGTATACTTCCCGACGCTCACTGGAAAGAAGAGGTATGAGATAGGAAAATACAAAGCCCGTAAATCCGCTGGTATGGGAGCAAGGATTAACGCAGGCAGTCGACCAACCCACGCGGCAGGGCGCAATTTTGGACATTTTCCTTGTCAACCCGGCAGAAATATTCCTTTCTTACGACGTCTTTTAGGAAATTAGCGACCACAAAGCAGTGATGATAGAAGTACAGGCAAGCGTGATTAGGCGCTCTAAGGCGAAAGGAACGATAATCGGGCAATATAGAAAAGCAAACGTCGAAGGATCACGTAGTTTCTTAAAGAGAAATTCTGAGAACAGAGATGATATGGAGGAACAGTGGGGAGCCTTTAAAACAATCGTAGAAACTGCTTTAAATACGTTTGTTCCTTGCAAAATACTGAAAAGTAATCTTGATCCTGAATTTTTAACGAGGCGTTTAAAGAGAAAAGTTAGACTAGCATTTAATCGGATCCATCGCAGCATTGCTGACACGATGACTTTTAAAAATTACTACAGGGAATTAGAAAAAGAAAAGAAAAGTGCTCATGAGTTATTTTTTAAAAATATTTTAGAGACAGGAAGAATTAATTTGTCAGGCTTTTACAAATATGTCCGTAGACGCAGGGGGAATAGGGAAGAAATTAAGGAAATTCGAATCGCAGACAACACGCCACTTCACGACGACCAAGCGAAATCAAATGCGTTCAATGAATGTTTTATAACGGTATTCAAACCAAAACGGGTACAGGAGTAAGTCAATTATTTTCCAATTGAAAATCAGATCAAGCTTCATGCATGGGAATTCCACAAACGTATAAAATCTCTATAAAACGGTAAATCACGGGGGTCAGACGGCATCTCGACAGATTATATTAAACTCTGTGATCAATTTGTTGAGATTATTCAATGTTTCTAATAATAACGCAAGTTTACCGGACGATTGGAAAACAGCTATAGCTGTTCCAATTTTCAAAAATTGTGATAAAACGAAAGTATGTAATTATAGACTGGTATCTCTCACATCAGTAGTATGCAAAATAATGGAGCGCTTAATCGCAGGCATATTTGCCGGAAACTGGAAAAAGCGAGCTGGATTTTTCTCGGACAGCATGGGTTTAGAAGTGGATATTCGTGTGAAAGCCAAATTGTTTCCCTTCTTCAAGATCTAGCTGACGAAGTTGATGCGGGTGGGAGGGTGGATGTAGTCGTAATTGACTTTGCGAAAGCATTCGACTAGAACCGCATGGTCTACTTATTAGGAAATTATTAACTTCAGGAGTTGACGCTAGAGTTGTGAAGTGGATAAGCGAATTTCTTAGATATAGGAAACAAAAAGTTCGAATTGGAACTCAGATGTCGACTACGGGTATTGTTACTTCCGGGGTTCCACAGGGAAGTGTTTTAGGGCCATTACTTTTCTTAGGGTACGTGAATGATATCTATTTTAACATACAATCAAAGGTGTTTACTTGCAGATGATTGTGTTATATACAGCAAAATCAAAGGTAGCGCTGACGAACAAATATTTACGGGATTTAGGACATATGTAGGATCATATGATTTAGAACATTGACGGGATTGGGCTGAAACAAATGACATGATAATTAACACATGGTCCTGTAAGTATCCGAAGTTTTAGAAATAAGTTAGAACAATCTGAGAGTAATAGATATTAAATGAGTAACTAATTGCAATGAAGTGTGGTGAAGTGCGATGAAGTGCTGGTCAGTGTAATTCAAAACAAAACAGTGTAGTGTAGTGTAGTGCGGTGAAGTGTTGTGAACGCGATCAATGTCTTCTTTTTTCAATCTAATTTAACCAATATCTATGTAGCTTGTATTGATTTTTCGGATCACCGACATATAATTGTTGTATGTCACGGTAGAGTTGAAATAATTGTTATAACACTTAAAATTAGAGATAGTATGATTATTGCATAGTTTAGTATGTACTCTTTTATTATTTTTGATATTATTATTGCAATTATTGCTAATAAACTGCCACGGGGTCATACACAATTGCAGACCAAATAAATGTAATAATGGAATGTAATATTATGCTAAATTTGGTAGAGCTTGGGTCGAAAAATCCGCACCATCAGGGCTCGAACCGTAGTATCACTCTGAGTTGCTGCACTGGTAACAGAGGTTGCCCTGAGATAACTCAGCCTGTGTACACGTTTGCCAATGTCTACGCTACTGTATGTCCTCTTTGCTTTGGAAGGAGTTAGAAGCTTCCTGACTACATCTGCTGTTCAAGGTTTAGAACAATTATCTAATTTCATATTTTTACTTTATATACTTGTGGTTTACTTTAAAACAATTCTTGTTAATTACTTGTATCATATTGTATTGTAATTTTACTTTAGAAATAGAAAAAGTTTAGTTTAAATTTGGAATAAACAAACATGTTATTTAATTTTATGTTTGTAATTTTTGTACGTCAAATCAGCGACCTCAAGAAAGTCTTACCTTAAAAAGAAAGAGGTCATTTTGAGCTAAATAAGCAAATATTTTTCATTTATTGAAATAAAACCAGGTATTTTCTGCTATTCTTTGATGTGTGTTATTTTTCATGATTTTAATTTCGAATGTGCTGTGCAAATGTAGGATACTTCTTGGTCGTGACTTAATATCAAGTATTAAGTTCAGTTCATAGTCCAAAAACGTGCTATAGACTTCAACAACTAGCCAGGAAATGACAAAACCATTGGCCATTTGGACGGCGGATCATAGGAGCAATAAGCCAGCGCGACGCCTAGACAGCGTCGGCTGAGCAATAGCAGAGGAGTAGAGAGACTCGGCCGTCCCAGTCAGGGCAGTTAAACAACCAAACACTGGATCCGTAGAGTAATCAAATGGCTCAGGAGCAGCATGCCTCGGGCGGCAAAGCAACTGGCCAGAGGAGCAACAAGCTAACGGAGTGACCGCGGCGCAGTGGGACGGGCCATCAGGGACGTCTGATTTATATATTAAGCTGTCAGTTACATTATGAGATTGCTAGAGCAGCCTGCCTTCCAGTGCATATGATGCATCGTTAACTGGTAACTGCAATTTCATTGAATACTCGTAGGTATGTAGAAATAAGTATTGATTAGAGGTTTGCCATATATGTTCTCCGAGAAAATAAATTTACAGTGAATAATACAAAATAAAGAGGTTTTCTCATTATTCTTGGAACAAGACACTCGTGCCAATCACGAGTGTATTGTTCCAAAGATAACCAACCATTCCAAAATGTTACCAACTCAATCAAAGTAAATATTTAATTAATTCTTCGATAAAACTCCATTTTATTATTTCGAGTACATTTGTGCAATTATCAATGAAGATTTGTTTTAGTTGCATAAACTCTTCCCCAACACTGTCTTGTGAATATTATATTGATTGAAAACACTCTTACCCATTTTTCTGATAAACACATTACTAGAGTACAGCAATTTTTCAGAAATTGTTTCAGAAAACAATTTTTCAGAACCTGTTTAAGAAATCTAGTATCTACGGTGAAATGATACGCGGAGTTCTGCTAAGCACCAGAAAGAAAACTTAGTTACCTTGGTACTCACAACGACGAAACGCCAAATGCAAAGTTCTATGAATTGAGGTAAACTAGAGATGCTAAAATAGCACGTATTTTCACACTCATATTTTCACCCAAAATTACGCAAAAAGTACTCAAATTTTCGAAAAATTGTACATGACCTTATTTCAAAATCTATGTTTAAGGAACAGCTTTCGTTAAGAGAAAAAGTCTCTATCTTCATAATTGTAGGAAGACGAAAAAATTTTGAATATTTGCAAGTTTCGAAGACGTTAATTTCAAGGATTTCAACGGTCATGAGACATGCGACATTCTCGGAAACGTTCTTCACACTATCCAAGAACAAAAAATAATCAAAAGCGATGGAGACATTTTCTGAAAATTTTGAAAATGTTCCAGGAACTTAATGTAAAGTACCCCCAAAAATTGAGATATCGGATTCAAATTCAAGGGGCTGCGACATCAGCTAAATCAGTTGAAAAATATCATTTTTGGAGAAAATCAATTGAATGATTTAGCAGCTAGCGCTATTCACAGACGGACGGACAGACAGATATATTGCAGTCATTCGATTTATCAGTATCAAGGACCCACATAACGTGAATTCTAGCTACACCTCATGTTAGTGATTTTTTTTACATTTAGCAACTGGACTTATCCATTTTTTAGTCACCAAGGGCCTATAATAAGAGTTTTTGTGCAGAAAATTTGCTTTTTTTCCTAGCAGCATTACATAACTTTCTCTCTACTTCGTAGTGAGAAAGTAAAACGATGTGTTTGTATCTACACCATTTAATACTCTTGTCTCCCAAAACTGCGTCCTTCACAGACCTAACAAGTAGTAGCCTTTGGCAAGAAGCTGATTGTAAAATCGTGAAGTACTACAAGTTATGCAATTAAATGTTCATAAAAAATACTTTTAGAAGTAACTGTGCATTCGAGAGAAAATCGGTTCAAAGACATTTTCTCATATAGTTACGAATCCGTTGTTTAGATGCCGTCCATAAATTATGTAACGCAAACTTCGAGTATTTTCAATACCCCCTCGACCGTGTAACGCACTTCCCTATCTCTATGTAACGCAGCGTAACGCTGCCTCTGACCCCTCCCTTCTCCTTTCGCATTACGTAATTTATGAATAACCCTTTACGTGAGAGAAACGAATATATGTTTCGAACAAGATTGGAAGTTGATGGTGAACGAAGGATGATATTTGCATGAAAGAGGCGAGGTCGAAATGCAGACTTCAGAAAAATTTTGGGAATATCTTCCGCCCACACATTTGGCGACTGTTTTGATGAAGCGCCATGAACTCAGTGCATGTGTACAGAGAGCATTGTAAGAAAACCTATCTTCCAGTTTTTGAATGGATTTCTCCACACACTTTACAAATGTATAATTTCTGGACTGAGACATGATAATGATGTGTCATCAAGATGCTAATAAACATCTTATGATATTCAAATGAATTACGATGGAATGAAAGGTAGTTTAGGTGAGATAATCTCAAAGTACTCTACCATACACCTGCTTTGCCCTTCTCAGGTTCCAAATGTGAAGAACAGGATTTCAGTCATGGAAGCCATAGGTGGAAAGCTAAAGATTTCGCCCCTACGCCACGGGTCGCCCTGGCTTCCTCAGAGTTTATCTACGATACCAATTCCTAACCTTCTGTAGTGGACGAATTATTTTGATTGCATGGTAATTATTATGTTAAGATGTGAAAGATGATGCAGCAGTGATGTAATGCGGGACGAAAGAAACTATAAGCTGTTATAACGTGCCGTAAACCCGCCTTGTTGACCACAAATTCCACATGGATCGACTGTAATTTGAATCCCGGAATCCAGAGGTGGAAGGCGAGCAGTGTGACCAATACACCACGGATCTCCCACTTTCTACAGAGCAGCAGAGTCATTTTTTAAATTCTTTCTTTCATTATTTGAATTAATAGTACATGGTTCAGTATTTACAACTTTTTCACATGTAATTATTCTAACTTACAGTTAACCTAACCTAAAACTAATTCTAATCTACCTACATAATGGCTTAGGAACTCATTGAGTACCTACGCCTAGCTTACATCTGAAGATATATTGAGGAAGTTGTGTAGTGGATGTCTATTGCGTATTCGGGTTGGAAATTCACAGAATGTGGCTAGGTTGTAGTGGGCCATTTGATTTATTGAGGATATATTTGAATAGAAATTGTTGGAGAGATGAGCGATGTGATGATTGATGGTTGGTAAATGTAATTCTCTGTGTAGTTGATCATTAGAAATGAACCATGGGGCGTGAGTTGAGCAGCAGAGTGACCGTACAGAGTGCGATAGCGCTGCGGAAGAGCGAGGTCAAAGCCCGGCTGGATGCCGCCCTCGGGATAATAAGTGACGCAGCGCGCGGTCAAGAAGCTCTGGGCCAATGACGTGGAAGAACGAGAGATCTGGCTGCGCCAGATTACTGCAGCGGCGACGGCGACCACTTTGGATCGGAAGTAGATGGCTATGGTGGCGGGTGGAGCTCCGAGGCTGTCGTGGCAGCTGGTGTTGAAGTTGTGGAGATTCTAGTGTGAAATGAGGTGACGAAGTAAATTTGGAGGTGGTATGGACAGGGTTGGATCAATCGGAAATGGGTACTAAAAAGGGGAATTAAGGAGAAGGGGTCGGGCATCGGTGACGAAAGCAGTGAAAGACGCAAGTGACGACATTCCAAGAAGTGAAGCATCGACCGCGTGTTAATGGAGGGAGAGGTAGGGAAAGAACATTTTCGCTACCGTGACTGGTTCAGAATTGAATGGAAACTTAGACATCAAGGGTTTGACAGACGGTGTGAAACACCTTTGGTTATTTTAACAAAGAGGGAGCCATGAAGATCGAAGGTCAACATTGATGGCGGTAATTACTGATCGTGCCAATAAACCGCAAGAAATTATTCAACAACGAGAGGTTTAATAGTTGAGATGGGAAATAATATTCGACGACTGCGTATTAATTCCTGTAGAGTAATAATGTGAGTCTCAAAACAAGATCATATACGTGAAGAAGAGATAATAGAGCTTAAAAGTATTAAACGTCGATAAAATGATTACGGACTATCATAACAAATAGAGCAGGGCCAATGGACTGAAGTAACTAAACAGGACGCTCTAGACACATAGTATATATTCCATGTGACAAGAGAAGACGGTCAAACAGTGTCAAACAAGAATAACAAAGAATCCTATTCTCAATAGAAAATATCTTTCTCCTCACTACTTGGGAAATTTGATATTTTTAGCGATCATGAATACAATATTAAAATAGCAAGTACTGTTTGTTGTCTCTTTCCTTGGGCAGCGACTTCGGAGGCAGCTCTCTTAATCACAATACTGAGACGAGACGATATTTAAATAGAGTAAGGGTATCTGCTTGCTTATTGCAACTTTGTCTATGAAAGAACAGTGGTTGTATGATCAAAAGGGAAGTTTGAAAAGAACAAACATTTTCCATAAGGGTTGGGATACACAACAGGCAATGCTTCTATAGGTTGTTTAAGTGTCGCCGACTCATTGTTCCTTGAATAAAATTTGTTGGAACAATGTGGCGACAGATTTACAACCGGCGTAGGGCAAATTCACGAATAGCACATGACGGTGTGTGTAACGCTTCAACAACTTGTTTAGCAAAAAGGTTCAGTGAATACTCAAATTAATCTGTAATTAAAAAAATGTTTCAAAGTTTGTGTTTTGATGAACCAATTTGTGTATAAATAATACGAACTAGCGTACCCGTGCGAGAACTCTCGCATGTTAAATCCCACCCTTTCCCTATCCATTTGTCTATTCGTTCCATATAGGAGAGGAACTATTAATATGCTTACAGAATATCAAACAAAATAACAATGCAATTGATGTTTGAAACAAATTTTCAATTAAAGTTTATTCATCATTATAGAGAGATGTTCTTGGAACAATTCATACTTCTTTAAAAACAACATTTGAAGAAATGTTTCAATCTTCCTTGAGAGTTAGCTTTTCGCTTTCCTTGATGGTCACAAAAATAATAGAAAAGGTTTCTACTCTTGAGAAAGCCAAGTAAAGTAGTGAGACAATACCGGATCGGGCAAGAACAGACCTACTCATTGCAATATTATTTAACTTTCCTTGATTTGTTATGAAGAACCGAGTAGGTGTTGGAGACTCAGGGTGCCAGCTTGCTGGGGTGAGAAAATTGAAAAATTGTTTACTAAAAAGTATTGAATTATTTTCTGCGTCCTTACGTACCTCAAGAAAAACAATTCCGAGCCAAAAAATAATCAAACTAATGTGTTCACCTTTGAGTATTAAATACCATTTGTTAGCATTAGAAACAATTTAGTAGGAATTAGTAAGCCCACTTCGGTACATAGGAATGTTGCTCAAACTATGTTTGCATTTTTAATATCTTAACGAACCGACACCTTGAGTTTAATATCAAACGGTGTTTTATTTACAATATGAGTTTGCAGTTGGGCGTTGGTGTACATACTTCCAGATACCGCCAACATTTAAATCGTGCGTTTGGACTGCGATCGTTGGCATTTTACTTGTACATTTCGTCTCATGACAGTCATTGCACCAGCCCATAACAATATTCTACCCTTCTACTAATATCATATGAGTGGTACCGTTTTCTTTTGTCACATAGAATATTTCCTATGTCTCTATAGGAGTTCCTCTTCAGTTACTTCAGTCTGTTGGTCCTGCTCTGTTATGATAGTCCGTAATTTTCATCGAAGTTTAATATCTTTTTAAGCTCTCTTATCGCTTCTTCACGTACATAATATCATCCGTACATACAACTGCCCAGACGGTACTTTGAACAAGACGATTATCGGTAACAGCGAGTGGCAGCAGTGACAGCGAAGAGGCGGCGGTGGCGGGTGGCAGGTCGGGCGGACGAGGAGAGAGCTGGCGGGCGGCGGCGTGCGGTCGCCGAGAGGATAGCGGTGGGCGAAGGAGCTGCGGCCGACACAGCAGAGGCTTCCCGCAAGCGCCGTGTCGCTGCTGTGCGCCGATTCGCCTCCCGGCTGCGCGGTTAGGAGCTGACCGCCCCCGCCCCTTCCGCCTCCCACGCCGCTCTCTCCGCCTCCGCCACCACCTTCCAGCCACTTGCGCCGCTCCTCCGCACCAATCCCCATGCCGTCGCCTCTTGCGAGATGTCTTACCCCTCCGCAGAAGTCTATGCTCTACTGTCACCGCCCATGCCACGTCCGCCCCCATCCTCAGCCACCCAATCCGCCCCTATCCGCCGCCGCCCCGCCTCTTTCTTACCACCTCCGCCCTTCCTGCCTCCCTCACCATCCCCACTCCTCCTGCCCCCCGTCACCTACGCCCTTCGTGCCATTTTACACCCTCCCCGCCAACCACGTCTTTTCTGCTATCCGTACTCTCCCCGTTTCCTACGCCCTCCTCACTATCCAGGCCCTCTCCGCCACCCGCGACCTCCCTGCCAACCATGTCCTTACTGACACCTACTCTCCCCGCCCCACTCCCTCTGCTTCACTCCCTCCATACTCCCTCCCCACCCCTACTCTATTCCCGCCCTTCCTACTTGTTTTCCCCACCACCTACGCCCTCCATGCCATTTAGGCCATACCCGCCACCGACGCCTTCCTCGCCACCCAACCCTCCCCAGCTTCTCCCTCCACCCTCGCATCTTAGCTGCCTCGCCGCCCTTGGCACTACCGGCGGCCGCTGCCCGCATCCACCGCCGCCTCCTCCCAGGGCTCTGCGGCCACCGGCGCCCTCTCGCCTCCCGCGCGCGGCCACTCCGCCGAGGCCGTTCGCCGAGCGGTCCATTATCCCTGTCTTCCGGTGCCTGAGGCGCCCTATCTTGCCGCGTCGCTGCTTCTGCTATTGCTACCGGAGGGCACAGCGACAAGAACAATTATCTAATCGACTTCGAGCCTTCCTCTATCGATCAGGGTAGTAGCGCTGTATGGTGCAGACGTGTTTAAATCGCCCGGTTGAACCTTTGTAAGTTGATTCTATAGTAAGATATTTTTCTTTTTCAATTTATTGTCTAATGAAAGATGTTCCAATGTTACACGTCTTTTGTGAAGCCGTTTGTAAATAAGATGTAAAGGCATTTGTAAATTCATTTTTAAAAAGTAAAACGTTAAAATGAATGAATAGAATGAGAAAAGTAAGGAGCTTAACAACTGTGTTGGTAATACCCCTGATGTGTCCATATTTTCGAGAATTCATTGTATTTATTCAATTTTAACACACAACTTGAATAAAAATAAATTAAAAGTAGAAAATAACATGTTTACTTTAATACCATATGAAACCTGTAATTTACTTTAATCCCAAAGAATATTTAAAATAACAGTGATTAATTTTCTTATATTAGAAAATACTAATGAACTATTTACTTTGATATTCTTCGCATTAGTCACGAAAACGAATTTTACACATACGATTAGATATACAATTTTGAGTATTTTTCTTCATCAATAAGTTTATATATGAGATAATGTGGACAGTGTCTTATGTTTTACTACTATGTTCTGTAGGTTACAACGTATTTATCTCAAAACCATGAAAACGAGTAATACAATTTATTAATATCTATGCGACCACGAATTTATAATTCAAGGGTAGAATAATTAGAGTTAAATGTATTAAAACGCTTTAATAAATTGAATATTTATTGTATAAACAAGTAAATAACCAAAATGTTGTAATATAAAGCCAGGGTAATCATTTTTGTGATGGGCTTTAAAAACTACAATGTATGTTTAATGAAGGAATTCACGCATGAAAATGAAATTTAATTTAATTAACTCCTTTTTCCGCGATGGTATTTTCAAGAGCGTGGACACATTTATATCGATACTTCCTACCACATATAAAATAAACCATAATATTTGTCTGTCGTTCACTACAAAGATCCTTCGTTTATTTCCAATGGATTTTTAAATCCAATTTAGTCGCTTAATGACCTTCGAAAGAAACAACTTGTATAGGTCGAACGCAGTAAATGAAATATTCATTTATCTATGCTTACCATTTATTTACCACTTGAGAAGAGGGGTAATATTTATTTACCGTTATTTATGTGGTGCCTCTGAAAACTCATAGTTTGATTCTGGTTTCCGGAGCAGATTCTTAGATATTTTCTGAATCAATGCTATGGGCTATTCAAGGATGAGTGTTCGACCCATTTGCTTGGTTCTGATAACCGGATAGCGGTGAAGGATACTTGGCCAGTATTCTTGGGAACTGTTCCGACATTCGCCTCGAACTTATCAGAGAAACCACAGATCAGAGCAGTCGGCCCAGGAATTTAATTCCGACATGCACCACAAACTCACCGATGCCATGTAAGTCAAGTATATTTCTGGTATCTTGCCAGGATCCAACATGCGGCCTCCAAATCACTTGTACTCTCGAGCTATAAAGCTTTGTCTTTACCCTCGCCGCCACTGACGAACGAACAAGGGATGGTTAATTAATGTCTTGTTTATATATGTCAACCTAAACTCTTGAATATCAGCCCTCTCCAATTCTGTTATTCGAGGATGGTTGTTACAGCTACTTCGTTCGTACTATTCCCTAAATTTGAATGTAATAAAATCACTTGTTTCTTATAACTGAAAAAACATACCACTAACTGACCATCGAATTTCTTGCCAAATTTTGACAAAATAAAATTACATTAATGTTAAAAAAATACTCAACTACTTGCCGTTATGTGGAGATGAAGAATGTAACATAAGGAAATAATTGTGCGAAATGTTCTCCGGAGCTTTTTTTAACACAATAGCTCAAAACCTCGGTCTACTTACACAGTTTGCTGACTATACGTGACCATTCAACACCTCGCGTTCCCTTCTAGTTTAATCAAAGTCACGTATTTTCCACCTCTCTGCCCCGGTTTTACCTCAGCAACTCGACCACTTTTCTGATTTCGCCCGACGGTCGGCGGCGGTGCGGTTCCAGTTGGGCGGTTCGTTACGAAAGCGGCGCCGGCGCTACCACAGTGTTCCGGGTGTTTGTGCGTGTTCGCCGTCGTAGGCGCTCTCGTTCCGAAGCCGCGGGCGCACCGGAGGACCTCCCTCCCCAGGCCCGCCTCCGGGCCCGTCCTCTCCGGGGATCGCCTGCCCTCGCCGCGTCGCGTCCGTCGCGCGCCCGCATCCTTCTCCGCCCGCCTCGCCTCGCCTCGCGTCGCTCCGCCCGGCCCCAGCCTCCCCGCCCCTCCCGGTCCCTCCGGCCGCGCCCTTCCCCGCTCGCCACACCCACTTGAATGGACACCCGGCGCCCAGTGGGTCTCGACTAATTGATTGATTCGTGTTTCCGGGCGCGTCAAATCCTTAGGTCATTAGTCCCGTAAGTGTAGTACGTGCTTTTTCTCGGGAGATGGTGATGATCTTTTCCCCGCTGGATGGCGAGATCTGGCGCCGACCTCCCGTCGACTACCGGGCTTTTACCCCTCTACCAGGTATCTCCCACCAGCGGGGCACCGCCCCAGCCGGGACAAGCTGTAAGCTCCCGACCGGTCTGCCGACATGTGTGGTAGTGTCGTGTATGTTAGTGTAAGTGTGTGTGTGTAAGAGGAGAGGATAGGACAAGGAAGAGGGAGGAAAGATCGCGCGCGGTCCGTGGCCCGTTTGTTAGGGTACTGCTCCGGCATTCGCCTGTGTTGATCGGAGAAACCATGGAAAACTACCGATCAGAACAGCCGGCCGCTAGAATTCTCCTCCAGACAGCGACTGAATTCGACCTAGCTGACAAGCTAGTGTGGAAAGTGGGTCTCGAGATTAAGAGCAGGGTCGAATCCCCACCCCCTGTCTGGGGAGAATTCGAGTTCAGGTCCGGACGGTGGCAGGATTTTCGACACTACCTAGTCAGCTAGGTGTCTGGAGGAGAATTGTAGCGGCTGGCTGCTCTGACCGGTAGTTTTCCGTGGTTTCTGCGATCAACACCTGGCGAATGACGTAGCATTGCCTTAATAAAAGGGGAAGGATCGAACGCGATCTTTCCTTTCTCTTCGTAGTCCTTTCCCTGTACTGACATTTGCATGCATTGTACTTACATGACGAGAGACCAGTCGGGAGCTCAGAGCTTTCTCCGGCAGAGGCGGTGTCTCTCTTGGCGAGGGGAAGGGGGAAGCCCGAACGCGACGAGGTCGCATCTCATTTTCTAGAGGTGAAGAACACCGCCACTTCCTGGAATATAACGTGCATTTTTTTTACTTCTTGTTCTGCAGTGAGGTCTTTCAAGGGCTTGGATACAATAGTATTTTCATTACTAAGAATGGACATCCTTGGCTTTTTGAGTTATATATCGCTGCTCCATTGTTAGGTGTTGGTTTGTGATGGACCTGGTTTAGGATTTGTTTAACATTTATAACGTGCAATGCACTTAGGGACTAATAACCTACGTAGTTGATGCCCCCAGAGTCAGTACTCATTCACAGAGTGGGTGTTGCTACTGTTGCGATATGAGGTGCAATCAGGTAATGAAATGATACCAGCGGTTTCCGTGGACGGAGGTCGCTTACTAAATATTGAGCAATTCCCACGTAGTATTCTTTTGTGCCGAGTTCCATATCTGATAATTTCATCTTTTCATCTAATATTTTATTAATTTACATACATTTTTCTTTATTATTATTATTATTTAATTTTTTTCTTTATTTTGCAGAAAGTTTTTCGATTGCAATTTGAAATGATTTATTAACCAATAATTGAAAAAGTTAAAAGTCAAGGGGCAAAATATAACAAAAGCAATTATTTTATTTAGTTTACCATTTATTACACCTATAAAACACTTTACATGATACAATTTTTTTACTGAAGATTTTTATTATATTACAACGCCTACTGCTTTGGCACTTACTAAGTAATAAAAGGAAGCTATGGAATCAATATTATAGTGAAGTTAAATGATTATGTTATTTTGGAATGAAATATAATAATATATGTTAACTGATTCTGCAATTTTAGACGTGTTGTATAATATTTATTAATTTGTCCGTAGAAATATTGTAACTATATTAAAGTAAATGTTATTTTTACACATAATTATGGTACACGACATCTGCATTATTTTTAAATCAATATTTTATTTATTTAGTTATTTTATGCTCCGTACCTTAGAAAATCAGTTTACGTACCGCTAACATTATCTATTTAGAACTGATCTATATAAACTATCTATTTCATTCGACTTAATGTGCGAAAATGACAAACGCAGTCCTTTTCTCTCCTAGAAAACATTGAGATCGAATTTCGCTGAGAAGGATATTTCCAACTTGTGATAGTTTATCTTTGTTTTCCGCGCCACTGTCACATCACATATCTGGAGTATAGATCTCTTTTGCTACTAACACTCAACTAAAGTTGACAAAAGAGGTGTCATGAGGAATATAATTTCACGGAGATGTGACGAACTCCTCTTTCACATTATGTTTAAGTAGGTATTTGTTTAAAACGCGTTTGCAATCGGCAATGCATTGATTGCTTCAGTGTTTCATCTCATATCGATCGCGCATAACTAAAAAACGATACATATTAGTGTCTGATTTTAGAGAATTGTCACTACGATTGATAATCAATCGTAGCATTTGTTGATTCAGTCAGACTATGATCTTTAGTTCCACTTGTGTAGTGGAGGAGGCAGTGGAGGTGATTCTTGATGGTGATGGGATGGTGAAATCTTGTGCCGGTTAACACGTCGACTTGCGGCGAGTGCGTCTCTCCCTCCAGCTTTTTTCCCTCCTCTCCCAGCGGGACTGCTCCCAAGCTGAGTCAAGCGACGTCACTACCGATGTGTGGTAGTGTGGCGCATGTGAGTGTAAGTAAGCGTAAGGGGGATGATAGAACATGCATGTGGAAGAAAATATCGCGTACGGTCCGTGGTCTGTTTATTGGAGTATTGCTCTGCCATTCGCCTGGTACTGATCTGTGAAACCTCTGGAAACCACCGATCAGAGCAGCCGGCCGATGGAAATTTCCTCTAGACAGTGGCTGAAGTCTACCCGGCTTATATTGAAAATCTGCAGCCATCGAGATTCGAATCTCAAAACTTCCCGTTCAGAATCGCTCATGAGACAGCAGCAATGAAGTTGAACTCAGTCGGTTGGAGTCTTCGAGACATATTCCTTGTGCCATAATCTACAAAACGATATTTTTAGAGCTTCTACTTGTATTACATTTTTAGGAGTTCGTTCCTCTGGGAGGGTTGCCATGACGTTCAAACTAGGAATTTTTATGTACACTTTAACTCTTTGATATTGTTTGCGATATAATTGCACGTGCTTGTTGATGAAAGTCATATGCGACAGTTTTCGCGTGAGCCTTATTGTCATCTAAATTACAATAATCATTTTTCCATTATTCTTGTAATCCTAAGGACAAATTATCTGATACTTCGATAGTATCGAGGATACTGTTCTATAAAAAGGTCTTATTGTCTTTTGTTTAGTTTACATAATATTTTATATTTTTAATGTAATGGAATCGGGAAAGTGCGTGTTTATGGAGTAACAAAAGAAGGGTAATGAGCTGACGATTTTTACGTAGAACAAATTCAACTAGAATGAAGAATACATAGTTGTACATAAAAATATTGTTACCACCACATAATTTGGTTAATCTTCAGTTACCTTTTCACTCAAAATTATGCATTAATGTATTATGATTTGTTGATTTAATCAGTTCTAATTGTTGAGACAAGTTTCAAGATCAGTGATTTATATTTTTGTGTAATACCAATGCTTTTTTTTATTGAACGAATATTTACAATCTATTTCAAATTTGAAATAATAAGTAAATACTATAAATGAATATTACAGTAACAAACATAATGAAAAATGAAGAAAGTCACCCAATGGTACTTTTCTTGGGATCCTTTAACCAATCTATAACAGAAAGATCATCAAAACATTATTACATCAAGAATATATGAACATGTTAGAGCTAAATAAGAGAATATGGTTAGATAAATGTTAATTATTAAAACGATAGGGAAGATGAAGGGTAGAAATTCTGCCGAGTCGAGAAATTTCTTGGCTGTTGTCAAGTAGATTTAGACCTAGATGATTGGGATGCATTTCCAGACGTTGGTGATATTTTGAGCTTATTTCTTGAATCTTTTCTTGTACTGTTGCTATATTGAGGTCTCGGTGTAGTGCAGCGTTTGATATGAACCAAGGTGCAGATGAAATTATTCTTAAAAGTTTTGATTGAAATTTTTGTATAGTTGACAAATTAGTTTTGCAGACGGTGCCCCAGATCTGAATTCCGAATGTCCAAATGGGAACTAGAATAGTTTTATAGATTAATAATTTATTTTCAAGTGATAATTTTGATTTGCGTCCAATAAGCCAATAGAATTGTCTTAGTTGTAACTGTAATTGCTGTTTTTTAGTTTGTATGTGATTTTTCCACGTGAGACGTCTGTCCATATGAATACCTAGATATTTAACGCTCTCTGTTTGCGGTATTTGATTTCCGTTGATCATAACAGGTGGACAAGTTTCTTTCCTGAGAGTAAATGTTATATGCGCTGATTTACTTTCATTTATCTTGATTCTCCACTTGCTGTACCATTCTTCAAGTGCAGTAAGGTGATCTTGAAGCTTTTGAGATGCTTCCCGAGAATCACTGTCAGAAGCCAATACAGCTGTATCATCTGCAAAAGTGGCAATACTTGTGTTTTCAGTCTTCGGAATATCTGCTGTATATAGCAAATACAGCACTGGTCCGAGAACACTTCCTTGAGGCACTCCGGATTTTATAAGAAGGAGGTCTGAGATTTCATTTTGGTATTTGATTTGAAAATACCGATTTGAAAGATATGATTGGAATATATAAAAAAATGAGTGGGGTAAGTAGCGCATAAGTTTGTATAAAATGCCGTTGTGCCATACCTTATCGAAGGCCTGAGTTACATCGAGGAAGGCAGCAGAACAATATTGTTTATTTTGAAAGTTTCTTTCTATGTACGATATAATCCTGTTTATCTGCTCTATAGTAGAATGCTGCTGACGAAATCCAAATTGATGGTCCGGTACGATATTGCTGCTGCATGATAAATAAGGGCGTAGTCTTGTTAAAAGTAGTTTCTCAAATATCTTAGACAGTATTGGAAGGAGGCTAATAGGACGGTAAGACGAAGCTTCATGAGGAGCTTTACCAGGTTTTAGGAATACTATAATTTGAGCTACTTTCCACTGAATGGGAAAATGTCCAATGCGAATAATACTATTGAAGAGCGCTGTGATGAATGCGATCCCTTTGCGTGGTAGTTCTTTTAGTAACTGGCCGGTAATAAGATCATAGCCTGGAGCTTTTTTGCAGGGAAGGTCATTCTTTATCACTTTAAGTATTTCTTTAGGAGTGAAGAATTTTATAGGAAGTGACAATTGTGCTGGTGAATCAAGGTATTCTTGAATTTCCTTATCTACTTCATCGTTCGCAGGTGGGATGCTTTGAAAACTTGATGTCTCTAATTGGTGGTTCGGATTTGTAAGGTTGTTTTAGGTTTCTCGTGGCTTTATACAGAGAATAATCTGAGGCTTCTGTCGGTGAGAGGCTAGAGATGTAATCATGAAATTTATTGTTGTTATAATTTTTTAGAAGATTATTTAATTGTCTATTAGCTCTATTGTAGTTTGTTTTGTTTATTGGATATCTTGAACTTTGCCATATTCTTCTTAGTCTCCTTTTCTCAGAGATCTTATTGATAATTTGCTTTGGAAACTTTGTACAGTTTTTAACAAAGATTTCTTGTGGCGTAGCATGCCATGCAGCATTCTGAATGCTTTGCGTGAAATACTCAGTGGCTTCGTCAATGCCATCCGCGGATTTTAAGGGCACGCAAATTCTAGTGTTATGGGAGATCCATCGTTGATATTCACACCAGTTAGTTTTTCTGTTAGTAAGAACAACAGGAACGGGACGTAGAATTAATTCAGTACTAATGGTGACTATGATAGGTGTGTGATCAGATGACAATTCATACGATGCTTCTATATTATAGTAGCCGGATGAAATACCTTTTGCAACAAAAAAGTCAAGTAAGTCTGGTATTTTATTTGGGTCCGTTGGCCAGTAGGTTGGTTCTGCTGTGGAGATGGTGTCTAGATGCAGTGCTGTTACTGCTTTCTGGAGTTCTCGTCCTCTAGTGGTAATCAGTCTTGATCCCCACTGTGTGTGTTTTGAATTGAAATCTCCCCCTGCTATGAACCTTGAGCCTAAATTGTTAAAGAAGGACTCAAAGCGTGTTTTATTTTTGGTAAATCTTGGTGGACAATATAGGGCACTTACTGTTAGAGGCCAGTCACTAATAGTTATGGTAGTGGATTGTATATATATATCTTGAAAACTATTTTCTTCGTGATGTTTTATACATTTTTTAAGATGATAGCAGTGCCTCCGTGTGCATGGCCATCAGGATGTTTAGTATCATAGATTATATAATTCTTCAATTTGAAGTAGTTTTTGTCTGTGAAGTGTGTTTCTGAGACAAGTAGAATATCGATTTTGTTTTGAGAAAGAAATATTTCAAGTTCTTGACGATGGCGCGCCAAGCCGTTGGCATTCCACGCTGCTATACGATAAAATTTACCCATTTGAAAGCTTGGATACTAATGAGGTCAGAAGATTGAGAAGAGAGTTAATTTGTTGGCTTTGTTGCAGTAGGACATTTTCGAATCTTTCAAAAGAACATTGAATGATATTTAGCACAGATTGTTGATCATTGTTGTGTTGATTTACTTCTTGGTGAACGTGCTTGGGTCGCGTGACATCTGCATACATCTTTTGGCTATTAGTCTGCGAGTAAATATGTTCACGATATTGAGTTTGTGATGTCATTTCATTTTGGGAATTGCTAAGGTAGTTATTTTGTTTATAGTGACCTTTTCTTTTTAGTAGTTCTTGACAGACAGTACAACCCTTGTAGTTCGCAGGGTGCTTTCCCTCACATAGAACACATGTTGGAGGTGTTTGCGTGTTTTTCTTACATTCTTCGGTAGAATGATTCTTATTGCATTTAACACAGCGAGGAGGATAATTACAGTATGCTTTGGTATGTTCATATCTTTGACAGCGTTTACATTGTACTATTTCTCTTTTCATATGCGGTGGCTCAAATTTAACAACAGTATTAAGGAGCGTGCGAATATTGAAAATGTCTTTGTTGTTACTTTGTGGCTCCAGATCAACGAAGAATAGTGAAAGAGGTTGTTTTGTTACTTTATGACGAACATTTATTATATTTCTGACCGTATGACCTAATGACAGAAGTGCAGCTTTAATATCATTTATACTTACAGAGTGGTGTATATTTCTTACTACAACTCTGTAGGCACGTTCTTGTTTTAACTGATAAGTATAGTAAATACGATTGTTACTTGATAAGTGTCTCACAATTGTTGTATATGTTTCAGGAGACGCGGGTAATATTTTAACTTTATCATTTGACAATGCTTTTATTTGATATTCCTGCCCTTCAACCACTTCTTCGATAAACTTGATCATATCTGGTACATTTGTAACATTTGGAACAAAAATAGGAGGAACTACTGACTTTTTGGGTTATTCCTCAATATTATCGGGTATGCTTTCCACACTAAGCGCACTAAATTTGTTTTGTGAAAGTATTGGATCAGTCGCGCTAGACGCCGTCTTTTGCCTTACCCTTCTATCATGTTCAGCAACGACGTCTTCTGAGTTGTGTCTCTTCAAACGGGTTGATGGATTACTTTGCCACGAGCCCTTGGTTAAGGCCCCAGGATTATTTGTAAAGTTATTCCTGACCGGTTGGTTGATGTTTACATCGGACGCTGTTGCTTCGGATTGTTGCTGGGGTTGTGATTGTTGGAAATGTAGCATGTCTTGAGGCGTAGTTCCCGTTTGTTGAATTTGTACTGGCGGCTGTGATTGTAGCTGGTGTCCTTCGTGTTGTTCTTGTGGAAGTTGCCAATTCTGACTTTGTAATTGCTGTGGTTGCGATGAGAGCTGGACTTGTAATTGCTGAAGTTGTAGCTGATAATGATGTTCCATCCGCTGCATTTGTTGTTGTTGCAATTGCAGTTGCATTTGCAAGTGTTGAATTTGTTGCGTATGAGATGCTGCTTCATCTTCCATTGTTTGCTCGTTGTGGCTCACCAGGTGTGATTCTGGGTCGTTTAAGACGTCCGTGGCGTCTTTTATTAATTGCCCCGTAGAGGGGCCACTGTTTGTTAACATTCACCCACAAATGTTTTGTTCACTTCACTGTTTATAGAGAAAACTATAGTTAATGGCTTTGGTCTGTATAACGGCACAATATAACACACAAAACGTTTGCACTTGTAGTTTTCGTACTCCGTTCGCTTATCGCCCGTAGGCAAAGTCAAGTTGCGATAAGAGCTGCCTCGGTCTCAATGTGAACACCTCGGCGACTCGAACTAGACTGAATACCAATGCTGAAGATCGGACTGAATACACGGGACGTTTATTCTCAATGTACACAGGTACGGAAAGACCAGACGCTAACTTTACATACATATGCAGATATAGATACAGCATATAAAGGAATGCCATGTGCTATGTCCAATACATGTGAATTGAAAGAATGTCAAATAACAAACATCAAATTCGTACAGTTTGAGTTGTTTTGGGAACATCGTACACACACTTCGCATTTATGCAAGTTTGCATTCTACTAATAGCGTGAAATGTCATCCGCTTCAATCAGATCTCTTGGTAAAACAGCATTGAACGAAATCATGTAATTGTAATACATATTCTTTATAAACAGTCTCTAAGAGTGAGATTACCGACTCAGAATCGTTTGCAGTCCGTTAGGTATGTAAACCAGGAAAGTGCAGGGAACTGAAGATTCAGATCCTCGTTGAGAGAAAGAAACTCTGACTCTGTCTGTTAATCCATCATGTCTTGCAGCACTACTCAACCACTTAATATGAAAATCAATTGAGATTAAATCGGGAAGAATATGAAGTTATGTTGTCTAAAAATCTTATACTCCAAATGTCAGGTCTAATAATTAAATTATTCCCCTCCTTCACACTTTATTATCCTTCCCCTATACTACCCTTCACGTCCGTGTAAACGAGGATGTTCAAAAAGCTTTAGTTTTTGTGATCTTTCATTACCCTCATACTTGTTTCGTTCGTTTTCATAATTGATCATCCATCATCATTTATTACGCCTTCATTTGCGTGTAATCAAACTTTTTGACATCCAGGTGTAATTGTATTATTGGTATTTACAGAATTAATGTTGTTAGGGAATAACACAAAGGTGTCAATTTATATACATGAAACAGTTCAATGCATTATCTAATGGAATAGAACGTGCAAAATAGAGCACCATTCTCTTTGAGATTCGACTGATTACAATTTCTGACATGACTAAAACAAAATTTCTTAGAACCTTCAAAACAAAGTGTCTTGCATTTTCTAAATAACAGAGTCATAATTATTATTAAAATTATCTTCCGGGCTGGATAACTATGCTCTATCGGACATTCTGTGCCCAATCGTTTCGTCTGTTACTGCGGCAGACATCCCCAGTTGCTAATGAGAACACGTAGTGTCCTTTCAGACACCTCACTGGTGACTGCTAAACATAATTACATTCGATTCATAATTGTTTATTTCTTTTTTTATTCTCAACAAGGTTGATTTACAATCTATTTTACATTAAAAATAATTAGTAAACATGTTAACAAATTAAAGACAATGACAGTTTGTGTGTGAAAGTATCCCAGTGTTACATTTCACCGTCGTCTTGCGTCTAGAACAGAAAGAGTCAATTCAGTACTTTTGGTCAGGAGCTAAGTTGAGGAATATATTGGCCTATATATTATATTGGGACTAATTTGAAAATCTATCATGGAGTTGTAAGGGTGTAATTGTGGATAATCGGTAGGTTTCTTCACTATTATCAAAGAGGTTTATGGCTAGAGGATTTGGGTGAGTTTCCAGTCGTTGAAGATAGCTTGAGCTGCTTGTTTTGATTCTTTCAAAGACTGTGGGTATTTTTAAGTCTCTATGTAGCGTTGTATTTGAAATATACCATGGTGCTGCAGCAATCAATGTATGCGTTTTTGATTGAAATCTCTGTAAAATGGAGAGATTTGACCTGTTTGCCGTGCCCCAGATTTGGATGCCGTAGGTCTAAATAGGTATTATTATTGTTTTACAACTCAATAATTTATTTTCTAAGGATAGCTTCGAATAGTGTCCTAGTAGCCAAGAGAGTATTTTCACTTGTAGTTGAAGTTGCTTCTTCTTGACTTGTACGTGGGATTTCCATGTAAGCCTTTTGTTCAGATGAATACCTAAATACTTCACACTTTCAAACTGAAAAATTAGTTTATTATTAATATTTACGATGGGGCATTTTTGTCTTCTCAAAATGAAGGTAATATGAGCTGACGTGTTTTCGTTAATTTTTATTTTCCACTTGTCTGCCCATTCTCCGATCAACACTAGCCGCTCTTGTAGTTTTTTTATCCTTCAATTGGGTCATCATCCGTGTCTAATATCGCAGTATCATCTGCAAATGTAGCTATTGTAGTTTTTCACTTTCCGGTGTATCTGAACTGTAGAGCTGGCACAAGACTGGGCTGAGCACACTACTTTGGGGCACTCCGGATAGCATTGGAAAGAAAATGGATAATTCGTTTTGATATGTAATTTGGAATGTCCGGTGGGAGAGATAAGATCTGAAGATATTGAGGTATGGATATGTTAGGATGTAACCGCTAACTTAGCGTTTACATAAATTCCAAAAAGTAAAGCAATTCACCACGAGAGAGCGCGACCTTTTGGACCACGAAATCTAATATTCGCAGTACCTCAAATGTGACGCCACTGTTGATAAAAAGTTTGTGAAAGCACTCAACGGCAAAATCAAACAACCAATCACAAATTAAGAAGACTTCAGAAATAATTTTCTATGATGAAGAGCCGATCTCAGCCATTTTTGATCTACGCCGTGGGAAGGAACACTTCGGATACGGAAGGCTGGAGAAGACTGCGAGACGGATTCCACCATTTAAAGAATTAGAAGAAGCTTAATAAAGGTATTTCTCCTGATTACGCATCTTAGAAGAGTGTACAACTAAATTGAAGATTATTGTAAATAGTAACGTTAATGTAATTCAAGCTCGCCAACCCGGAGGGGAGAGATTCATAGGAACGCCTTCGTGGGACCAATCCGCGCGGCGAGTGAAGAAATTGGAGGAGCTGCATACGACCTTGAAGGAATTCCAAGCGGCTGCCGCAACGGGACATTAACAATACACTCCGAAAGCTACTGTAAGTCGTATCGACTCCATTACATTCATTCGAAATTCTGACGACGACGAAACTTGAACTAATATTGTATGATTTCATGGACGACTAGTTTCTCGTGAAGGCATGTATTTTCTTAGCATTTGATGGTAACTAATGATAACTTTTGTATCATTAACTTATGCTTAAAAAGTCGTAAATTGAACACAAGTGTTATTTAAAATTCATTTCCTTATTGTATATGTATGACTCAGTGTATAAATCAATTGAAGTTGAATTCATTTTTGAGTGTTACAAATAAGTGAGAGAAACAATTAAATTTTGTGTATAATATGATAGAAATTTAGATTTTCTTTTTTATTAAACATTCATTTTTTTTCTCAAATCGACCAAATAGAAACTTGGCTAAAATACTAGAGTTCAAGTCAAGACCTCTTTGTATATTGTAACAATTAGTAGTATTTAAACATTCAAAAGTGTTTATGTGCCACATGTATTCTTTTCTTGTTCTCTTCCAATGTAGTGATTCATCAAAGTGTTTATGTATACAGTGTTGATAGTTTTTTTTGTGTGATTTTGAAGGGTAGTGTATTCCAAGTGTATTTGTACAGAAAAGTCATATCTGTATCAAGTATAGGGAAGGTATCGATACCCGGGGTGGGAGAGCTATCTTTATGAGCATTCGCTTGATGAGTGGATTAGTTTCAAATTACTGAATTTGTACCCTCTTATAATCAGAATACATTTGTTGTTTTTTTTGCTAAACTGAAAGCAACTCGACTTTTTCTTTTATATACATTTCTATCAATAATAATAATAATAATAATAATAATAATAATAATAATAATAATAAAGGACGTACCCACTCCCATTCGGAGAGTCGTTGGACATATTCCATGTCTTCCAACAATTGTACGGTGTGTATTACCACTACGCCCGTATCCGAGCGATACAATAATTATTGCTCGAGTGACACGCGGCCGTCCTCACGATAAAAGTGTTAAAAAGAGGATCTGCGGTCACAAGGAAGCGTTTGATTTTGTAGTGAATGCCATCGTGCCAAACTTTATCGAAAGCTTGAGTGATATCTAAAAACGCTGCTGAACAGTACTGTTTTTCTTGGAATGTTTTTTCTATGAAGTTGGTAATTCTATTAACTTGTTCAATAGTGGAATGCTGTTGTCTGGAGCCAAATTGGTGATCTGGGATTTGGCCATTTGTTGTCAAGCAAAGTCGTAGTCTGCTTAGGATAAGTTTTTCGAACACTTTGGCCAGAATTGGAAGAATACGTATGAGTCGATACGATGAGGGTTCATGGGAAGATTTACCTGGATTTAAAAGGCTTGGATCTGTGCCTCTTTCCATTGCGATGGATAATGTCCGGTACGTAGGATACTGTTGAAGAGACCAGTGATAAATGCTGTTCCTTTGCGAGGCAATTCTGTTAGTAGTGGCCCGGTGATGAGGTCATAACCGGGAGCCTTCTTGCTAGACAATCCCTTTTTTAAAGTTTTTAATACTTCTTTATAGGTAAAATATTTTATTGGTAATGTCATTTGTGCAGATGATTCTAAATATTCTTGTATTTTGTCTGGGCAATTTAAAGCTTTTGGTGGATGGTTTTGAAAAACTTCAGTTAAGTGTTTTGCCAATACTTCTACATTTTCTTTAGTACTTCTCGCCCATTCGTTGTTTTCCTTACAAGTTGGGGGTGAAGCTTTACTAGGCCGTTTGAATTTTCTTATGGCTTTAAATAAAGAATATTCAGAGGAGTTGCTGAGAGATTGGCAACGTAATTTTGAAACCTACAATCAAAAATCTGGAACACTTCACGATTTTGCGTGTCATCCTTGCGCAGTGGCCACGCTAATCTTCTCTGTATCGTTCCAATTTTAGTATATGTACTGCCGAAGCAGTACATTGTTTATTCCAACATCCAAAATAAGTCGCCGATATAAGAAATAACGCTATTCAATTTTTCTATTGCTTTCTTAGGAATGAAACGAGAAGGATCTTCAATTCTGTTATGTAGACGCTTCTCTCTCGAAGGTAACTGTGCATCTCTTCCTATCCAGGTCATTTTACTCCAGAGAAAAGTTAGAATGGATATTTCTGCAGTACGATTATACTGCATTGGACGCCAGTGATCTAAATTTAAGATGAAAGATCTATAAAAAAAGTGGTCAAACTTGAAGTGTGGTAAAAACTTCAATTTTTTATTCTTAGCATTGTGGAAAACTTCGCAGATGTAGAATGAAATTAACCTTTATAATAGTGACGGAAGATTTCTAATAACATAGAAACCTGCAGACAAATAAACGTGCCTGGCAATGTCGTTTCTATGTCTAGAATAGGTTGTTTGCGCAGTGTGCAACATCTTCACTATTTCCTTCTCTGTTCCTTCCGAGAGTTTCCTTGATCATCGGCGTCTCCCTCCCTGCCACTTGGCGAAACGGACCTACTCAATCGCTATCGCTAGAGGAGTACTATGGTAACCGGTTGTCCTGGTGTCCATTTTTCAACGCAAAATCTATGCTTATTTTTTAGAGAATGTCGCAGATACACAGGTGTCTTAAAGGATGTTACAAAACTTCTAGGACAATAGAGAGGTCGAAAATATCCCTTTTTTACCAATCAATATGTAGTGGAAAATGGCATAAAACGAAGTTACACCTGCAACATTTGACCCTGGTTATTTGGCAAAGTTTTTAGCAGGTGTTCGGCAGATACATGGAATCACCTTCAGAACGTGACGTGCCGACGTGCATAAGGAATTGCCTAAACAAATTTATTTTCATCTCTCCAGTAATTCTTGTAATATCGCCCAAGTAGGATACTATTCTAATAGAAACAAAGTTAAAATTCCAGCCTTACTTTGCGAAACTCCTGGAGCGTACTAGCAGATATGTCTTTTGTCTCCGGAAGAGTGACGCCATGTCATTTCATTTTATCACGGAACCAAAGAAGCGACCTCGTAGTTCTAATACTGTCTCCCTCGCTCCCACATCCTGTCGCAAAGAACGCTCGTTCGCGTAGAATTCCAAACTTGCACGTGAGGCCGGAACGCAGGCGGCGTCGGCCGATGGCCACCGCTCCCAGCGGCGAAATCTGCGCGCCTGGACGTGTAATAACACGGTGCATAATTTATTGGCGACTCCACGTCGTAAACGTTTATCGGCGCAGAAAATCTTCCAGCAATACCTCCCATCGATTTATCGGCTCCCGTAACACGACGTCGTCCTCACCGCAGACGGCGCTGCTTCGCGGTCCGTCGCAGTCTTCTGTTCCTCGGAGCTTCTTCCGGTCGCTCGCCGCCCCCGCGCCCTCGACGCGGCTCGCGGCGGCTGCGACTTCTCTGGCTGTTGACAGACCAGACGCTTCGCCTTTTCGCTCCGCCCGCGCTGCTTTTCCGCGTCTCGTTCACGTCAAGGCCGCGCCTTACCGTCGCTTCGTTCTCGCCCCCGGCCACGCTCAGAATTCGCTTTGCGCACACGTTCACAACCTAGTTTTCTCTCGTTCTCTTCCCACCCTCGCTCCGCCTCCCTCCTTCTTTCATTCCGCTTTCGCTCAGCTCTTCTTCCCGTTCTTTGCTGCCACGCTGCCCTTTCCTCCTCTCTGTCCTCCCTCATTCCGCTCTGACCCTTCTCCTTCCGCCTTCGCACTCTACCTTCACCTCCACCTTCGCTTGCCATTTCTCTCTTCCCACTTTTGCCCTCGCCCCGCCTTTGCATTCACTTTTGCAGGCTCGTTTTGCCTTCTCGTGTTGACCATTTTGCTCTTCTTCCGGCAACGCCCTACCTTCACCTTTATTGTTGCTCTCGTCCTCGCTCCCTCTCTCCATCTCCGCCCGCTCTCCCCTCTCTCCACCTTCGCGCTCTCTCCATCGTCACCTTCTCTCATCTCGTTCCCTCGGGCTCCCACCGCGCATTGTCCTTGCCCCGCCCTTTCCACGCCTCGCCCTTCCGCCGTGCGCTTCACGGCCGCTTTACTTCGGAGCTCCTTAGCCCACGCCTCCGCCCGCAGCGCTGGGAACTCCCAGGAGTCCTCCGCCCCCGCGTCACGCCCCGCCCCGCCCCTCCCCGCGGCCCCACTGCGTCATCCTCGCCACACCGCCGGCAGCGACTGCCACCGCTCTCTCCGCCCCGCCCCCGCCCCACCGCCTTCGCCGTCCGCGGTCGCGGTCTCCGCCCGCTTTCCCCCGCAGGCCTGCCCCCGCCCCCCGCCACCGCGCCGTTGCCGCAAATACGGTTTGCGGTCTCTGTTTACGCCTGGGGTCGCGGCCTTTTGTTGTTCGTTTTGCGAACGTCATACAATGGGCCGCCCCCGCTGCCCGCGCCCCGCCTTTGTTTCTTCCGCCGCCGCGCCGCGTGCGCGCGCGCGCCCTGGAGCCTGCCGCGCTGGAAATGACTAATCCGATGAGCGACCGCTGCGGGGCGCAGAGCAAGTGCGGCGCCGCGCCGGGCGGCGAGAGAATGGCGAGGCGGCGGAGTGCACAGCTCAGCGGTGGGGTGGCGGCGCGTGGACGAAGCCAGACAAGGGATGCTTGGGACATCGCGGGTCGCCGAGAGACTGTGGCGAGAGGTGACACGTGACGGGACTCTATAGAACACGCCCGGAATGAACACGAATGTGACTAGAGGCAGGTCAGTGGCAGGGTAAGATAGCTTGGTGAAGTGGCAAGCAATGCAGTTCGAAGGACAGATGTCACTCTAGGTTACTGTAAGTTTCTTAACGACTTTGAGTGGTGCCTGGTGTTATGAAAAGGCTCCAAGGAAAATGGAAGCAATAGAATGGAGGGAAATGGGATAATGTAATTAGAATATCGTCGCATAACAAACTTGGAAAGACTCAAAATTTGTCATATTACAAAGGAATGTTTCCCAAGTGGACTCACTTTGTTCACTGACGATATAAGATACTAGAGTGCACCGGATATCCTCTAATGGTACTGAACTAATTGTCTCAAGTCGAAGTAGTAGGCAAAATAGATTAGAAGTCACAGAAGCCGTACGTTACTGAATGTCAGTGGAAGGTACAAAACGGTTCCGAACTGTACTAGTACAGCAATCGAAGCAGGATCGGTTCGATAAAAAAGCAGGCAAGGGGTGAGTAGTTCGGAAAGAAAAAGAGGGAGTAGAATGATCACCCGCGACGAAATGGAACGAAAGTACCAAAAGACGGAATTTGCGGTCGATGGGGGTCATAGTCATAGGTTAATGGGGCTGACACTTCCGAATAGTGCTGCGACGGGAGATGGGATTAGATTCTGCTGGAAGTGGCAGTAGTGACACGATGCGGAGGTAGGAGATCACAGAGGGGCAGGAAGAGGAAGCGGGGATGAGGTGCTCTGGGAGGGCACGAGGCCAACGGAAGGGCAGTGCTGGCTCCTTTAAACGACGCTGGTTAACTGCTCTCCCGGTTTCGGGAAGGGGGTGGAAGTCATTGGGAAAGTCTTGCGATGAAATGATAAGCCTCATTTACCCGCTCCACTCTTAAGCCTTTAAAGATATGAAACTTGCGAAATGCTTTATTCGTGGCCACGAGTGTTCAGCGTAAACAGTTTCTAAAAGTACGCCGTTTAATCGCAAGAAACATTAGTAAGTAACCTTGTTTACTTTCATATAAACGAGAATATTTTTAAACAATTCAGAAAAATGTTTTCATTATTTAAAAATTACTAGTGTTTAGATGAAGTATTTTGTTTTCTTTGCAGCCAAATTCTGGCATGTACAAGACAAGTAGGAAAACCATTTGAGGGTCCAAAAGGTAATTTTTGGTACATTGATAAAACAATTCTTTTATTGTAGAAATAATTACTGATATTACGTGTTAGTAACACTGCATTTACGCATGAAGAAATACACTTATTCTATTGTCCTCCAATGTTTTTTGCGTTGTTGCAAAGCGCGATGTACTTTGAAAGAAAATGTCTCAGGTTTTATTTTTTGAAGCTTTCCGTACGCTCATTTGCGTAATCATGAGGGAATTTGAAATTTATGCCACCACTAAAAGTGTCTGGTGTCTGACCTATCAAAAAAGCTGTATTGGCTAATAATTTAAAAATACACACGGCTATAGATAAGAAAGTTAATTAGAATTGTGTTACATTTTGATCAGTTTATGTAAATGTATACTAAAAAACAAATCACTTCATAAACTTGAAAACAATATTAGCGTGCTCTTTCAATTTTCATGTTAATTCACAATTGGAACATTATATTTTGTTCAATTTTGAAAATATCTTCTAAAAATGAGCAAAATTAATATTACACGTACAGAACATTACCTTTAAATGAATTTACATAAAAATGTTATTTAAGTGTCCAATAATTCTGTTTCTGTACATAAACTTACAATAGCTATTGAAAGTT
This sequence comes from Acheta domesticus, assembly GCA_031308135.1. Classification (NCBI taxonomy): domain Eukaryota; kingdom Metazoa; phylum Arthropoda; class Insecta; order Orthoptera; family Gryllidae; genus Acheta; species Acheta domesticus. The sequence goes on along the minus strand of JAHLJT010004567.1, from coordinate 104,297,338 downwards.
CTTATGACATCGTTATGAAAAATACTTAAAGATTTTTTACCTCTCCTCCTTCATGTTCCTCTTCTCTCTTGAACTTCACTGTTTTCCGCATTGCCATTTTCAAGGGATCACGTGCTTCAAATCAGTGTAGTTTCATGTTATCAGTAGTGAGCTTTGTAAAATTATTGTTGTGAATTACATTTAATAATTGCAGTTCTTTTACTTATATGGATTTCTGGAAGTTTTTTACAAGTTAAAACAAATTTCGAATTTAAAATGAGAATTAATCAAACAATGTTGGGAATAGAAGGCTTTTCCATACATAGATGTAATTGTGTAGAATAATTACAAATTCTATGGAAGGAGCATACTCTAATAGGCATCTACTAATAATTAATCTTTTAACTTTACGAAATAAACACATTTGTTAACATTGTACCGTAATTATGTTTCAAGTTAGTATTTAATAAAACCAACAGAAATAGAAATATTCAAAACAACATTTTATAGGATATTTTTGTTGTGGAAATTTTGTGATAAATTGGGTTTCATTTGTAATACCAGTAATGAATAAATGCACAACATTTTAATAAGCAACTGGTCATGGTTACTTCCAGGTCAATGAGGCTTCGGCTTTAATATCGCATACATTTTAATGTTTAATTTTTTGTGAAAACTGAGGGGTTAATGGAGCATAAAATGCAATTGTGGTGAAATATACTTACTAATTCGTGCTGGTTGAGTAATTCCGAGCGCCTAAAAAAATTCGAGTGGTTTTGCACTCGAATTGCATTTTAGGCTGGAAGAATGGAAAGGATACGACATTCATCTTTCATTCTTATCTACACCCCATATTTTTATTCACACTTGACTCTATTTCTTTCTTTTTCCTTCATTGTATTTCATTTCTCTCCTACTCTTTTTTTTTTACTTTTCACTTACCTGTATTCATATGTACAGTTACGTCTCTACTCCCCTTCCAATATCTTTCCCATTCACTCTCGCACGTATGCATCTCACACTTACACACAATGAAACTCAATAAGCACAAAAATTTGTACGTATATGTATATTTTTCTTAGAAAAACGAAAGTAACATTTCAAAATGAGGCCCAGAGTCCATGATAATATATACATATTTGAAGAAAAACGCGTACCAATAATCTTTACTAAATATAATTTGTTCCTTCGTAAGAAAAGTCTTGAAAGAACTGCCAGGAGTGGCAGAACTGAACAGAAAGGGAGCGACCCCGCGCTGTGGGTCGCAGCTACCCCGAGCTCTCTCGCCCCTTCCGATTCCTCCCGCAGCCGATGCGTCCTGCGCGGAGACACACGGCGCGCGCTCTCTGCAGGGCCACTGCCGGCAGTAATTTCACAAAACGATTTCACAAGTTACAATGTAATAATGTCACCACTCGGCTCCATCTCTTGTTCCCGCTGGCGTAGACCTCTCCTACAACTTCTACTTTTTGATATATAATATGTATTTTGTATGTATATTACGAGTTCAAAATTATTCTAAACCGTAAATAATGAAACATGTGTCCCTTGAGTAATGAGTAGCTGTTGCGTAAATTTTTACTGCCGAAGAAAAGGCTACAAGTTTAATTTTCAAATCACAATGCGTGGATTAACAGAGTAATACAGTTTGTTTCCAACATACGCTCGGTTATTTAGCAGCCGTCCCTTTTCTCTTCCGGTAGGATTGTGAGAGAGAGAATAAACTTTTGAGTTTGCGAGCACCGCGGTGGCACTGGCGGCGGCGTAGGCGGCGGCGACGGCGGAGGCCACGGCGGCGGCGGCGGCGGCGTCGCCCACGCGGGAGGCCGTCGTGCGGGCGACGAGGGCGGCGACGACGGCGGTGGCGACGACGACTTGACGATGACGGTGACGATGTTACAGTGCGCTCTGGCGGAGGGCGCGGCGGCGGGTGTGCCGAAGGCGGGGGCGTGTGCCCTGGGGGAGCAGCTGCAGTGGTCAGGTGCCCGGGTACCGGCAGTAGGTCTTTCCGTCCAGGTCCTCCATGGAGATCCAGTCCTCGGTCGGCGTGCGGTCCGACCAGGCGTCTCGCACCTGCAACACGTTACGAATTGAATTAAATTTCATTCATGAGTTAGAGTTTCCGGGCGCGTCAACTACTCTGCTTGTTAGTGTAGTGCAGTGGGGTCAAGGTCTTCTACTGGTGACTGTGGCACGCCTCGTGGCACCGTAGCATGTCATGAGCTTCTCTGCGCAACTAGCGTCGGGAAAGGGAACTATTACGAGTAGTAACCTGGCCGTTTTACAATAGGGATGGCGTTGTCTCTGGTGGCGAGCTAATGAAGTGTGTGGAGGGACGATTTCGTCGTGGCACTCGTGCCACGTACTCCCGCTCTTGGCATCGACCTTGACAACACTGTAATGTGTGCTTTTTGATCAGGAGGTGGGTAGTGTCCTTTCGCCGCTGGGAGGTGTGATTCGGCGCCGACCTACAAAACGGCATGTGAATTTCCCTACGCAGGTATCCCTAACAGCGGGCGCACCGACACAACCGAGGCAAGATTCCCGCGATAGGTCTCTTGACATGTGAAGAAGTGTAGTGCAACGAAGTTTGTGTAAGTAAAAGGAGAGAATAGAACAAGGAAGAGGTAGGAAAGATCGTGCGCGGTCCGTGACGCGTTTGTTAGGATATTGCTACGCCTTCGCTTGGTTTTGTTCGGAGAAACGACGGAAAACTATCGATCGGAGTAGCCAGCCGCTAGGATTTCCTTCAGACAACAGCTGAAATCAATCTTAATTAGCTAGTGTAAAGAAATCTTGTCACCATCGGGAGTCCAAACCACGCAAATAAAACGTATTATTTTTGTTTGACGGCTAACCAAGTCAGTTTCTCAGAAGCATTTAATCATGTAATGAAACTAATAACTTGGAAACTCTACTTCATAAAATCTTCCTGACTAATTTGAGACAATCAAAAGGCTCCTGACGTGAGAGATATCGATAAAGCAAACACTGAATCAAATGTCGTTGTACATGACTTTTTTCAACATTTTTAGTGAATAATTAATAAACATTTAAATTAATTCAGATGGTATAGGAATAAAATTTGAAGAAATCAATAATCGACTACAGTACGTAAGAGTTGCTTAAGAAAAATTTCAAAGAGACAAAAAAAAACGTTTACTTGTTCGACATAGTTAAATGAACTTAAGTATTATGAATTAGAATTCTAAGGTTTCTCTTTTTGTAAAGTGCTGCCTCCAAGAAGCAAAAAAATGACTTCAATTACTTCAGAAGTATCTCAGAGTGATCAAAAGTGTCATTAAGATTTGTTTTTCATGTGAAAATTTCAGGAGATACGTTTTCTATACTGTTTATTCGTTATTGAAAGTTGTTTATTTTCATTGAAACAGCAATATACACATGAAAATACTAAAAGGTTTTTCATGTAATGCTGTTTTTAGGTTCGCAACTTACAGAGTAATTTCTGAGAGGTATGTATGGGGGTCAAATAATTTGGAATGCTAGTATTCGATACTACCTATAGTGTGCTCGAACAGAGTCAACAAATCCTTCTAATATGTGTGACATTCTTCTGATATGTGTGACAATGATCTGTAAATCTGTTTTTTTTCCTTTTTAAAACTTGTATCCTTTGATTCATTCTAACCCTCAACGATAAATATTTTTTGCCAAAATAAGTAAAAATTGCATATAGTTGGCATTTGTGATTGGATTCGGTTTTGAGGTTTAAACAATGTCTGGCTATGATATTAATTCAAGTTTAATTAAAATCCTGTATATTTGTATTAGGTAGTGTTTTCGTACTTAGAACTGTTTGAAACGAAATTAAAAACGTTATTTGTATTGAATTAATGACAAGTGGGATACTTGACAAAGCGTACTGATGGAATTTGTCCGTGATGGCCAATTTTCCTTCACGTTAGGAAAATTATGTAACAAATTTTCTTGTTAAACTATCAACTTAAAATAAGTTATAATGCTATGAGAGCGCCTAATGTTTCTATACTTCTATTACTTTTCTTTCAGATGTTATTCATTTGCGCATTTGCTTTCTATTCCATTTTTAATAATGAGGTTTTATTGGAAATGCCTGCAAGTGGCTTAGTAATCAAACAATTCACATCTGAATTATATGCTAAAAATAACTTTTAAATCATGCTGCATTTTCTTTTTATTCATTTATAGGGTAAATCAATAAAATTGGTATATTTGTGATGTGACAGTAAGTTTATGTAGAATGTAATTCAATCGAAAATCCACAGTGAAAAGTATTTCGTGATGTAAGAGAACGTGTATCACACACATTTTAAATTTCACTTATATTTTGTCATTAAATTTTCGCATCTGCTTTATCATGTGTATACGTATTAATCATACATGGTGTGTTTCCCTCATGCAAGGATATTATGCACAAACATCAAATGTCCATTTTCCAGCAATATATGTGGTTTATGTGCCTTTCCAATGTAGTATAGGTTATTCGAAGTATTTTAGAGCATATGAAATGGGCAAAATCCTTGCGAATATGAAACTACACGATGAAAGCGCTAAACGGCTAGCAACACTGTAAATTCAAACTGACAGATCGAAAAGTGCATATGGTTCAAACGCTTTCCAATTCGGTCGTTTCCGCATTCAATCTCAAATTGATCCCCCATATTCGTTTTTCATCCCCAGCCAATCCTTTAAATCACTTCACAGCCGCGCAGTCAAACAACAGTGTGAAAACCTGCTGGCAAGAGCTTGCAAGCATCCTCATTTAAAAGCCACGGCAACGGAAATTAGTCGTGCTTTGTGGTTCACCGGTTCTGGGCGGACGCGGTCATTCAACGAGCTTTATATCGTGCACGCAACAAACAGGATAATTTGTTACTGTAATTACACGCGAACACCGGCGTTCCTTTCGTCTCTACGAAAGGTGCGGAATCCTGTAGTCACAATAAATTTACGCGGAGATCCAAATGGCGGCAGCGAACCCTCTCGCTCTCACCTCTACTTCACGTGCCCGCCCTCTCTCCACCCCTCCCCCAACTCCCGAACCCCGTTGCCCCCATCCTTCCCTCTCCGGCACGTGCATTTCGCACTGCCTCCGGCGCTCCGCGTTTCAGAAGTAATTATTTCTATTATTACGGCTGGAGGACTTTTATATCTTAAGTCAATTAATTCCAGCGAGACCGTAACTCTGTCGGCGCGGAACGCAAGTTGTGGCGAGTGGGGGGGGGGCAGGGGGCACGAAGCAGGTCGCGCGGCGGCGCCTCGCTGGGGAGAGGGGGGGTCAAAGGAGGGAGGACGAGATGCAGCCGGCAGGAGGATGAGGGGCGGCCGGGCACTGAGCAATGCCAGAAAGGTAGCGTAGCGCAGGGAAGCAAAACAAAGTGGAAACGATTTGGCGATAGGTGCTACTACGTAAATCCAGATATTGTAGGACAAAAAGACCAGTAGAGCTTTAAAGTAGGGTGTAACAATATAAGTCGTAATGTCTTGGTGGAATTGAGATGAGTTGGTCGGGCAGATTTGCAGTAGGTTAGGTAGTGAGGAGAGGCAAAAAGAGGTAATACGTAGCACTGAAACTGGGAAGCTTGTACGTAGGTTCGCCAAAGCACGACGAATTGTGAAATGACAGTGTCAATGGAACATAGGCACAACGTAGAGTTCAGGAAAGAAGACGTTGGATGAAGTTGGGATTGTGAATCACTGAAACTTGTAAAAAGAAGTGCATTTTTATTATGGATGTTATGATCAACTCTGAATGAAGTAGACGAGCTTGCTTAATGGTTGTGTCTACGCTGCTGCCACTCACACACGACAATGAAAATGGTAGTAACGCGGACGAAAGGGCTACCTGACAATAAAGTTAAGGGTTAAATTGTATGAGACGTTTGGACGTAAATAATGGTAACTGATACTTTTACGTTTTTCCGGAAAATGCAATATGAAACTGCGGTTCTACTCGTAAGGAGACATAAAACGAAAATAATTTAGAATCTATGAGCGTATTACTTCAGCGGTTAGTAACCTGCCCGCGCAGTTAACCCGAACAAAAATAAAAAATATTAGTAAATAATCACTCCCATCTGTTGTCGTTTCTTAAACTCGCTCCCAATCTTAGACATGACAGCACCATCTTCTTCATCAAGCCGGACAACTTCTATCCAAAACATCATATACTATTATTTATACCTGAACGACTCATAACGTCTCGTTCATTGAAACGAGATATATCAACAGAATATACGGGTACTCTCGAAGCTAGAAGGTACGAGGATACACGGTACGGACGGAATTACTAATTCCGTATGGAATTAGAACATGGTGCCCTTGGATGTGACGGGAAGACGCAAAATGCAGAAGAGAGCGGTGCGTCGAAGCATGACTGAAGGCGGCTTGCGACGACACGAGACAGTTGGGGCCACGAGCGGCAGAAGGGCGACGCGAAGGTCGTCAAACTGGCGCTGCGCCCGTCTGCCCTCCTTTCCCCGCCCGCGGTAGCGCGTCACCCACCCCACCCCGCCGCGCCCCTCCCAACCCCGCCCCGCCCCGTCACGCCCCGTCCCGCCCGCCCACCCCCTGCCAGACGCTTGGCCCCGCCCCGCCACGCCACGCCCCCTCCTCTCTGCTCCGCTCCACCCCTCTCCATCCCTCTCCGCCCCGCGCCGTCCCGCCCCTCTCTGCCCCGCCTCGCGACTTAGAGCGACTCAAGGCAGGGGGGACCGCTCGGGTCGCCGGAAACTTATTGAGGGTCCGCTGCTTCAAGTTTCTTTCCGGCGTAAAACAAGGAACTGGCAAAAGCGCCTTGGGCCAGGCAGGCAACAGCACGCGGTGCGCGACGCGGCCCGGCCCCCGCGACGGGCGACGGGGAGGGGGGAGGGGAGAGGGGCGCTGGACGGGGCGAAATGAAAGAGATGTGAGGTGAAGTGGAACACGAACGGCGAGGGATGGCGCTGCCGTGAAACTGGAGAGATTGACGAGGTTTGCAAACTGCGGGCGTAGGTTGCGACGCGAGTGGGGACTTTGGGCGTGGTGGGAGCACCATGCGAGATAGATGCACCGTAGCGAGTCTGTCAGGACGGAGGTAAGGGCGGAGAGGGAAGACGGGGAGGGCTTCCAGATGGTGGAATGTCGGGGGGCGGGGCGTGGAAAAAAGGATCACGGGGGCCGCTGGAAGATGAAGCCTTGGAGAAATATGCGGAGGGCGAAGCTTCTGTGACGTGGCGAGGAGAAGCGGAAATTCCGGACTTGCTGTTACGCGTGAGAAATTTGCTAGATAAATCCCTCGTTGTTGCGAGACTTGTGCTGTGAACAACATTGACAGAGTAGGAGAAACGGCTCTACGAAAAATATAAGGCTCATCCAAGGTAAATAACGATCTCTTTTTGATTGATGACGTTGTTTGTAGGCAGCAACTCGGTTAAAATTGCATTAAGAAGAGTTCTAAAATATGAAAGATTCTCTTTAGTAGCTAAGGTATTTCATTCGAAAAGTCGTTTATTCGTGTTAGAAATATGGTTAAACATTACCTATTAATATTGTATTATTTATTTCCCTTATGAACTTTAGCAAATACTGTTAATGTTTAAAATTATAGATCTAAGATTAAAGTATAATTTGTGTTTTGCAAAAATATTTTCTGAATATTATTTTCACCCCACAGAACTCATCTTCTAAAACGCTGTAGACTGTTTAAACTCGTTGCATCTTGAATCTCGTATCCTTTTGCAAACAGCAATGTTTTCGCGACAGGACTCTATCTTATTTGTCAGAAAATATCCTTCAGATGCAGTGGAGTGTGACGTAGTGAAAACAACGCCACCCGACACTGGGGAACCCGTGTCTAGCGTTCTTTAAACACAAACGCAGACGTCGCGCAGAGCGTCGGCCGCCAGGCATTCGCAGGTGACAATACGGATCCCCTGCGGCGCGAGTGCTGGCAGGGCGAGGTGTGGGCGAGGCGCGGGGACGGGGCGGTGGTGTCCAGCGGCGCGGTCGCCAAGGGACGCCACCGCCGCCGCCGCCGCCGACGACCCAAGCAACAGAGAGGGCCGAGGACGGCCCAGGCCAACGGACGCGCGGCCCGGCCGGCGCGGCGCGGCGGGCGGGCGGGCGGGGATCTCTCGTTTTCCCTGTAAATCCACGGGCGGCGAGGAGGAGGACAACGGCGCGGGTGAAGGACCGTCCCCGGGGAAAGGACCGGCCGGGGGCGGGGGGCGGCGACGGCGGGGACGACAGCGTCGGCGTCCCCGGTCGCAACTCCCCGAGCGGCTCACGCCGTCCGCCGCGCGGCGCGCCGGGACGGCGGCGGCCGAGGTGGCGCAGGGGCGAGGGGCGGCGATCGGCGACGAAAGATAAACAGCGCCCCCGCCAGCCGGCGGCCCCCGCGGCGCGCCAGACAAATGACGAACGCACCTGTCGCGCGCTGGCGCGGAGGGAGCGCGGCCGCGGCGGGGGCCAGGGGGAAAGAGGAGGTGGGCGGCTCGCCGGGGAGTGGGTGAGGGAGAGGGGGGCCAAAGGTTAGGCGGACGGTGTGGGAGCGCGAACTGGCATCGCGACGCAGGTGAGAGTGAGGCGTGGGCGGGGACCGGAACGGAGAGCGTGAGGGTACTCAGGAGGGAGTGCGGGATGAAGCGCGGGCAAGGACGTGGCGTGGCATTGCTGCTGGGACGGAAGTGGAAGCGTGAGCGGGGACGTGAGCCAGAAGAGATCGACCGGTTTAGGTGGTTCAGAGCGTCAATTGATGGCTGTGCAGTGCGTGCGGGAGGTTCTAGGGTTTTCGACACTAGCTCTGATCAGTAGTTTTCCGTGTTTTCTTTCCAATCAACGCCAGGCAAAAGCCGCAGCAGTACAAACGGGCCACGTACCGCGCCCCATCTTTTCTTCCTCATCCTTCTCCTAACCTCACTCCTTAGGTTCACACACACACACACTTACATGCACTACAGTTCCACACATCCCGGGAGAACAATGGGGAGCTTTAGAGCGTGTCCCAGCTGAGGCATGTCCCGCTGGTAGGAGATATCTCGCTGGAGAAATCCCCGCAAACTGATGTGTAGATCGGCACCGTATCTCGCCGTTCTGCGGGGGAAGATCACCGGCATATACCGTGATAAAAACCTGCACTACACTTAAGGGACTAATGACCTTAGTAGTTGACGCGCTCAGAAATGGTAATCAATCGATCAAACGAGGTCGGGGGCTGTGGCGATCGCGAGGGTGGGTGAGCGGTCGGTCGATGAGGCAGGTCCGAGGAAGTAGGCGAGAGCACTGACGGAGGGCTGGCACAGTGGCAGGATAGGTAGGTGACAGGTAGGTGGCGCTGACGTTTGCGGCTGGAGGGAGGAGGGTGGGAGGAAGGTGGAACAGCTCGCCAGCGCTGGCTTGGAGCGGCGGCTGCCTGACGCTCGCACCGCCACTTCCAGCTCCGCGTCTCTCGCCGCCTCGCGCGCCGAGAATAACGGTTCCCTGCCGATCCATTTTTCTTTAGGCGTCGCTTTAAAAGCTTTCATTTCCATTAAAATTTGTATCTCAATTCCCAGTTTTGATTAAAATGGAATCCGAATGATAGTTAATTGATATGAATAATTGCGAGGCATTTTGATCGCGACTTACTACTTGTAATTCAAAAAGAAGACATTGCAGCCGAGAGTCTGGATATTCTGGGTACTATAAAAATGGCGCGTTTTGAATTGAGCGGAGTTCCCTACCCTTTATCTCCTCTAGGACTTGATGTTCTACTGTTGAGGAAAGCAGATGGTATTTTACTCAAAACAAGCAATGCTTTTATGTCAAAGTATCTGTTGTTAAGAGAAGGCTTTTGTGATGGTTTTGATGCTATTACGAATACATGAGCTTCTTCATGAAACGAATGTATTCATCTGACTTTGCAAGAAAAATGCAGTTAGTTTGACAGCCTATACAACATCTATGCCACTGTGTTGATTTATGAAAGGTTTTCGAACAGCATTTAAATTCTTGTTTGTTTATTTCCTTGGCTGCTCTGCATGGCATTTAAAATTTCACAAGTTTATTTCATCATTCAAATAACCTTCCAATTCATATTCTTTCCTCCTTTACTATCTTTCATAACAGTATTACATTTTTACGCTTGTGTATATTATATTAAAGGTCTTTGTACATAGTTACCAGACATTAAGAAAAGAGAAAGTTATCTGATTCTTCAAAATATTCTCTTTAACTCTGAAAATAAATGCTAGAACACATCTTACAGTTACTCTTATTATTACTCGTGGCTCTCCGGCTTGCGTTTCAGACCTTTCAAGCAATGAGATTTGTTGGATGGAAATATTTTCAAGACCGCAAATGGGGTTTCAGCGTTGTAATGGGATGACATTAGTATTTCTCGCACCTGGAAAGTAATTTCATATCCAGAACAGCATTTCTTATAAAACATGCAAGTAGAGAAACGCGAAGCATACATTTGAGCATGCATTGTTTTACGCATGGTTTTCTCGCGTAATCTCAAAGAAAATGTTTTATTTGAGCTAAGAATGAAAAGTGTTTGTATGTATGAGACGTTCATACGCACGAACACAGCTGCAGACACATAATTAGCGTATATCTTATAGCACATGTACTACATTATGCACAAAACATTAATATTCCACATTTTTAAGGTGTTTTTTAGTGCTATTTCATTAGTACTTCATTAAGAACGGGCTTAGTAGATATATCGTCAAAAACGTTAATGACATTATTTCCAAATAACAAATCTGCAACTGGTGGGTTTTGTCTTTATACTTTTCACTTCTAATACGGTGACACATACGACTTATATTACATGACATTCATACTTCAATGTTAATGAATACCCTCAATAAATATCTAAATATTAAACTACTTTAAAACTGTATCTGTTCCTGTAATTTCCGTTCTCTCGAGGGATTATTTTGTTCGCAACTTGTAATGTTAAACGTGTTGTTCTTAACTCCCCTAGAAAACCGTTTTAACTTTTGTTTTCAAAAAGACGATAAGCAGTGAAATGTCAATGATATTATAACAGAATTTTCCTTCTGAGAAACATGGAACACAAACTGGAGTTTCCGAATAAAAGAAAGCACAGCGGTGCATTAGAGCAGTGTTGTCAAGGTTGATGCCACGAGCGGGAGTCCGCGGCATGAGTGCCACGACGAAATCGCCTTTCCACTCAGTTCATAACCCTGTCGTAAGAGACAACGCCATCACTATTGTAAAATGGCGGGGTTACTAATAGTTCCCTTTTCCGACGCTAGTTGCGCAGAGAAGCTCGTGTTATACTACGGTGCTACGAAGCGTGCCACTGCCACCAGTAGAAGACCTTGACACCCCTACAATAAACTATGAAATGTCAATGATATTATAAGAGAATTTTCCTTGTGAGAAACATGGAACACAAAACTGGAGTTTCCGAATAAAAAGAAAGTCCAGTGGTGCATTCGAGTCACAGAAAACCTTCTGCAGGACGCGACCTCGCAACGGGCGTTCCCGTAAAATTATCGACCAACAATTTAACTTTTATCTCTGAACGAACTGCGCGGGCGCGCGCTTCGGTCTGCGAAGCAGTAGTTTCTGTAGCGAGTTTCCAAAAAACTAACACCTCTATAAAACGTACACGCCTCGCGCAGCGCGCATCCCCGCGGCTTATCCTTATCTTTTCGCTTTCCATTTGTCTTTTTGCTGCTCCGCGCGCGGCCTCTGGATGCACTGCCCATTTACGGCAGCCGGTAATGGATCGGCGCGGAAGGAGGCGGCCCCCACCCCACCCCCTCCCCTTCCCTCTTCCCACCCCCACCTTAACCGACGGCGTCGCGCACAGTGAGCGAGAAAGAGGCACCCAGGCACAACACCGCTAATCGCGTGCCCCAAATCCTCTTTGCTTTTGATATATTTTGGGAAGAACTTGTCGCGGTTGAAACGGCTGATATTTCTCATCTAGTGGTCTGACAATGAGAATTTCGTTCTTTTAAGTGGGATTCGAAATAATAAAAAATAGGGTGGATCAAACAGCAAAGGAGGAAGAGTTCTCATGCTCGTAATTTATTCCTTTGCCTCGTAGGCTGATAAGTATTACGAAAACACTCGTTGCTTATCACAGACACCTCATCTACTCAAAAATTTGTTTCATCGTAGACCAACACATCGAAGAATTGGCTGCGCATCGTTACAGAGGATGGAACAGAGGTGTTCTTATTGCCTCATGTTTTGACTCGCTTTCGTACTTATTGTGATGTACCCCACCCGATTTGTAGATTGAGCAATCTCACAAAGAGAAGAATAATGGCGCTTAGTTTTCCAGAGAAGTTGAGAGGCTACACGTCATTCAGATATTCATTTTATTGCAGTGCCTTGCAGCATAATAAAACTCTAATTTTGAAAATAATTCAGATGTGTGCTCCAAATTTTATAGAAGATATGCACAAGAGTGATTATTTATAAGATCTGCTCATAATTAGTGTTCCAATGGAAGCTGAGAGGTAAAAGAATTTTATTCTGATAGATGCTAGATGTTCTGATATTCAGGCATATTTAATAATATGGCAAGAAATGTAATAAATTTGAAACGTAAATCGTTATGAAACGCATCAGCCGTTCTTAATTGGTCTCATAGTTGTTGTAACGTAAACCTATTTTATTCAGGTATTGTTAAAGTGGTAAGATTCTGTCGGCATAATTGAAGGTTCTATCATTAATCATTAGATTAGCAGTTTTAAGTACATAAACATCACATTTGCTGCGTAAATTTCATTCTTGCTCTCTCGCTGAATATCTTAATTTCGTCAAACCATCGAAAGATGCTTTTCTAATAATCGTGGTTAACATGCTGAGGTGCTCAAATGAACATAATTTCAAGCTGTACCACAAAAATCTTATTCTGGAATGAATTAAGATAATTATATTAATACGCTCTAGAAATAACCATTTGAATTAGTAAAATAACTGAGCCATCTACCGGAATCTACTAGAGGACGTATACAATCGCAAGCTCAAAGTCATTACTGCTTCATTGAGATATCCAAGTTACCCACAACACCAAAAGCTCCATAACGCCACCCTAATTTCGGAATTCGTTCCAATGCCCGTTTACATCCCCATTTTCAGCCACTGTCCTCGCCCCGCGTCCTCATCGGGCTGCCGACCCGCGCCACCCCGAGCCGGGATAATGCTTCGACGGGGAAGTAGTTATTATTTAATGACGGCCGGGGCTTACGGTAAACGCAGGACGCCGCGTGCATCGATTATTGACGAGTACCCGCGGGCGGCGCGCGGGCGAGTAACGAGCGGCGGGGGAAATACCTGCAGAGAAGCCGGGTGTTAAGCAAGGCGCCGGATTAGGACTCGAACGAGGCCGCCTTGACAGGGCGAAGCTCGTGATGGGGCGCGTAAATAAGAAAGACGAGCCACCGCCCGCCGCCAAGATTCCCTGGGTAGTAGTCAATTATTGAGCCTTCCAAGGCTTTCGGAGAGACTAGGGAAATCTGGCGAGGTTAATGATTATCTTAACGCTGATAAATGGTTACTCGCGTGTGATTATTAAGCGTGTATTGTTTTGTGTCGGGTTGTGTAGGAAATTACGACTGTATGCGGTCGTAGAGGCAGGTGTAAAGAACATTTTTATTGCTTAATTAGCAATCTGGTTGGCATTCATACATTCGTATGTATTCGTTATAGCTTGCACGTGTGATTTACGGTTTGCGTGATTCATACATTCTTTCCAGGTGTGTGACTATGTGTAAGCAGCCTGGGTGGAACTCAAAACTTGCATGTCATTTGTATTGCTGAATATGAAATTGCATAGTTTCATTACTGTGCCAAGGCTGTTGCATACAATAGAATTGCTACAAAAGTAACTTGCGTAATTAAATACGAAATAATTAAAATAACAAGATGACAATAAAGACATTCAGTGTTGCATTAATCACCGGAATATTTTACACGAAGTAACATTTAAACCGAAATATGTAAAAATATTTATTTTCACATGCGTGCATTTTTTTAAACAAAATTAAATAAATCTGGACATGCATAAATAACTGCGTAAAGATAGAAAAAATGCTTCAATATATTAAGAAGCAGAATTTATTTTTAAAACATGGATAATCACAACAAAGCATCGTCGAGGAAAATGTTATGAATAATTTATTAAATATGTAGATGTAAAATGGAAGGTTGATTGAGCAAGTTATTCATCAGCAAACTTTACGGTGGCATGACATTCGTAACGTTGATGTACGAGTAAAAAATAAGTACAAAGCTCCTGTAAAACTTTCTATAAAAAGCTTAAAACGGCAGTTTTAGGGTCCCTTGAGTCCAATGTTGTTTTTACGTACAATAGTGCTTCAGTCAAGAAGACTTCGTTGTTCTTCGAGCTAGGTATAGAAGACGTAACGCGAAAAGTAGGGAGTGTTTTGAATTTTTTACGCTCAGCGAAAAGATTCTTTCAGGTAATGGACATGGTATCACCGCAGCGGCGAGATAGCTACCACCTCAGAATGGAAGAGTAACACCCTGAATGAAAGCCGTCTCTCGCGCGGTCGCCTCTCAGGCGAAAGCCCTCCCGGGGGCTCGAACTTCGGTGCCCTCTCACGAGGCGCGAGCGTGACTCGGCTGCTTCGCGCTGGCCTCGCCCGCCCTTCGGGCCCTATCTCTTCCGGCCGCCTCTTTTATCCGCCTGCAAGCGCGGGCGGGACGCTGCCACGCACGGCGCCGGTGCCCGCCGGGTAGCATCATCGGCGCCCCTAGTGCTGCTCCCTGGGGAGCAAATTTACCGCCCCGCCTGCATGGCGTCTCCCGCACGCCCTTGCGCCTTCCCCGACCTGTATTCTTCCATGTGTTGTAAAGACCTTCTTCTCTTGCTCATGCTCCTCGCTCGTATGCTTCCCACTCACGGTCTCCTTGAACCTCCCACTGTCATCCTGGCCACGTTCTCCTCTGCCTTAATGTCCACACCTTCCCTCCTCTACACATCCTCTCCTTGAGATTAACTCCTCACTCTCCCACTCCTCTCCTCATCCCTTCTCATCTTCTCGCACCTCTTTAACTCCGTGACCCTCCTCATGATCTCACCTCTCCTCATCACCACCACTCCCCCCACCCCATTACCCATACCTAATTGCCCTGTCTCTCTTCATCCCTCGCCCCTCCTCATCACCCCACCTCTCCCCTACCTTTCCCCTTGCCATTCCGCCCTTCTCATTTCACTGTCCGGACTCATCACCGCTTTTTCTCATCACCCCTCCCTTCCTCTTCGCATCCTTCATCTCCTTTCATCAGCCCCCATCAGTCAAACAACGCTCCCTGGTCATCGCCCCTTTGGTCGTCCGTACCCGCACCTCTTCTCTCTCCTTCCGTCCTCATCCCCCAACGTATGTGCTGCAACATACCTCATCCCGTTCTGTCCCCCCAAGCCCCACTCCATCCCGACTCAGCCGCTCGCCCTTCCGCTTGCCCGCCTGCGCTCTCTTTCTCCGCGCCCGGCTCCGTCTCGCTCCCCGGCGCGTCGCATGGTAATCATAAGAATTATTCAGAGCCTTGAGGTAGCAGCGGCGGCGGCGGCAGGGAGACGCTCAGGTGCGGCGGTGCCGGGCGCGGCGTGTTTTATGACCGGAAGGCCGAGGCGCCCGCGCCGCGACAATAAATCTGTTCACTCGCCCCCCCCCCGGGCCCGCGCCCCCTCCCCCCAGGCCCCGCCCCCGCTCGCCCGCGTCCCGCCACCGCCACCGCCGCCGCGTCGCGCCGCTAGAACTGCGACCGTGCGGTGAGAATGTCGAACACTTCGGCACGCCATCCCTCCTCGCCGCCCTGAGTCGGAAGCGCCGCGCGTCGGAATCCTCGAACTCGGCCCCCCTCTGTCTTTTCGCCCCCTCTCCTTCCCGACCTGCCTCGCTCCGTCCCGCCCCGCCCCCCTTCCTCGGAACTCCCAACTCCTCCTCGAAGTCTGAGTGGGGCGCGGGGGCAGGGGGATGCGGCACGAATTGAATTTTGATGGCGGCTTTTACTTTCGACGGCGGGTGCGTCGGATTGTCGCGGCTATATGTCGTGGTTTAAATTTTTAAGTTTGCTGTGAATCGGGGATGGCTGCGCTGTGGCAGGGGAAGGGGGTAGTACGCGCGCGGATTCTCGGCCACGTATCTGGGAGTTTCTTTATCACGTGCAAAGTGAATGAATCGGGGGGATGAGCTTCCATAAAGAAAAGATTCCGCGCGTGCATCTGGATTCGTGACGTAGAATTTAGTTTTGGGGATGCTGCGTACTTACTTCGTATCTGAGGTGATACTCTGTTTCATTTCTAAGACACGTACGTTGCTTAGTTACTTTTAAACGGTGATTTTATATTAAGAGAAACAACATTATAGATCATAGATGTGGGTTAACCAGGTGACTACTAGTTGTTGTTACAACCAGGGACCGAATACCGGAATAATAGCGGTAAAGGTATTTTTACCGGTATAGAAATACCTCCTATACCTTTATTCAAAATACCTTTAAAATACCGTATAAGACGTCAAATATCGGTATTTTTAGAGGAATTTTACCTTTATCCGACGTATATACAGGTAAAATATCTGTATTTAAAAATAATATACGGTAATTTTCTCTTGAAAATACCAGTATTTCAGTAGAATCATACAAGCATTTGGGGGAAAATATTTGTGCCTTTTAACCCCGAGATGGCTCAAAGAAACAACTATTAACACTGCAGTTTCTGGCTGAAAAACCATGGAAAACTACCGATCAAAGCAGCCGGTCGCTAGAATTCTCGTACTGACAGCGGTTTGTTCCGACTGATAAGGATATATTTGGAGGAGGGAAACCTTCTGAAGCCGACACTTAGTTCGACGCCGCATTTGACAAGTAGGAGAGGAGCACCTGCGAATGTATTGATTGTTTGGTTTATTGATGTTCCCGACACTTTCCACATCTACTGTTACTAGTACCATTTGTGTAGTGCATGTTTTATCCCGGGAGGTCGCGATGCTTCTCAGACGCTGGATCTTGAGATCCGGTGCTGACCTACTTTTCGGCTTGCGGGGGATTTTCCCCTTCAAGAATCTCTCCCAGCGGAGCACCAAAAAATGGGGCGTCGAAAGTTATGCCATTAGGATTTGAACCATACCACCTCCCGGTCAGAGTCGCAGCAGAGACATTTGGGTGAATTTGTTGGATCTGAGCTTACTCAGACCATCTCCTGAAATTAAATATACACTACACTTACGGAACTAATTATCATAGTAGTTGACGGGTCTGAAAATAATAATTCAATCCATTAACTACGATTTTTCTAATAGATGTGCCTCTGTTCATCTTAAGCAATGTTTTTCCCAATTTCACAATATTTTTCTCTGCCAGCCAGATCAGTGTAACACTAACACGCAACACACACAGTGATGGATACTCGGATTGATATGAAATTTTATCGGCTTGTTCAGTGACTTTTAAAACTCATAAATACACATTTTTAAGTGCTGTGAAGCATTGCAAGTAGTTTTGGCGACAATTAGTAGTGTCACCTTTCGTGACCTGCCCCCTATCGAAGCGCCGCGCGCCGCCGTTATCAGCCTATCTGTCGGCAGGTTGTCCATTTCCACGAAAGGCATGCACGGCGACAAAAACGGATGTTTACTTAGAAGGTTCAGAAAGTCGAGAATGTCAAATCCAGGCATGAATAATCCAAATACAATAATTGCAAAATTGTTCCCTGAAAATGTTATATCCATTTATAATAAATAAATAAGAAATATATGCATACATTTAGCTTTTGCATTTTTGAAACAATGTATTTACAATAATGGTCTAATAAAAATGGATCAAACTTGGAATGTATCTTAGAATAACGTCAAGTATGTAAGTTACCTTTGCAGTTTTCTTAAAAATAGCAATAGTTTACAATGCCCTTACAGCTGACTTCGGTAGAATTGTTAAGAACGCTTGTCGTTGTGCCCTTCAAACTGAAAACGAATGAACCCTTCAAACGGAAACGAATATGGCCTTTGCCATCGGTTGTGAAAGGAAGAATACGCTGGAGATCTGACACCGGTTGAGAGTCTTGGCGTAACGTTCCTGGCGCTGCCAATGCATTCTCGGAATCAGTTGTCACTTAGGAAGAGCTGCGAGAGCTGTGCCGTTGCGTAGGCAGTTTCCGGAAGGTCAGCATTTCGACACGTGGGCGTCTACGGTTTAGCCCAATCCTTGGGTTTCGTTCAGATGTAGGTTAAAGTAATCGACACATTCCAGGCTATCAATTTATTTTCGAAGTTCGGATGTTTGATCGTTGGCTACAGCAAACTTTCTAGCGAGTGTGTGTGTGTGTGTGTGTGTGTGTGTGTGTGTTTGAAAGGGAGACGGAAATAGATATATAGTTAGAGAGAGGGATAGATAGAAGAAAGAAAGAAGGCGGAATGGCGAGTGATCGGGCGTGTGTTAGTGGATGCGCGCGTGTGAGTGGACGTGCGCGGATGCGTTTTGCGGGTGGGCGTGCACAATATTTTATTTAATTAATAAGCTTTTCGCAAAATGATTAACAAAAGGAAGTTATTTTCTATGAGTGGCCTCTGGATGGTGTGAGCGACATTACTTTCCATTGCAAATAGGGTATAACCTTTACAGACGTCCATACTGGTAAAGACGTCCTATAAAGGTATTTTACCGGTATAAAAGAATAAAGGTATTTGATCGAGGTATGAAAAAATACCAATATTTTTACCGGTATTTAATACCTTTTCGGTCACTGGTTACAACAAGAGCACGAAAGCCATTTCAAGTCAAAACTAATTCCTGTACTTTTTAAAAAAACATTCTGAAGAGGATTTCACTAATTTGCTCTCCAACGTTCTCCAACTTCTTGGATATTAGTAACCCGTCATCGATCTCTGATTCTTTAGGACAATATCTTTTCTACAATTTACACTGCTGTTTCTAAAAATTGCAACACCAGAAAGAATGATCGATATCACTTTAAAATCAGCAGATGTATAGAACAACGTGTATATAAGAAGTGATTAACTTTGCATAGGAATGGTGTGCTCTTTGGCCCCTCCTTTGTGTAATAGATCTGGTCAGTGTCACCTCACAGTGGGTGTACAGACGTCGAACGACGTGAAAACGTGCATATAAGTGTCCGTTTGCCTCGTCAACGCCAAATGGCGCAAAATCAACATCTGGATGAGTTCGAACGGGGCAGAATGATCGGTCACCGGAAATCAGGTTTGTCGTACCGTGACATTGCGGCTCGAACAGGGCGCGCTGCTACGACAGTGATTCCAGTAGGAACCAGTTGGTTGTGGAGTGTCATACACAGCGATCAGCGGGTTCTGGACCACGTAATGTGACCACAGTGTGAGTTGACCGCCATCTTGTCGGCATGGCCGTAACAGCCAGAACGGCGTCGTCCAGTGTCCGGAGCACTCGGAGCACTTTAACAGTTGTGATCATGTCGTCTTCGTCGACTGTTCGACCCCGTCTACTGAGGGATGCACTGGTGGCATGCAAACCACAGCGTCGGATTCCGTTGACCAGACGCCACCGACGCCTCAGACAGCAACGGGTAAGTGAACTTATTCTCTGGTGTGCTGAGTGGCGGAAATGTTTTCGGTCGAGTTCCGCATCAATTTCTGGTACAGCGACGTTTTCGACGCTACCGTGCTTTTATATTTATATTTATATATATATATATATATATATATATATATATATATATATATATATATGCTTAGAATTGTCTTAAGAGCTTATTTTCGAAGTTTCTACGTTTCTTCTCCGGACACACACACACACACACACACACACACACACACACACACACACATATATATATATATTGAAACGAATTATCACTAATAGGATAACAATGCGTTCCAATGCATATCGTACGTTTGAACTGCGCGGCAGCGGCTGGCACAGTGACGGAGTCGGGTGCCGGAGCCGGTTCAGTGCGAAGAACCGGATGCCACGAATCACAAGCACGGCATAGGCAGTGGAGCAATGGCGGAGGTAGAGGACGGACGTTTGCGTTACGTGCGGAAGGAAGCGTGTGGACAGTGGCGGAGAGAGATTCATGGAGTGCAGACGTGCGGGGTAGTACGGGGTAGTACTGGAGAGAACAATGAAAGTGAGCGTTATGCAATAGAACTGGAAAGGCGTTGTGACTAAGAAAGTGTGTGACAAAAGTGGAAGCGTTCGTTGAGAAGTGAGACGAGACGAAACGGGTGCAAGAGAGTGGTGAAGTATCACAAGTGGTGAATGATCAACACGTGGAGTGGGCAGAACAGTGTAGAGGAAGGGAACAATGTATATAAGTATTCAAAATTATTAAGTGCAATTAAGGAGAACAGTCGATGACAATTACAATAAAAGCTAGAAACTGTGATGTAAGAGAACGGGAAAACAGTAGTTGGGAGGACGATGTACCGATGCAGTCGAAACGTTTTGGTAACGTTTCGAAGTAGACCACTGCGACCACGAGTGGAGTGGGAAGCGACCGACGGCGGCGAAGCGTTCACCGCCCTTCCGACCACAGCCGAAGGAAGAGGACATACCCGAAGGGCGAGGTGGCGCGACAAGACACGTAAGAAGACAACGCATAAAACAAGTAACCGGAGCGGCACTGCGGGACTCCCCTCCCCGCGCTGGCTTCCTGCGGCACAAGGAGTCCCGAGCGCGGACGGTGCGGCGCGAAGCGTCGATCCGACGGCGCATGGGCGAACATGAAACGGCGTGTTTCAGACTGGAGTATCGTGAGTAGAAGCGGCCAGAAGATTGGGAGGGAAAGTAATTAGCTAGTAGGTAACAGTGATCTTGAGTTGAGGCCCCCCCAAATGTTGAAATCATAATAAAGGAGTGAAGCCTCAGGATAACAGAGAAATAGTAAATGGGATGTAATTAAACACGGGGAAAGAACAGAGTAAATGCTCCTGTGAGCACCAAGGGCAACCAATTTTGTAAGGCAATTGTTTATGTAATAAAAATGTTCTTGTTCCCCACAAGTTTCCATGGTGCATGTGATTGGATCCGGAGCCCATTCCCGAGTAAGAATCCCTGCCCTCTTTTTCTTTTATCATAAATCTTGTGCAGAGTCAATCCACGACTCGTTTCAATATATATATATATATATATATATATATATATATATATATATATATATTATACACACACACACACACACACACACATAGAGGGTGAGTCACGTAACTTTAGCACCTTCTGTAACGTTTGAACTGTTGAAGTTATTGCAATGCAGTTTTCACGGAATTGGATCAGGGAAAGGGACTTATTGATATGTGCATTAATGTCTATTTTATCACTTGCATTTTACGAGATTTTTGAGGTAATTTTGTTTTTTAAATAAAACTATACATATTTTTTCAGTCCACCATGACGAGCGTAAAACGACAAATCCAATGATATACATATTGTCATATGTTAGATCAGCATTTTTTGAGTAATTTTGATTTTTGCGAGTGGGGTTTAACGGACATTTTGAATAGTCCACCACACAAGGTCACGCAGCGCTCCACCAGCAACGCACGCCCGGGCAAGGGAAGGGAGATTTGAAGATATGAAACATATTCCAAATATTCACAAAACCATTACAGTTTTTTCCTGAACTGTGCTTTCCATCCTTCCGCATTTTCAGATTTTTGTTTTTCTTTGATTGAAGGATGGAAAATAAGGATTTGACATATGTATTATAATAAAATTGTTTATAACTTCAACTTCATGTAATGGAGTTTCATAAGATACGTATTAATGGGATCTTGAAACATAGCACAATAAGAATAAATAATTAAGACTGTACAAAAATATTGCATATTTTGAGCAAACAATTTCAATGTTAATAAGCTTATAATAATAACTTAGGGATAGAAACAATCTTATTTCAATACACAGTACTTATGAGAAATCCATATTTTCAGTTCCTAGGAAACACAAAATATTTGAAAATGGGGCAGGATGGAAAGAAGAGTTCAGGAAAAAATGCAACAGTGCTGGGAATATTTGGAATATGTTTCGTATTATCCTCAAGTACTAAAATCCCTTTCCTTCCCCGAGCCCGCGTTTGCTGGGGGAGCGCTGCGTGACCTTTTGGGCTGACAGTTACAATGAAAATATCCGTTAAACACTAGTCGCAAAAAAATCAAAATTACTAAAAAAAATGCTTATCTAACATATGACAATATTTATATCATTGGATTCGTCTTTTTACGCTTTTCATGATAGACCGAAAAAATATGTGTAGTCCTATTTGAAAAAACAGAGCTACCTCAAATATCTCGTAAAATATAAGTGATAGAACAGAAATCAATGCACATTTCAATTAGCCCCATTCCCTCATTCACTTCCGTGAAAACTGCATTGCAATATCTTTAACCGTTCAAAAGTTACAGGAGGTGCTAAAGTTACGTGACTCACCCTGTATATATATATATATATATATATATATATATATATATATATGTGTGTGTGTGTGTGTGTGTGTGTGTGTGTGTGTATATATACATATATATATATAATACTACGCCAAATAACAAAAGGAAAATAACAAACTTACGTACATACTCTGCATGCAATATGTTTTGTCGCAACGAATTTTCAGAGGCACAATATACAGTATTGATAATTGATAACAAGTGTATTTAAATTTATCTACCTTCATCACGACCATTTTTTAACGAAGTCGAAGTGGGTTGCTTATTTGAAAATAAACATTCACCCATATTTTGCGTGAAGAATCCACTTAAAGGAGTTGTTACACTTGAAAAGTGTTCCTTTTTTAGTCTTCTTCGTTGTCATCATTGTATTAAATGAATCTTTTGTTTTTATGAATCATTGTATCAAATGAAACAGTTTTTCGCTTTTTGCTGTTTCTTCTTTTGTTAAGCATTTCTTCGGACTTGAGATATTATTTTTATTGATAAAATGACATCAAGTGTTGCATTATGTTGATCCTCTATATTGATTATTCACTGCTATGAAAAAGTATGTCATGGATTGTTACAGTAATTAGAAGGCAAAATGTGGACACACCCTTAGCAAAATCATAATTATCTGTTGTACAATAGGAGAATTCAGAGTTCATAGCCATGCGTGGCGCGATGTGCACAGTCCGATCCAATTGGTGTTTCTGACGTACCAAGTGAATTATTGTTATGCGGAAATGGACGGGGTCGATTGACAGAACATTTGGCAAATTCCCCGGAATGTTGTATAGGCATTATTGTTAAAGCAATTATGCATAACTGGTAGGCGATATGTTTTTATGTTATCGATGACTGATTGCGATATAAATTTGATTTATTCCATTATTTAGGAACAAAAAGAATTTTCGTTTTTTGCCTTTGCATAAAAACGTTGTAATATTGAGTCCTTATTACATTTAAAGAAAATAAACTTCAACAGTTGTATCAAAATAACAATACAGTACCAGACTTTCAGAAATATAGAATTGAGGAATTATTATATTTACATGTGCTTCAATCTACGAAATACTCGTATATTCTCTCGTTCCTAAAATTTTTTTACCTCGATGAGTACTATTATTAAATAAAAGTATTTTTAGTCTCTAATTAGAATTTGTCGAACATTCAAAATAAATTGAGATTAAACAAATATGAATTCTTTTGTTATTTTTAATTCATGCACATTTTGCTCAATTTTACCGGTATTCATTTATAACATTTGCATGCTCGATGAAGACCTCAAAGTAGTGTCGCAATAAATTGAAAATTTGTGTGTATGCATGAATGCAGGAGATTGAAAATCTGTCAGAGCAAGTGACGAATAGCTTGATATGACGTTGTCAGAGCAGAAGCAATATATTCAGTCCCATTTGTTGACATACCCGTCGGTTTTACACGTTGCTATAAAAATATTACTGGAACTGAAAATTAATATCTAGCTAATATGTAAGTGGTAGCTAATGGTAAAATATATAGATAGAATATTCATTCCATGTAAGATTTTTAAGAAAGAAAAATGTATATTGTTTTTCAAACATGGTTTATTAATTATAATTTAATCAATGAAATAAATATTTATTTAACTTAATTTCATTTCGCTCCACGGGTAACTCACTTATCAGGGTGCACGATTTTCATGACGCGATTCCGGGTTCGATTCCCGGTCGGGGAAGATTATGGTGTGAGCTTTACTCGCAATGTTCCAATACCTGTTGCTGTGTGACGATGAGAAATCACACTTCTCAGGTTGAGAAGACCAGAATACAGCGTAGGGATGTCAATGTGCTAATCACACGTAAACCTTAACCCATGGCCGCTAGGCCAGGAAGACTCTGGGAGCTGTTGCGCCAGTACAGACAATTTTATTTCATTCTGTAAATTAGGGCGAATTCATCGAGTCAAAGATATTTTATCTGATTTTTAAAATTAATAAGCACAGTAATTAACAATAATTCAATTCAATAATTTAATTAGCATTCATTATATTCATTATTACAATTTAATTAGGCATTTTCTGTAATATTTCCAAAAATCTGTGATTCCAATATCAAGGCCTTCATTTAGGAAACCTTTAGATCTGTTCGGAAGTGCAGTTTCCTTTCTAGGGTGATCGATGACATTGTATCGACGTCGCCGAAAACGGCCACGTGACCTGGCGGCGGGCAGAGACGTCAGCGTAGCCGAGGGAGGATGGACGATTGGGTGCGAGATCGAATGACGACTGAGGGAGAGCGATAAAGTAGGGCCTTCTGATTGGAAAAGGCTCGTTTCCACCCAGAAGAAGTCGTGCATGATCTAAAACGAAACCGTGCAAATGTTAAAGATTCGACGAACGTGTAAGTCCTTCGCATAAATGCAACTTTTAGAGTAAATGTTTCGTCTTCCTGATGTTCCTGATAAACACAACTTTCATGATGTCAATAAATTTCCAATTTTATTATTTAATTAATTTTATAAATAAACAGGAAGGTAATATGACTTTACGTCGAGATTTGATTGTATAATGTATATTGCTTTATGAAGGAAAAATGCGTAAGAAAATTCTAATAAAATACAATAAGCAGAATTGCATCCAAATATCATCCGTCGCATATTTAGTGCAAGAATAATATGATTATGAAGAGATAAAAATAATTTTCATGAACCCCATTAACCATTTGGTCTCGAGATCAATTTTTACTGAACATTCCAGCATTGATCAAGAAACGTAAACCAATAACGTTCGAATAAAGCATTTGGGACATTTTCTGTCCAAACCGCTCAAACTATTGGATAGGAACATATTTTTAAAGTCGAATATTTGCAAGACAAGCACAATTTATGGTTTATATTTAATCAAACGCTAAGCGATGGCCGTTACACAAGAAAACGGATGGCGAGTGGAAACATTTTACTCGAACAGAAGGACACAAATTCTAATAAAAAAGACGCGCGGAGGGTGAGATCGCTCACATGAATAGTAAATTGAGGTCATTTGGAGACAATTGCAGCGGTTTACAGATGCTTCAATGAGAATATTCATTGGAAGTCTTTCTCACTGAGTGTATTTTTCAAATTACCTTACTTTTTTTCGTAATGAAAGACATTCATGATGCAGGAATGAGGATTGGTGGCAAATAATACAAAAGTTTAGTTCGATCCTATAGTTTGAAAATGAGATATTTTTGAGGTAGTTTTACTACTGATCATTTGATGTACATTCACACTTTCAAATTTACTGGAATGTAGATACGCCTTTTGTTGTTACCTTGGATTTTCTGTACATCCACGTTCTATATACTATGTTTTATTTTATCCGATCACCTATTTAATATTTTAAAATATTTTCTAAATGGATGATACCTATTAAATTGACTTGTATCCTTTATTACATACATACAGTATAATCGTGAGCCGTTTATATATACTGAAATAAGCTTATCTATATTGTATATAACTGGGAGAGGTGGCCCAGGTCCTCAATTGATATCGTGACAGTGCCTCTCACCGGAAGGTCCTAGCTTTGAGTCCAACCCGTTGCAGGATTATCGACACTAGCATGTCAGCTAGGTTGCATTTGCATTAAGTCGCTGTCTGCAAAAGAAGTCTAGCGGCCGGCTGCTCTGATCGGTAGTTTTCCGCGGTTTCTCCGATCTACATCAGGTGAATGCCGGAGTAGTACCCTAACAAACGGGCTACGGACCGCGCGTGATCCTTCCTTCCTCTTCCTTGCTCTATGCGCATTCCTTACGTACTAAATCGCACTACGGTACCACACGGGAGACCGGTCGGAAGCTTAGAGCTTGTCCCGACTGGGGAGAGCTTGTCCGCGCTGGTGATACATGGTTGTGGAAAACCCCGGCAGCCGACGGTAGGCAGGATCTCACCATCCAGCGGGGGAAGACCAGAGCCACCTCTCGAGAAAAAACCTGCAGTATTCTTAAGGGACTAATAACCTTAGCAGTTGACGCGTCCGATATTGCTAACAATCAATTAATGATCATAATGAATACAATAATGGTCAATTCAATTTAATCCAAAATCGTAAGTAAACATCATAAAAAGGGAATAGGATAAGTTAAAAAATATTAATAAACGACGAAAAATTCGTGACCAGAGAATACTCCCTTTCATTTACCAGATAAGATTTCACTGCATACCCCAGAGCCTTCTCGAGTACCATGCGCCGCTCGTGGGCGTTAGGCGTAACGCCCCGCATCGAGCGGCGGGCGGTGGGCGGGGCCGCGTGGCCGGGGCAGATTGGCGGAAACGCCCCCCATCGCGCCCACTCGCCCGCCGCCATCGGCGCGGCCGAGCCAAGGAGCGGCCGCCATAATTCCGAATAACCGGCCGGAAACAAATCTCGAGAGATGGAATCTCCCCCGTGCCGAGGCGTCAAGGGCCGCGGGGCGCGGCGGAGCTTCGCCCTACGACGCGCGGTAGAATCCGGGCCCTCCGGCGGCGGGGCGGGGCGGGGAGGGAAATGGGCGGTCCGAAATGAGGGAGTAAAAGACGAGGGGCGGGCGCCAGTGAATAAAGGTGAGACGGAGAGCGCCGAGCGGAGGGGGGGGGCGCGTGATGGGTGGCCTTCAGACGCAGGGAAATCGCTGCGAAGTCGGGGGAATCGGGGCGGGGAAGATGAGCGCCGTCAATCGGTCGGTGGATATAGCTGTAGGAACGATCAAAGGAAGTAAAGGAGAGCGAAGGACATTCGCGGAGGAGGGAAATGGAGATCACAAAATATTGTATGGGCGGCTTTTGAAAACGACGCGCAACACGGGGCAGTAAAACGCGAGGGGAAACTGCTAAGAGAACAGAATGACGGAACCAGGATATTGTGCAAATCCCACAACACGAGTGCAATAGGAACTGGCAGGTGGAAATTTATGAATGACTTCTCGTAAGGTATGAATAGAAAAACAACTCGTATAAATGTAAGTATGGGGAAAAGGTGATAAATGACAGGCGGTAAAAGGTAAATTGGGCTCGATAAAAGGGTAACAGAGACATCTAAGAACCTTCTATTGCGAGCAGGATGAGAAAATGGATGCGGCACATCTCACGTGCACATGGCTGACATGCGACGCTACTCAAACGTAAGTCACGGACAGCAGATATACAGGATAAATGGTTCACGAAAAAGAATATGCATGGAACAAATTGAAATCTGAGTGTCATAGTAGGAAACAGATCAATATTATGTCCTGTCATTCTGTGATGAGAAAATGAACGACAATTGGTGGGTTTGAAACGAAAACCGACTCAAAAAACGGGGAAAATGGGCATCGTTTGGAGAAAGTTTTGGGCAAATTGGGCATCGTTTGAAACTGTGAAGAGCAGAAACGATGAACAGTGGTTGAAGAAACGAGTGGATTATGAAATAATTAATTATCATAATCTACGAAAACTACTGGCCAATAACAGAAAAATACGGCAATGTCATAATGGGCAAGACATTTGTCGTAGTTGAGATGTCTCGGAGACAGCGCAAACAGAAAGGGTGAACAGAAAAAATGTAAAATTCATGAGAAAGTAAGAAAACTCAATTAGAAATTTGCAAAACAACTAAAGGACTTGTTCGTGGAAGAGGGTTCGACAGCACTCTTAATGGACAATGCGAACAAAGAAATACGATCGAGAGAAGAGGGAAGGAACCCGATGCGATAAGAATTTCTCAAACAGAAAGTGTGAAGGGCAAAATGATTAATAAACTATCAAGAAAGATTTAGCGTGAAACTAGAGAGTATGGATCAAGTGGGCATGCATCGAATTGGAAAGCATCGAATTTAATCGAATGGACATATATCGAGTGGACACGAATCAAGTGGCCATGCATCAAGCGAGTACGCGTCGGCCGAATATGAGGCTAGCGAACATACGTCAAGCGAACATGCGTCGAGCGAACATGCGTCGAGCGAACATGCGTCGAGAGAACATGCGTCGAACGAACATACAACGAGGAAACAAGCAACTAGCGATCATGTTTCTAGCAAGCAGGTCTCGTTCGATCATGTTTCGAGCAAGCAGGTGAAGCATACGTGAGCAAGTACGCTCCGACCGAGCATGCATGAAGCCAGCGTGAATCCAACGAGGAAAAACTGAACTTAACTATGTACGGGAGAATACATTTGACAAAGAAGCGGCCAGAAACGAGCGACGAAACCCGAGCGAGAGGCGCGAGGAAGAACAGGGCGATCAGATGGAAAGTACAGCAGCGACGGCGTCACCAGGCCCAGGCGTGGCCTCGATCGCCGCCCGGGGCTGCACCGACGGCGGCGGCGCGTTTTCAATAACCGCTTCCTCCCCGCGGGGCCAGCGGCCGCCAGCCGCGCTCCCTCCCGCCACCCCGCGCTCCACCCCCCCCCCCGCCCCGCTTCACAACGCGCCGCCGCGCCGTCGGCTGATGGAAGCGCGTCACGCCAACGCCGCAACTACCCTGAGCGCGGGCGAAATCGCCTCCACCCCTTCGCCGCCAGCCTCGCCCCCGCCCCCACTGGCGCAGAGCAGTTATCCTCCGCTCCTCGGCATGGGGCGCGGCGGCGGCGGCGCGAGACCCGAAAGGTCCCCGAATAGAGCGGTACACTCACGGAAGATTCGCCAAGTGCATTGGCGCTGTGTTGGGGGAATAATTTTCGACGTAAGGGACTCAAGTTTCTGGTCATGGAATGCAGTAATACAGTGACTAAGATCATGTGTATTATACAGAGTTATATTTCTCTCAATATTGCATTATTCAATTAATTCAATCGCAAGATGTAGGATGCTTCGAAAGAAGCAACAAAGTCCAAATGTTGCGTTCTGCTTCTAGATGTGAATAAATTGGTTTATTTCCCTTAGAACAATTACAAGCTCGCTAAGTTTAAATCGGGGTATAAAAGATTACTCAAAAAAACTAATATCACGTGATAATCAACAGTATGTATCAAGTTCATTTTCAGAAATTTTCATAATTTTAGATTACTGATTGCTACAGCAGTAAAATACAATTTCTTATGTATTCCAATAAATATTAAAAGGAAAACTTTGCTCTGAAAAAAATCGTGTAGTAGAATACTTAAATGAATACTTATCTTATTGCGTTTTTGCTCTAATTTTTGAAATATGTACATTTATTAAATTAGGGATAAAGTCAATAAAAATGTACTATGTTGCGCTGCTTAGAAACTGAGCATTAGCTATTTTAATGAAGCTGGCATTTCAGATGTTTCGTCTACAAATTGGTTTATTATATTTTGCTTTCATAAATAATGGATTTTTTAAATAAAATGACAAAAGTATATTTTGAATTTTTGGCTTCCTGAACAATCATCTTATTCCTATTTTTCGAAATAAACTAGTTTTTCATAGTATAAAGTAGAGCATTTTTTTATCAATTAAATTTTCGCACACGTCATTTTAGGATTAAGTTAAATCGTTTCCCCATATTTCACTCAGAAGGATTTACCAAGATCTAGTAATATTAGATTGCACGAATTTTCCAGTAGAGTCAACTTCAACTAGCAGAAAGGTATCATTTCGCACTTCTCTTTTTCCTTCAGAGTCATGTTCTCCATCTGCACGAAGCCGCGCTGCCATTTTCTCCTCCTCAGCAGAGAGCGCTAGCGTGGCAAAACGGACTGGAATGGAGCTGCCTACCCTGCGAAAATCTCGCGAACTGCATCGGCAAGGTTTGACTCACTCTTCTGTTCTAAACTAACTCACGAAATGTGCTGAAAGTGAAGAATGTTGAATATCTTTGAAGAAGTAAAGAACACTTTTGTTGGTTCTCTTATAGATACTTCATTTTTAAGAATTTCATATATCACACCATTTTAATAGTCAGCCTATTGATAGCATGTTAACATTAGGAATCAGAATCGCAATGTGGACGCGATGTGAAACTTCATACTTTTCGAAGTCTCCTTTATTATTTTTCGTGTATTCCTTTTGACAACAACTGAAACTGACTGAAACTACATTTTAACATGACTTTGCTAAACTTGACTGACACTACATTTTAATTCAATTTTATGTGTTTTAAGTAAACAAATATTAATTTTGAATTAAACAAAACCTATTGGTAACAAATGAAATGCATAAATCACAACTACGTTGAATGTTTAAACAGAAATGTTATAAGAGAAATACATTACTTCCAGCGTTTATTCGCTATTCGGAAAACGCAACGCTGGGCTGAGTTGATTTCCAATACAATGTTGGTTTTGTGTCAGAATATCTAGCGAATCGATGAGTTCAGTCGATAACCCATCACCGATCGTTGCGCGAGTCTGTGGTGTTAGGGTTTGATAAGCATAACAGGCGATGGTATCGTGTAGCATTGATTTATGGTAAATGATTTAGCTTCAAAATTGATTTATCGCGAGGTCCATTAAAAGCCTAAATTTCTTTTTGACGCTTAAGTGGCGAACTGATACAAAGCACACGTGAGAGTAAAGCGTGAAGGCTCTTCCAAATTTATTACTACAATATTTCAAATTTTTAAATTGCTGAATATAATATATTCAGTACATTTCACATTATCTAACATCGTGAAATAAATTCAATTATTCATGCTGTGTGTCTATTCCAACAAATATTAAAATATTTTACAAAAAAATCATTAGTCAAATAAGTACATGTTGATTCTTAATGCGTTGTTAGTTTCCAATCAACGAGATATAAATGTCATTTGCTAAATTCTGCGTAAACTAGAAATAACTTAAAGTAACAATCTTAAAGTAATGCTAATGCTCAATCAGCTATATTTAATCGAATCTTAACTCGAAGTGTAAAAACGACATTCGTTGCTTGCGTATAGTGGCGATCTTAATCACAGGTCTCCTGACGTTTTAAATTAAAACTCCCGAGATCCTTTCCACCTCCTCAATCTCGTTTCGTTTCGTTTGCACGTTGGCACCTCTCTCCTCCAGACTTCAAGACTTGTTTGCACAAGGCAGCGTCGAGAGGGGAAAAACAGCAACGAAACCAACGAGACCAAATATTACGCCGCACATACTTTTCTCAGCCCAGCAAAAATTTTCCGCTTAAAATTTCCTCCCTTGTCTGTCCGCAGAGGGAAGTTGCGCGTTTCTTTAAAGCGCTTTCCGTGAGCAGGAGCGTCGGGAGCCCCGGGGCGTAGGCTTCCCTCTCGCCTGCCACGCCGCGCGGGTAGTCTAACCCGCAGGAGCTCTCTTGACGCCTCGCGAGTTGCCTACTACGGCTTCCCGCAGGCGCACCCTCTCGACGGGCTCCAGACCTTTCTTGTCGTCGGCAGCGGGGGCGCCTCTGCGTTTGGGGCGCCGGGCCTCCGCCTCCTTCAGCCCCTCCCCCACCACCGCTACCACCTCCGCCTTCCCCGCCACCACCCCAGCCTCCAGCGGCTCCTCACGCGTCATTTCCACGCGCTGACGGCTAACGCGCTGACAGATGCGGCCGCATCGGCTAACCGTCAGCGGCAGGAGCGGCGTGAGCGGGGGCCACTGGTTAGCTGTGCGGTGGGGGAGGGGCTGGGCGGGAGCGGGGAAGTAGTCGCACTGAGCGGCGCGGAGACGAAGGTGGCAGCGGCGGTGGCGGCGTCAAGCGGTGAGAGGTGCTCGCGGAGGAGGTGGTTCGAGGTAACACGCACGGAGGAGAAGGCGGAGACTGACGCACGCGAAGTTGGTGTCGGCCGAAGGAGGAAGTCGCTACGAGGCGGAGCGGAGGGCGAACGCGGCAGAGAGAGAACGCGCCCTCCAGGCGCCGCTGGCGCCGCCCTGCGAGGGGAAGCCCGCGAGGTGAGGGAGATATGAAATAACGTCTTGGAGTGCGACGGCGTCGCGGGCGGGCGACGCGAGCGACGGTTTGCTCGGAAATCGGGCTTTACTTGATGCGGTTTCAGGTGCCGGCAGCAAGAGGCCGTTACCCCGGAATCGGATCCAGATTAGACTTGCGTATTGCGTCGCAGAGGAAGATACGAGTACGTAGAGTTCGTCGTGGATTGAGTTTTCAAGAGGTTCATATATAACGGTTTTACTACAGTGGAGTACATTTCGTTTCTGAGAAGTCTGGAGACGCAAATAATTGGCGATGGCGAAAAGGGAGGGTAAGAGGAAAGCATAATACGTAAGAATATGCCACCTCCAAGTGTGGAAACCTTTACTAAAGGAAGGAATACCATAACAAAAAAATTATGACGAGTTAAATCACGAATATCTTGAATTGATTATATTAAAGAACACATGCAGACAAAAATTGATACGTACTACACACGCAAATAATCAAACTGTTTCTCGATTTTTTTCATTACCTGTTAGATTATTGTACCAAATACAGAATTATTTCTTAGCGAATAAAGACGTGTATATGAATGAATTATTGTGCTCGAGAGGTGTCGTCTTTAAAGCAACAATGTTAATTTACTTTCCTTCGTTTTGAGAGAGATAATCTGGCCATTTTTCTTTTCTGAAATACGAATTCATTTCCCTCTGTGGTCTTCTAGTGCTCTATATTTCTATTTCTTTTGTCTGTTCTTAATATCAATTAGAACTAACGGAAATCCTCATAAAACTGGGATGTCACAAACCTGAACAAATGAAAAGGAATGCTGTGCCTCGCAACTCCATTAGTTTGCCGTGGCAGGAAAGAGACTTCAAATCGCATTCACAACGAAGTTAATTTAGCATTTCCAGACAAATAGACGAGATTCCTTTGTGGCCTCAAGTGGCATTATTGTACTAATGACGAAGCTAGAATTTGGAACTCTTTATGCACATCCCGTCACATTATCCTGTCGGGAATGTACTCTTGTATTAAAGGCATAGAATGCTTTGTAACATACTTTTGGAAAAAGAATAGAATGTTAAACAGCAATATTAGGAAGTAACATTTTATATGATTTTATTAATAGTATTAAGAAATCACGTGTAATGTAACATTACACAAAATTATTTTCAGAACAAATAGACGGATTGAAAAATTGTTCTGAAAGGGAAATGGGAAGTAATTATAAAATAAGGAACTTAGGGCATTAACACGATGTGAGAGTAATGCAATTTGTGAACAGAATCTAACTCTGATGAACCTTGTTTCAGACGACCATGCTATTTTCTTGTGAACATAATTTCTCGTAGAGTAAAATGGTAAACACGGATATAATAGACCTTAGTCTATCAGCCCATGATTGTTTCCGATTGTTTTCAATAACAACTTCGCACGTTTGATTTCTAGAACATAACTTCCTTAGATCTACTAAAAGTGGTTCCGAATCATCACGGTCTGTAACCGTTAACCTCCTCTCCTTCCTCCTATTTACTGTTTTTCACTACCTTCCAACTTATTTATTCTTCATTTTCTTCTTTGGTTCCTCCAACCACCACCTTCGCGTGTTAACCTCACATTGACAGCATGTGTCTGCTGCCCGCCTGCTCCCTAAATAAGCCACGCGTCTCGACAGGGAGGTGGTTGGGGCGAGCGGATACCGCGAGGGGCGAGAGCGAAGGCGCAAAAAGCGCTCGCCGTGGCGCGGCGCGGAACTGAATTAGGGCGGCGCGTGGCGCGGCGTGCGAGGGGCGGAGCGGCGGCAGCAGCTTGCAGCCGCGTCGCGTCGCGTCGTCGAGGGCGAGACGCAGTGGCGGAAAGCGTATATCACGTGTTCTCGACATGTTTTTACTTTTTTACAGTTTTTAAGAATTTTATCACACGTGTTATCATGAGAATTATGGATTTAATATGGAATTTAATTCAGAAATCATAGAGCGGGTAGAAAGGGTTCTTGTGACGGTGGGACGAATTCCTTTCGAATATTAGAGAATGTGCCTGCGTCGAGACAAGGCAAGTGGTACAATGCCCAAGACGTTCTCGCCTGTATGTTTCACTGAGAGTATGAATCGACTGTTTACGCTGTGTTTTTGCTAGTACTTTTTTTTTCATAACTCACATTTATAAAGTTTTTATCCTCAAAAATATTTCCGTGTCACGTACAATACTTCCCACAAGTTACATCCTACTATTAAACCTAAATCTGTAATTGCCAGTGTAAAAATATTTTATCTTCTTTAACCATGTCTACTATGTACATGTCGGCGAGGGCAAGACGCAGTGGGCGGAAAGCGTACATAACGTGTTCTCTACACGTTTTTACTTTTTTACAGTTTTAAGAATTTTATCAGACGTGTTATCACGAGAATTATGGATTTAATATGCAATTTTCAATGTGCGAGTAGTACCTTGGACGATTGCTTTACGAATAGAAATAACATAATTAGTACCAATAACTACGTTTTCACATTTTCGTAATTGAGATTAATCAACTTTCGGACATAGCTATGTAGTACTAAAACATAAGCGTGTTGTGATGATAAAAGGAAAGTGACAAACTTGATGGGTTAAGTGTCTCTAATTGGTCAAGAATAATAGGATTCTTGAATGTCATTGCTAGAAGATTCATGCGTGAAATAATCCCATTAAATGAAAATAATAACGTTGAAGAATTCTGCTTTATTGTAGATTTTTAAGAGGACAATATAATTTCTCCGTTTCTTCTTAATACCTACATTCCTCTTAAAAGAATTTAAATTTTATATTATAAATGTGAATTTAATGCAGAGACGGACTTGAGCTCAGTTACATCGAATTTATATTGGGAAAGGGTGTAACCAAAGTCATTTCTGAGTCGGTGTTCGTTTGACGATAAAATATTTTGTTCATATAACATTGCAAATCAATAAAAATTAAATAGCATACAAGAAATACATGTGTTTATTTTTTTGTTGAACATTTCTCTTTACCATAAAGAGTGTCCATAGTTTTATTTTAGATCGTAACTTATTAGTAATTCTCAATCAAATCTGTAAATAGAATGTTGAGCTGTATGAAAGGTGTCAACTCTTTATTCAGTGCCTAACGTTGTGGTATTTTAAACAGAAATGTAATTTTTCGTACAATTAGTTTTTTGTGGATAAACTATTTTATCTCCTGAAATGGACTTGGACAAATTTGAGACCAATTTTAATTTTTGAAATTTCAAAAATGAATACAATATTCAATCTGCTTTAATTTTCGACTAATAAATGTGATCGTCGATTTTTTAAAAATTGATCTTAGATCAATTTATAAGAGTATATTAGCTCTAGTGTATTTATTATTCAAATTCCAAAATGTCTACAATGATTTAAATGGCATTAAAATTTGATTTAAATGGCACTCTTTAAACATTTTTGTAAGATTAGTCACGTACTCTCAATGAACGTTTTTTTCAACGTGACAAATGTGAAGGTAAAATGGACTTCTAGAATATTTAGGCTACGATGTATTATGTACGATACTAATATTAATATTTTATTAATTTCTGAAGCATAGGGTTTTCGATATAATACAATTGTAGATGATCGTTACAAGTTCTACTGTGAGGCCGCATGTCTTCCTGTCAGTTACAATATGTAAGCTGTCTTTTAATACATAATGTGAATAATGTATTTTAACCCCTCGTGCTGAAAACATGGTTTCTTATGCTCATTTTTTGTTTACGAAACCGAATTTTTTTCAATCTAATTAAGAGGTTGCGAAACCTCTTTAAAACTGTTAACATACCTTGTTAAAAATGTTATATGCAACACGTGTGCGAGGTCATATTTTTTCATCTATTTATAGTTGCACCCACAGCTAAGGTCATTAGCGGCTCCAAATTTGTGCATTGGTTTAACAATTTTTGTGCGTACGTCATAATTAAATAAATAAATATAAATATTCAGAATGAATACAATTTATATTACAATTAATATTACACACTAAAAAACACACCTACTTCAATAGCTCAGAATACATTTTTTACTAATAGCTCATTCTTAAGTAACTTACTTTACAACACGTGTTGTTTTTTTAAGAAGCCCCTTACGTCCACTACGAAAGAATGGCTGTAGCAGCGGCAGTTCTGCTGCAAGCGTCTTGACGCATCGGCACCAGTGCCCGCCGGCGGCGGTGCGTAGGATGGGAGCGCGGCGGGGCGGGGCGGGGTGGGGCGAGGGCGGAATCGCGGCGCGGCGGGGTGTCGGCGGGGCGTGTTTGTCTTGAGATTGAGGTGAAGCGGCGCGCGTGGGGCGTGGCGGGGCGGGGCGGAGCAGAGCAGCGCAGCGTGGCGCGCGGCGGGGCGGGAAAGGAAGGGAATTAGGGCGCGGGGCAAAAAAAACGCGTCTGCGCGTCACGAGGGCGCCGAAGGGCCGTGGGCGATGCGCGGTGCGCGGTGGCGGGGGAAATGTGGGCGGAGAGGACACGCCCCTACGCAAGAGGCCTGTGGTGGAATGCGAAAGTTGAAGACCGAGGCTGGCGGTGGACGAGATGTACGGAGTCGAGTACTACTTTCGTTTTGAGAATTGAACACTCGTTTGAATGAATGTTCAACATTCCGTTGAGGCAAAAGAATTAAGGGTTTCTATAATTCGTGATTAGGTTGCGTTTTCAATTGTTCACCTTCAATTTGCGTATAACTTACTGTTCTTTAAATGCCTTTTCATTTATTTACTATTTTTGTGTTTTTTTAATGAAAGGGTGCATTTTAACTGACGCCGATGATAATATTTAATGACAACCAACCGACCTCTAATGGATATGCATACTAGTGGATAGCTAATGATAATGGAGGACTAGCTTATGCAAGGTGAATAAAAAGCTCTTTCTGTTGCTTGTTCGTTTATTCATTACAAACCGTCTGACACAAGTTCTATTTGCCCACCATTTCATTTTTGCATGAAAAAACGTATGGTGTCAAGTAAATGTAGAAAAGGAAAGAATAGCTGACGAAATTTGGTTAACAATATACTCTCCTCATCCATTATGAATTTTACATATTTCCTTTCTTGGTAGGTCAATCAGACCTCTTTCTCCAGCAAAGGAAACCGCTAAAGTCGAGAACCGAATGGCTTTTCCGCGGAAAAATCAATACTTGAAGTCACGAGAGAATACAAGATTCCAGTAAAACTTACAAATTCAATTTTCATCTCATCTTCACTTCTTTTCTTCTGTTTTAGAGACGAATGTCATAAATAATTTATTTTTATCCCTTTGTGTCTTAATTCGTTCCTGTGATATTCACTTTTCGTCATCTTATTTATTATCTAACAATTCCGAATAGACGTCGATTGACCTGTCAAGTTCACTGTTCACCATTTTTTTTATCTGTTCAGTGTTTACGGTTTCAATAAATTATATACGAGTGTTAAAGAGGTTTTTGTACTCTACGAAATGCAAGAAAATCAAACACAATTAAGA
This sequence comes from Acheta domesticus, assembly GCA_031308135.1. Lineage (NCBI taxonomy): Eukaryota > Metazoa > Arthropoda > Insecta > Orthoptera > Gryllidae > Acheta > Acheta domesticus. The sequence goes on along the minus strand of JAHLJT010004567.1, from coordinate 104,259,716 downwards.
ATTGAAATCATGCATTAAATTGAATTGCAGAATCTTTTGTGGGAACTGAACCTACATACTTCGATTATAATATTGTAGTGCAGTTTGTCATTTTATGTGGGAAATCATGAACAACAAAAGTTCCTTGACATTTCTGTTTACAAATATTATGTTTTTATTAGTTCCTGCATTTCACGTGAGCTTTTTCTTCGTCTCTTCCTTTCGTCTGTAGAACGAAACTTATTTTCCAAATTTATTTTGTAGTTCTAATGCTTATTAATTTGTGTTTACTGTAATAATTTAATGACTTGCTTTACATATTAGATTGTCATGCCTTTTTATTCCCATTGTATAAATCACGTATTAGATGGCTGCAGCTCGATGCGCAATGATATCAGTATGATACAGCTTCAATATAGTACAGGTCCTTGACCGATCACAAAGAAGTTCACAATAACTGTATAACTGTGAAGTTCACAGAACTGTTTGACCACAATTTTTGCTACTACTTAACTGTACAACTAGAATTTTTGCACTTTTTATTTACCACCACCAGAATCAGAATATATTTCTGTATTTTAAGACGAAACAAATGTATTGCTAGGTAGATTATTATAGAAGTCAGACGAAACTACAAAATTCTATATCTTGTTAGAGGAAAAGGAGTCGTATTTATCTAACTACAAACATTTAATGTGTGTAGTTTCGTCACCTTGTCCCTAAGTTAGCATGTTGAGAAATATTAGTCATCGTGCTATTAACTGTTTCTTTGGATTGTGTATATTACTGGTTTGAGACAACCTGTGAGTTGGAGACGGTAAAGCGCACATGCCTCTGTTTACAAAACTCAGAAAAAACCTAAGGGTATTGTATCAGTTATTAAGCAGAACAGAAAGAACAGATTCTCAACTTTGATGACATTACTTTAGGAAACTGAATTCAAACATGATTTGTGTACTTTTCGTTCGAAGTTATGAACCCAATGAACTATGAAGTTGAACTGTGATTATGCCTAACCAATGTGAATTATGCCTAACCAACACCTAGCAGACTATTTGTTAAGTTGAATTGGCATTCTTGTGTCCCAATTGTCACATAACTGTTCAATGTACAAGTTTAACTTACAATGGCTATCAATAGAAAAACCACATGAAACTCGATGTAAACTCGATATATTAATATACTGGTCTAAAGTTTACGATACTCGTTCGTATTGTAATATCACTTCTCATTCATAAATCAAGTCTCGCCATTACGTCATTGTATCATAATATACTATTAAGCAGTACTATATCCATTTTTAAGATCTTTTCCAGGAGTTCTTGTAAGTGTAATCATTTTCCAGAATTCTTTTTTAGTTACTTCTTCTAATATTTTAACTTTTTCCCTTTCGTGATTTTTGACTCTCTTTAGGAATTGGTACTTTCGAGGTTCTTCGAGTATTTGAAAAAACTGGCAGAGATCCATCAGAAATGAGGAAGCTCCTGAAAAAACATTACTTCACTAACAACGTGTCATACATTCAATTCCCACCGTCGAGCTTCTGTGTAACGTCAATCTACTTTTTAGGAGCAATAAAAATAGAAAGAAGTTTATATTTTCTTTATATTCTGATATAATCCTTCGCTCTTAATTCATTACTATTCAGTATTTCCTCAATATTTATATTGCAACCACTACAACGTTTCCGATTTATCTCGATGAATTTGCTTTCCGCTTCCTAATTCATTTGCTTTCACTGTATATCCATTCTTCCTCTGATTCTTCTCTGGTGCTCCGTTCGCCTGACCGAAACCTGTCGCTCGCCTGGCCGCTCCCGTCGCGAGGACTTTCCCTTCGGCGGGCAGCGTTGACAGACGATGGCGCTCCGATCTGCATATCGATCCCGGTGGAGTCGAATTCAGAAATCATAGAGCGGGTAGAAAGGATTCTTGTGGCGTTGGAACGAATATTAGAGAATGCGCCTGCGTCGAGACAAGGCAAGTGGTGCAATGCCCAAGCCTGCATGTTTGACAGAGAGTATGAATCGACTGTTTACGCTGTGTTTTTGCTAGTACTTTTTTTTTCATAACTCACATTTATAAAGGTTTTATCCTCAAAAATATTTCCGTGTCACGTACAATACTTTCTACAAGTTACATCCTACTATTAAACCTAAATCTGTTATTGCCAGTGTGAAAATCTTTTATCTTCTTTAACCATGTCTATTATGTACATATAGGCATTTTCGAGAAAGCAGAAAGCAGTATATTTTTTTTCAGTTCAATTTATTCCATTACAGATTCGCTTTGCTTCCTTAATGCTTTCCTTTCTCTTGATCAATAAAGAAAGCATAGAAGATACCTTAAATATTCAAATTTGTTCATCTTGTCCCTTTTCTGTTTGCTTCGGTCTGTGCATGTGATATAGAATTTATTCAGGTTTATATTACTTCACTAATCTAAACAATCGAAACACGATACGCGATTACTGAGCAGCGCATTCCGCACGTTTCATTACGTGAATTGCATGCGTATCTTTGCATATGTTAATAAAATTAATACAAGCAGCGTTAATATTTACGTTTTATTTTACATAGATTACATTTGAATTAAAAATGCGTTAACCTGGTTTTCTTTGATTCAGTCTCTTGTTATCTCAAGTACATTATTTTTATAATTTTCATTCAATGATTCTAGTTACTACGCTCTCAGTTGAAAATAAAACAGAACGCGGATGCGATGACACAACCACATGAGATTGAGAAAAGCTGGAATACATCATTACACTGTGCAATGTATTTCACTATTGTCATCTTCTCTGCTTCCTCTAACATCCTCGCCGGCGTCACAACTACCTCGCTGCTCTCGCCACTACTGCAGACCGCCTCGCCGCTCCGCCACCCTATTGTGCATCCAAACATTTGATTGCAGTACGGCGCCTTATGGAGTATTGCCCTCTCTTTCTATCAAATAAATTTTACATAAGACTCTCTTTCTACCGCAAGCTGTGTTGCCGATTCAAGAGGCTCGGGGTTATTTGGTTCGTCCATAGTGTTTCACGCGCACATATTTAACAAGTTCATTCAACGATAGCTTCAGTTGTATTGATCTTAGCAATTGAGTTTTTTACCTGTTATTCCCAGAACTCTTATGACTGTGGTGGTTAGTTTGTAATTTAGTTTTATGGCTTAATTTCCATGAAATTAATTATAAATGATAGCCAAATGCTTACTTCTACGTTTTGACGTCCTTAAATTTTCACTGCGAGAAACTTTTTTATTATTGCAGAAAAGCACAAACACTCAGCGGATGAAATGACAAGGGAAGTCCAAATTTTGATATGAGACCAACTACATTTCTGTGTGAATCATGGTTCTTGAGTTAGACGGTAATAAAAATAATATTTCGTGCTCTCCGAACGAACATCTCATGCCGTTCAGTGATCTTGTATACTTCTCAGCGATTCTCAACAGGCAATGTGAAAGGAAAAATAGAGTATTTATTTTTGAATTTCACTTATTAAAAACAGTGAAATACATTTCAACATATTTAAAAATGAATAAGAAATTTTACAGTTAATAATATTAATGCCAAAGACATTCAACTAGTAGTTGTCGTAAATTATCGTAATCTCATGTCGTTTGCATATGTGCTTTCAAATGCAAATATGAGATGAATTATTAGCTGAATTTACGAAAAGAATATTATGCATTGTCCGCACAAAACCTTGCAGTATCTGTGACCATCCATGTCACCTCACCTTTGTGAATGGTTATTTTCCCTTTATTTTACATTACAAAAGTGGATAAATTGGACGTATAAAATGACTTGAGACTGAAAATGAGCAATATTGACCTTGATATCGATGTCATTGGCGCAAAACAATTTAAGCCTTGTCAGGAAATGATGAATAAGCAATCTGTTCCAACTAGATTTGGACTTGCTTTGCTATTGATATTTCAGTTTTAACTCTCATTTAAAGGTCTGTTTTTTTAATAATAATTCTAATAATAATAATAATAATACATATTTTTTATAAAAATCTTTAATTTCTAATATTAAGCCATCTATTTAACATGTTGTGAAATTATTTTCGTTCAAGTGATATTCTAATTTGCTCCAGGCTTGTAAGTGGTACGTAACTGAAGAAAGGGCGAGACCCCCTACCGAAATTTCATCTTGCTTATGAATAAAAAAGTAGGAAAACTAACTTTGTCCTCTGTGACCTTCACACTCACAGATTGGCGAAACCCTGAGTTGTCCAACTTCCATCGTCCGTGGGAAGACAGCTCCCCTTTCGTGGGACAACCGGTATTGGAAGCGGGTGCAGCAAACCTTCTCAACATTTCGCCAGGTGGTAGAACACCAAGCAATACCCACATACTATTAAAATTTTGAAGTATTAGGAAGTATTAGAAATAGTGTATTAGAGACGTTTTGCATCAAGACCTTTCATGACATCCGCGCTTCCTGCAACGAGCAAAATTGCATCGGCAGTGCCAAAAACGTTTATCAATCGATGTCAGATTTTATAGCGTGTTCGTTCTTTCACGACTGATGGCAAAGGTCACATCCGTTGGTCTCTTTTAAGTTTCAACGGCACGCATTCTTAATAATTTTACCGAAGTCGTAAACCAATGCTATTTTTAAGAAACGTGAAAAATAAAGTTACATACGGTGCACTTGATGTCATTGTTTTGAAAATTTTGATTAGAACCCATTATTGTGAAAATTTTGTTTCTGAGCAAAAGTGAAATGTATTTATTTATTTGTCCCATATCGAGGTAACATTTTCAGAGGCTCATATATTTGCAATATTTGTATTTGGACTATTCTACGTATGTGTTCGACCTTCTTGACTTTTCGAACCTGTCATATAAACACCCGTTTTTAGCACACTGCATGCCCTCCCAGGCAACTGAGACCCTGGTGACAGCGGCGGGGCGCGGCGATTTCCGCGCTTCGACAGGCAGCAGGTCATGAAAGGTCTGAATACTAATTGTCGCAAAACCACTACTTGCGATGCTTCTTTCTTCAAAAATCAATATTTATGGATTTTGAAAGGTATTGAACAAGCTGGCAAAATTTCACGTCAATCCGAGTATCAAGCACGGCGAGTGTTGCGTGTAAGCGCTGCTGAGAAGTGACAACGCTGTTCTCCATTAGCTCTGTACTGCAATCAAATGCTTGGACGCACTATAGTTCCTTCGTCCGACGTCGCCCCGCTCGTCCCACGTCGCGATCCCCGCCCCGCTCGTCCCCGCCTTCGCCGCCCACGTCGCGATCCCCGTCGCCCACGCTGCCTCCCCGCCGTTATCACGGCCGTCACTCACCCATCCTCGCCGCCCTCGTCACCCTCACCGCACCCCTCATTATCGCCATCATCGCTCTTCTCGCAACTCTCACCGAACCATGTCGCTCCCTTCCACATTGCCGCCTTTTCCACCCCCTCCATCCTCACCGCCCGACCACCGAGGCCGCCTCGGCCATCCCCGTCGCCCCCCCCTGCTCCGGTCGCGCTCACCGTCATCCCAATCCCCACCTACAGTCAAACAACACAGCCACTCCGATCACTACAAAAACTGCACCGCCTCCACCATCGCTTCCGCCGCCTCCATACCCGTCCCCCCCACCATCCCCATGTCCTCCTGCGAGCGCCTCCTAGCCCGCGCCACCGTCTCCTCCAGAGGGTCTGGAGTGCAAGGAGCGTGCTCGATGCATGAAACGGATGCACGCCGAGCGAGAGCGCGTTTTTGTCGGAAAGCGATGGCGTGAACGCGAGATAAACTTATCCCGAATCCTGTATAAGATCCAGTCGGAGGGGCTCTGACGCTAAAAAAAAGAGTAGAGTGTGCCGTCGTTGTTTACGCGAACATTTTAGGTTTTATTCTTTTCTAGCGAATTTCAAACAGTTGTTAAAATGAATGGTTTCGTATTATTTTTTTCTTCTCAAAACGTACTGGTGTGAATCCGAGATAACCTTATCCAGTGGAAGAGGCACACTCAGATTAATTCTGTTTTTAGAAAAGAAGGGCTTGTACACATCGATGGTAGATTTATTCCGCTGCCTTTACCCAGAACAATTTCGCTTCTTCTTAAAATTACTCAGAAGCCTTCCGCTTCTTCTTAAAAATTCACCTGAATTCACCGGTAAATCTGAAAATCCTGTTTTTATTTGAATTATTCAGATAAGTGAGGCTTAAATATTAAACAATAATGTTAATGTTTATAAATGTTAGAAACTCTACTCCTAATGTTCAATTATACCTTTCAGCAATATTAAGCAAATAGTTTCTAATTAATTTTTTAAAAATAATTTCGCGAGAATTGTCGGGGCACTTTGCATCATTAGCACGAAAAACATTGCTGCAGTGGTGAGGACAAAAATGGAGAGGGGAAGGTCATGTCATGAGGCAGAAGTAATCAAGATAGGGGTACTTTACAACAATCTGGGACCCGATATTTGGATGGAGGAATCCACGCAGACCGCAGACTAGATGAACCGACAACCTACCGAAAGTAGCAGGTTCCCTTTGATCTAGGATGGCACAAGACAGAGGCGGAAGGAGATAACTGGAACGGGGTTTATGCAGTGTTCCTCATTCTTGTATATAATCCTATGTATTTAGTATTATCTGTAAAAGTGTTTTTTGTGGTTGTTGAACTATTGTGTGTTGAATCGTGTCAGGATTTGAATAACAATTTGTTGGTTTAAACAAGGGGAAACAACCACGTTTTTCACCACGCATGAATGGGAGGTCTTGGCTCTTAATGGGATCTATTTATTCTAATAATAGTAATAATTATTATTATTATAATTATTATTATTATTTTCAATGATATTTCATGAAGGCACTAGAGCTTTAGTATAACAAAGGGTACTATTTATTTAGTAAAGATATTTATATTGTAGATTATAAATGTTCTCATGTTCGATGGCATGTACTCGTGCTCTCGTTCAACAAACTCGTTCTTCTCTACAAACTTTCAAAGCACAGAATATTACATAAACCATAATTGATCATAAACGTGCCGAACGCTAATGATTCCAACGCTAGATTCAAACTCTATTTAAAGAAAACATGGCTCCCCTTTTCAATCCCGTTCGCGGGCGCACTTCCCGCCCGAGGCAGCCCTTGGCTGGTAAGCCAAATAAACGAGTACCGGGCGTCGATATGAGCAACGCATGCATATTCAGGGCGTCTGGAGGGCGGGCGGGCGGCGGCGGAGGAGGATAAACGCACGCCAGATGGGTCAGGCGCATGCGCGCTCTCGCCGAGGGCGCCATTTAGTGGCGCTGGGCGGGGAAGGGCAGGGCGGGGCGGGGCCGCCGCCGCCGCGCCCGCAGGGCTACACGAGGACACAGAGGCGCGCCTGCCCGCAGTGGGCGTGCGCCCAGCGTGTTGCCGCGAATATATGGGCCGCCCCGGGCTGCCAGTGGGGGTGGGACGGGCGGCGGGGAGGTGGGGGCCGATGGAGGTAGTGACGGAGGGGTAACGGAAGGTGGGGCTGCATCGGAATGGTAGAATCCGTAGGAGCGAGGTGACGGAGACGATGCAGGGGGTGGGCGGGGCGGCAAGGGAGAAGCGATGGGAACAATGTAGCTGGGGCTAAGAGTAGGAGTGGGCGGGGTGAGTGGAAAGGGTATGGAATTGGTGGTAGGAAAAGGGGGTTACGAAGGCGGTGAAAGAGAGGAGAGGGGAGCAAGAACTGCGTCGGGAGTGGAAGAGGAAGGGGGGGAGGGACGTTGGCGCGGTGGGTGGGGCGGTAAGGGGAGGCTGCGCAAGCGATGCGGTGGGGCGAGGTGGCGAGGGAAAGAGCTGCGTCGGGGGCGGCAGAAGCAGCGGAGGCGGGGGCAGGGAGTGGGCAGGGCGGAAGAGGCGAGACGGCGGGAGGATGGAGTGGGTGGAGCGAAGCGAGGCGGCGGCGGCAGTCTCTGCGACGGATGCTGCGGCGAGGGTGAGGGTGGGTTCTGTAATGCGGGAGGGAGAGCGGGCAAGGGGGAATGTAAATGTTTCACTATCTCCGTCCTCTGACCTCTCTAAACCTGCTAGCTCTGGGCCAGCTAGTTCTGCTATCTAACCATATGGTCCCCCACCGAACCGCGCCTTTCTTAACGGGCGAGTGGATATGGCGTATGGCCGATAACAATGTTCACATGAAAGTCGGAGAAATTCGAGACATTTATCACCGAAACCACACAGATATACTTGCAATATCATACTTCATTTTTATTTCAGAAGTATTTCTGTTGCACAGTAATAATACTTTATTCGGAGCCATGAACATTGAACATTGTGCATTAATGTAGTACATTGAAAAAAAATACAAATCTACGCTATGGTCTACACAATAGGTTTTCAAGATTATGCCATTATGAGTGTCGTTATAGAACTTTTGACAAGTCATTTCCACAGAACATTGAACAAAAAACTAAATTATGTTGGTAATAAATGCAACTGCACTTATTTTCAGACCAATCCATGGTTGAAATGCAGATTGTTTTAAGAGTCGTGGTCGCGCTCGGACGCGTACGATTCGTTAACGGGCGAGTATACACAAAGGAAAAAGCTTGGGGAGCAAACAGAAAGCATGAAAATGAAGGCTTCCCTGGAAAAAATTGTGAAAATATACACGCCAAATTATTTTCAAGGTGTATTCGCATAAAATGCGTTGGTAATTATGCGTTGGACAGACTTGGAACTTCCGCAACTTGGAACTGCGAAGTGTAGCGTTGCTTTCCGGGGAAAGTGCGTCAGCCGTGCACACCATGACGCGCGTAAAATGCGTTGGACAGACTCAGTGATGTTTTATGTTAACGAAAAGTCCGATGGCCCGAACCTCAACTTGAAACTACGAAGCGAAACTTTGGTCGCGCTGCGAGTGACTCTTTCTCGGAATCGACAGTGCGCGTGAACGAATCGTATCACAAACTGCATTTTTACCCAATCCATTTTAAGGATCTTAGATGGACAGGTTTCTTTAAACAAAATTAACCGTGTAAACAATTATATCAGAAAATGATTTATTAAACACTTAAGTACATTGATATATTTTTGTTACTGTAATTTTAAAGAAAAGAATAAATAGTAGAAGAAGAATAAAAGTGATTGGGATGTCTTGTCAATCTTATACTCACATCATTATTTTTCACCTTAAATCATGTTATTTAGAGAAAATCTGCCTTCAGATGTTAACTGAACATTCACTACAGTTCACCGCCGGTCACGCATATTAAAACAGCTGGTCCATTTATGTCTTTTAATCTTAAATACAATACGTTACCAAAGCGCAGACATTCCAATACAAAGACCAAAATTAGCTGTACTTGGACAATGTCAGGAAGAAAACGATGGATTTGAAAGGAACCCAATATTGATTTCCTGCGTAACTCTCCGCTGCCTGGGCCTCTCAAGAACAACAGCCACTGCGGCCACTTTGAATAATGGCGAAAGCCACTTTCAATAATGAGGAAATCGTCACTAGCAAGTTTGCTCGGCTTAGCGAAATGTCTTGCAATTGCCCCCGTCCATAAGTCAATATCCAGCCTCTCTCCGCGCGAAGGGGCGAAGCGGTCACCAAAGGAGGGGGCCACGGGGGTGGGGGTGGGGGGAAGGGCGAAGTTCGGAAGGGCACGCGGCGCGGGCGCAGCTGCCGAGAACTTGCCGCGTCGTTCTGCCTGTGCGCAGGCCGCTGCCTTTCAGTGCGTAGCGCAACTTGTTCCACGACGCACTCCACCGCACCTTCTGTCGACGAACTTCTCGGTCTCCGTCGTAATGCTGTTCTGTGCTTGGCCGCACGCACAGTGATCTTAATCTTGGGCTCTTGTTTTGTGAACGAAAATTGCAGAATTGGAGGTTATATTACATCATTGCCGATTCCAATGTTCAGGTTTCGAAATTCTCTAAATGGTAGAAACTAGAAGCTAGTCATTGTTTTCATTATTAGAAATTTCAGACATTCAATTTGAGAAGGCTGTTCCAAGCCGTCAATTTCAATTTAGTGCTTAGTCACTTTCCTGATAATTAAACCAGACTGTCCTGGAGCTGCCATATCAGTACCCACTTGAAATCTTCAACAATTTTTTATTCATGCCAATGATGAACAGTTTAAGTCATTTGTTGTCACTATAATTTAAAGAAAGTCATTAGGTGTTTTTGTATATCAATGTTGGAAACGTAGCAGACGTTTTGATGGATGTTATTTGTGTAATGTGTACAATGAAAGTGATCTGACTTTCCAAAAAGATTTAGAAATACAAGGAGAATTCCGCAAGTAATGCAGTTATTATTTTTTAAATTAATTTATTGAATATATTTGCACAAACACTTAAAATTCTTCAAAGTACTCTCTTTGAGCTTCTACACGTTTTTTCCAGCGACTCTACTACGAACAATACGCGCCCTGGAAGGCGTCTTCGGGGACCTCTCGTAAGGTCTTCGTCACGACTGATTGGATCCCTTCTATGGACGAAAAACGGGTTTCTTTCAGGGCTGCCTTAATCCGAAGGAACTAAAAGAAGTCTGCTGGGGGCGCTATCAAGACTTTAGGAGGTGGGGTAGCGTTGGCACCTGATGTTGGACCAGGAACTCGCGGTCTCGTAGCGCGTCGTCTGACAACATCTTGGGCACGAGCTTGGCGCACACTCTCCTCATCGGCAAATCTTCAGTAACAATGCGAAAAACAACAGTAGAAGACAAGATCAGTTCATTGGCAACCATCTTGATACTCAATCGACGGTCAGAGTCGAACAATAGTCGAACATGAGCCACATTGCTGTCGGTTTTGCTGGTAGACGGCCGCTCAGAGCGTTGTTCGTCCTGAACCTCTTCCCGGCCCTCCTTAAAGGCCTTTAACCACTTCGAAACTTATGAGTAGGACAGAGCAGAGTTCCCGTAAGCCTCTCGAATCATTTTGTTAGAATCATTTAGTTTCACAATAACTGATGTCTTGTCGCTTCCACAGCTTGGAGAGCACTGACGGTTTCGCGACAAAGCTTAGCGTCCCCCTTACCTCCTCCAAGGAGTCTGATCCCACTCTGACCAATAGGAGCGACGCAGAAAATTCAATTGCATTACTTTCGGAATGCACCTTAACGCTTTTGCCTTTATTGATTTTCATCGCTGTCTCTGCGCTCAAGTCTTACATATTATTTATAAATATATAAACGACATTGACACCGCTCACAAATATAATTTCGTATCTTTTCCTTTAGAATCGTATTATTCTTAATTACTTATAATCGTACTATTATTATCGTACTATTCTCAATTAACCTCTTACAAGTAATTTTTTAGGGGTGCTCAATTATATTAAAATAAATATTCTGAGAGAATGACAAGAAGTAAATGCTGCTCCTCAGATGGTCTGTTTCTCTGAAGATTGAAATATGCCACATTTGTGTCCCGATGGGGCGGTCCGAAACTACCACCTAGAGAATTCTAGAGGACAGATGCTCTGATTGATCGTTGTTGTGGTTACTCCAACTAGTTCCAGGAGAATGCCGGAGCAATAGCGTAACTGGCGATTGATCGCGCGCAATAGTTCCACTCTGACCCCGCCGCCACCCCCGTCCCCAGGGGCGAGTGACAAGCCGATCATCCCTCCACGAAGCCCTCCTCCCAGGGGAGAGGAGGCGCTTCCGGCGGCATTGCGCTTGCGCAGACGCCTGCTCTCCGACAACGGCGCAATTCCGCATTTGGCAGGAGAGTTAAGAAAAGAGGTCAGAAATATTGAATTGAATTGAATTAATGCCTTATTTTACGTGGCGAGACTCAGGCCGTGAGGCCTGCTCTTCCGTCTGACCATGCAAATTTCGCTACGCTCCTTTCACCAACTAGTGGAGAAAGAAGGTATTCCTTGGGCGACGAAACAGGCGATTTTGAATTTAGCTCAGAGGCGTCATTTAGGCTGAACATGAGGGGCAACAATGATTTCTCTGAGTCATGAGTGCAATTAGCTGAGTAACGAGAGGATGAAATAACCCGCACTCACAGTATTTTTAGATTTATTGATTTTTTACAATATTGTATAAATTAAATGCACATTATTTTCAACCTTAAATACTCTCCAAATATTTGTTTTACACGAATTTATAATTATAAATAAGTGGTATTTTTTATCATATCGCCATTGGCTATGTCTTGTACCCATAACTGTAAACGAGTGAATGATTTTGATGGGTAGAACATTAGGAAATGATGATGATGATGATGTCAATGATGATTGAGAAGTGGTGAAATGAGAGGCAGGGGCACTGGGATAATCCTGAAAAACCTTCCAGAAATTCGTGTTGCCTTCCACAAATTCCACTTGAATCGACCGGGATTTAAACTCCGCTCTCAGTGGTGGAAAGCAAGCAGACCGACCGTTTAAACAAAGACTCTAAGTGGATTTGTGCAAAAATAGAATTACAAAATAACTAGGGTCTAAACAGCACGTACTTTCTCAAATTTTTCTAAATTTGTAATTTTCGAAAATTCAGAGAGTTTAACGAAAATGAGAACCACGCTAGTCTTTGAAGCGACCTTCCTTCTATCTAGAAATAATGCAAGAAGGGGTGTGTTGAATCACTACTAATTTTGGCAAGAAGGATCCACAAAACATGGATTCTGGATACATCACGTGTTAGAGGGGGTAATTTACTGTACACAGGGACAGGATTTATCCAGTTTTTTGTTACCAGTACCCTGAAATAAGTTTTTATGCCGAAAATTTGCAGTTTTCCGTCGCACGATTATATAACTTTCTGTTCTTATGAAGTAGGGGCGAGTAAGTAAAAATCAAAATGCTTCTATTTTACACTATCAAAAAATCTTCGAACACTCTTGGGCAGAGACACGTCTGACGCCACGCCAAGGGCCGTCGTGAAGGACAACTTCCCTCAAGGCGACGATTGGTCGGTTCAAGTGAATACATCTCACTTTGACTTGCTAGACACAATGACACACATTAAAAGGTGTGGCGCAATAACTACCATGTGCTAAATATGTTTGTTATTACGCCAAACAATTGGCCATTGGCCTCATTTCTTAGGTCAAGTCTCCTAATTTAAAATATGTGAAATTTTTGCGTTTAAAATTAAGCTCTAAATTCTCTAAAAAAAATCTCCTCTTTAGGAGTGATATTGGCTTGAATGCAAAAGATGTTTGTTGTAGCGTGCATGTCACTCGCAAATTGATATTTTTTTCTAGGTGATTGGTGATGAGCCGTGCATGGGTCAGGGATCAAAGCATCAGTTGCTCGACCGTTTTCTTTCCATTTTTCGTTGATCAACAGTACTTCTCCAGTATCCACTCGGAACTGATCGGGAAACGTTCTAAAATCGATCAAAGGAGCTGGTTCTAGTTGTATCCTCCGATCTAGCGATACGAATAGCTTGTATAATAGTGACAAAACTCTTGTTGAAACTCGAACCTAAAGTTTTAACTGGCACGTGTTTACACATCACTGACGATATCGTCGTCCGTAACTGGCAAAATAAGCTTCCCGTGTAGAGAGAACTTGAGACATTTTTTTAATCTTAATTTGCAAACTCGTACCTTTTTCACATAATGCATATGGTTTTCATTTGGTATTAAAATATTTGTAAGACGTAGAACGAATACTTTGAACTTTCGGAAATTCAAAACATGCTCTTTATGCCTAACACTAATCCACATACATATACTTATTCCTTTACAGCGGCCGGTGCATACGTGACTCTTCCTCGTCACAGCAGTTGCTGTTTTCGAGGTGACGAGGAGATAGATGTAGGTAATTTCCCGCACCCGGAATTTACTCAAATTGAGATGCGACTTTGTCTTGAGATGGCATTACCCTTTTTAGCGCACTTTTGAGAGAAGCGAGGATGACGATGGGTGCGTCTCTGCATGGGTAGATTAATTGATTGATTAGTGATTGCGGGCGTCAACTACTGAGGTTAATAGTCCCGTAAGTGTAGTTCATGTTTCCTCATCTGGAGGCTGGATGGCGAGATCCGGGACCGACATCCTATCGATTAACGGGGTTTTTCCTCTCCAGGTATCTCCCACCAGCTGGGACAAGCCCTAAGGCATGTGTGGAAGTGTGTTGGCGCAAGTGTGTGTGTAAGGGGCAAAGATAGGCCAAGAACGAGTAAGGAAAGATGGCGCGCGGTCCGTTTGTTAGGGTTCTGCTGCGGCATTCGCTTGGTGTTGATCGGAAAAACCACGGAAAACTACCGGTCAGAGCAGTCGGTCGCTAGAATTATCCTCCCGACAGCAACTGAATTCGACCTTGCTGACAAGCTAGTGTCAAAAAACTCTGCCGCCGTCGGAACTCGAACCTAGGACCTCCCGGCCAGAGGCACAGCAGTGATATCAGTTCATTCACTGAACCACATTTCCTGGTCTGCGTGTGTAGAAAGTTAAAGTGCAGTTTATAATATATACCGTTGAAACTGCTAGTGCACCTTGTTGTAGAAGCACAATAAATGGACAATTGGCATAGGAACTCGTAATCAGTTTTTAGAAAAGACAAACTCAATGGATTTCCAATATATGTGTAGTTTGCTTGATAAAATTATTATAAATAACCTCATATACGAACAGTACACAATTGAAGTACTTGTGTAGACTCCGCGTATTCTGAATTGTATAGTATGTCACAGACCTATCGTTACTTGTATTATACTTTTTTAAGGAGTTACAAATTATTATCAAGATACATTAGTGGTGCTACAACAGCACAAACGTTCTCACAATCCTAACTGATCCGCTATATTATACTGCTACATAAACATGCAAAAGTGTGTTCACCAGCATTGTTTTTTGCACCGAGACTGAAACTCATGTCCTAGTTAACTCGCCTTTACCCATACCACAACCTTACAGAAGCATGGCAAAGTTTTAGTGCTGGCCGACGCTTAAAAAGTAATTATCATAATCCAATATTTCCAACACGCAATTTTTACAGTTTTCAAAAATACAGACAGTTCGCCTAAAATGGAACTAGCATCATATTTTTTACCGTCCGTTGTTACATACGTAGAGAAAATTTAATGAAAAAAATTGGAGCGGTTTTTGAGAAAATAGTTTTTTTAGAAATAGAATAAATTTTAGACACAAATTACACGGAATCTACTTGTTTTTTTCAAAACAAAAGTTCGTAGCAATTTTTAAAGAGCTGATTTGTTTACAACAGACTTTTTAAGGCAAAAGTCGGTATCTTGAGTTTTATAGTTTTAAAATGTTAACTTCTTGCTGTTTTGCAATCTAACTGTAATCGATTTTTTGGTATCAAGGAGCCATAAAACCTCGGTTCTGGCTGCACCACGTATTAGAAGATTTTTTCTTCTAAATTTAACAATTGGATTTTCCACTTTTTCGTTACGAAGGCCCTGTAATATGAGTTTTTCTACCAAAAATTCGCTTTTTTCTGCCCATCATTACATAACTTTCTCGTCTTAAAAAGTTCCTTCTTAATTGCGAGAAAGTAAAATTTGGTGACCTTTTTTGAAAAAAAGAAAATTTTGAAAATATTTTTGTTGCTTCATGTTCATTCCGCTCGAAAATCAAAATATCAGTTTGAAACTTCCAAAACCTAGAGTTCGTTCAGTTCAATCTGGGAATATTAGTTTTGGAGAAAATCGCCTGAACTGTTTAGGCGTTAACGTTGACCACAGACGGTCCAACGTTTTGCTTGTTCCATATCAAGGACCCACAAAACGGATTCTGGCTACACCATGTGTTAGTGGAAGTAATTTACTGCATACAGCAATAGTATTTATCCACCTTTTCGTAATAAGGGCCCAGCAATAAGAGTTTTTCAGCCGGAAATTTGCGGTTTGGGGGAGTATGATTACATAACTTTCTCTTCTTACGAAGTAAGTGCGAGAAAGTAAATAAAGATCTAAAGGAACCGTATCTGTCCCAAAAGAAGAACTATTGAAGAATTAAAACTGAAAATACTATATTAATAAGGAACTCACCGAAATGTGTGTACTTACGGTTTAAATACAATATTAAATTTAAGAAGCAAATTAATGCCTTTTTGGACAGATTTTCATATGTAACGCCATCTAATTATTGTATTTCAACAAAAATTGCTGCATCATTGCATGGAGATCGTCGTGAAACGAGATTGGCACTTGCCAAAGCAATACGACTTTCGTCTTATCAAATACGTAAGATTAAAATATTTATCTATAACGATTACAAAAGTTATTTTTCTATTATCATAGAAAAATGCTTATATAATGATCTGATTTGTTTCATGGATAGTCATAATGACTTCAAAAAACATTGAGTGATTTTTGTGAATGATAGATTGTCAGAAAGTCATGTATGCAGTGAGGATGAGTATTGAAGTAATGTAAAAGTGTGTTGTTTGTGTGTGTGTGTTTTCTCCACTATGTCTTCACAACGTTTCTTTCGACTTAGAAAACAAGTGTTATTTTGAAGTTTTTATACAAGCAGTGTTTTAATACACATAAATACTTCAGAACACCACTGCTATAACGAAGTTTCTAATGGCCTGAATGAGTGCGATAAGCAACTATTATCGTATAGTCGTAGATAAAACATTTTATGCAATGTTTTACTGCGAACATAGTACTAATTTGTGTTATTCGTCCCTGCAAAATGTAAGCACTACAATGGAATTGAAGTTTTACGACGAACGGCGCGGTAACCGTGCGAACTACATACATTTGCTCCGTCCCCGCTCCCATCGGTCAATAGCATACCTATTAAAACACATTTTAACTAGAATTACCGTTCATAACAAAGTGATATTACTATTTTCTTCTCAGTAAAGTAACTTTAGTAACGCGGCGCATCGCGTTTCGCACCGTTCCACTCCATCACTTCATTTGCCGCATCTCGCCGCACCGCAGCGCGCGAATCGACGCGAAGTTTATGAGAGGACGGAGGTCATTGCGCGTTGCCGGTGAAGCGCTGCGCCATTAGCAAACAACGAATGCAGGACGCGCGCCCTGCCTACGTCAACTGTTGCCAGAGCTGCGTCGTGTTGCGTGCGCAGTCGCCATGCGGCCGGGTCCAGATTCTGGCGCCGAGCCGTGGTAATGTGGGAATCTTTAAAATACGCACATGTGTATTATGCTCTATTTGTTTCTATTTCAGATCAAATTATCAGGTAGACCGGCAAATATAGACGTAGTATGTTTTTAATTATAGTAATGAAACATAAATATTTAAATGTAAAAACTGTTTTAACGAGTTATTGTGTTACTCAATTTCGTGGAAGATTATGTGGAAGAATCCTTCCAACTAAAATATACGTTTTTCGGGCTAAAATATAAGGTTTAGACATCGAAGGATGCTAAAGCTACATATTTTAGGCATCTTCTAAATCAATGTGATAATTTTTTATCGAAATGTGTTGATAAAGTTATATAAGTCTAAGTTAAACCTGCTATAAGTTTCTTACATTTACGTAAATATATTCAACAATATTTGTGTGGACGGCAACTTCCAAAATCACATATTCATATATTGTCAACAATGCTATTTACGTTCTCAAAGTTTCGTATGTTCAACTTGGTTAGGAATGTAAATATTTGAAATTGTAAGATTTTACACTTTACTTTGGAAGTTAAATGAAAGCTTTCAAAGGCAACATTGAGGCAATTTAATGCAAAAATAAATAAATATTATATATCCGACTACCTATCTGAATTAATGATTTCCGATGTGCGAAGAAATTGAAAGAAAATTATGCAGCTTCCGGCGATATCAGATATGTCTGTGATTTTGTTACCTGTATTTTCGTATGATTATCTAGGAACTGGAAAAGAATGCAAAAAAGTAACAACTTCAAATTTTATTAAAAATGCTCATATTTTTTTGTTATTTCGCTTAATCTCATGCTTCGCCGTACCGACTCAATTCTAGTACTCTGAGCGTCTGAGCTCTGAGCGTCTCTACTTATGACACAGCTGACAGCATGCGACTACAAGTCTGTAAGGAAGAGGCTGCCTGCCATTAAATATTTGTTGTTTACATGTTGCGTTTTGAAAGAGCAATCCTTTTTATATTCGTGAATGCTAAGAACTGTTGTTCTGTTTTAACATACTATACTAAGTTTTTGCAAGATTTATGAAGATTCTTTTGTTAAAATATTCAATTTAATGCAGTTTTACACGAGTTTTTTATTTGTTATTAATCTGTGAGCATACTACATTTTGGAAAAAAAATTGTTGGTTTGCTCACCAGCATTTTTGCTACTGCAGGGCACTAGTAGTATTTTAATGTAATACGTGCGCTATGAGTTGACTGTAGAATACGAAGTTATAATGTGATGGATGCTATATTTTTGCAATCGACCCTTGAAACACGATAGAACATAACTACTTACCACTTTATTTTGTTTTTAATTCTATAATTTTAAATTAAAATATTTTAATAAATATTAATAATATATTTCAGGTTTTCGGCATTCGGATTAATATTAAATCATAATGTTCTCTCTCAGTTAAATTCTAGAAACTCAGTGCACAAGTATATCGATTACGACATAACTTTAACAGATCTGCACGGTTACCAAAACCGAGAAAGAGTAAGAAAATTCATTTCTGATAGGTAGATCATTACATTTCCGGATATGATTAAAAGCGAAAAAGTTATTTATTACATGACTTACTGTTATGGGGGTCACTTTGTGTCGCGCAGATGACTTTATGCCACCGAACTATGTTGTGGACTTGAACTATGTTGTGTTGTTTCTACCAGAGGCGTTGGTGGATACATAATGCATCTGATGAATTGTGCTATCAATTACACCTTTTAATAACTGCATTCTCATTACTGTTCTCCCGCGTTTTTAATTCTCAATCTTCCATCAATTGGCGATGTGCACATTTACGTCGGAAAATTTGTGTTGCAACTCAGAGTACAGTAACTGTAAGGAAAATAAAATAAATGCACTGTTTTACAGCATTATTCATTAATCTACTGCTGTGTTATCTACTATGTGACTTTCTTAGTTTTTTTCACTTTCCTGTATACGTACGTATATACGGAGTAATATACTTTGTAGAGGTAAAATTATGTAAAGCTGCGTGAATAATCGGCGAATTTTCAGCAGAAAAAAATTCATTGCCGGACCGAGATAACGAAAAAGTGGATAAAACAAGTTGCTTCTTCTTCTCCTTCGGCCTTTCCCTATCACGGCAATTCATTATCTTCTCAATGCATAACATTAGGATAATTTGAAATTTGTTTGTGAAGAGCTGTTTCCTGGACAAGTCTCTGTCAATGCAAGCAATTCGGCCTGAGTAAATGTCTTGCAGAAATCCAAGGGGTTTTGTAAATGGCCACAGAATAGGGAAGCGATTTTTTACAAATAAGAAAATATAATCCAGAAAATTCGAAATCCTGAGTTAAGATCAGAAAGAGGACTCTTCGCTATTCCAGAGCTAGAAATAATTTGAGGGAAATTATACGATTTTTTTATTACCAATGTCAAAATGTTTACTTAATTTAAAAAACATTCATTAAATAAAGTTATAGACTTTGTAATACTATTTTATTCCGCCCTTGCTACAAAGTAATTATGAATAAGGGATGAAACTGTGCCACGCATCGTACAGCATTGAACTGCGCACAGTAAATGTAGTGGCATAAAGTCCCCCCGTCCTAGGAGGTGACTTTATACAAAGTTTAGGTAACATTTTTTGTTCGAAGACGTTTATTTCAATAGTTATAACTACATAAATTAGACAAAGAATGTTTTTAAATTTCCCATACTGCTATAACTTCGTTAATTCGTGCACAATAAACAAGTTATTTACTAAATCGGCCCAAAGTGACACAAACAGTACCGTAAACCCCGGTTTACGGTACAAGATTGTCATACTTAAAAAAATAATTAAAGAGAACATTGTATGCGAAACAATACAATAGCTTACTTTCTTCTTGAGAATTTTATCTTCTGTATTCTTAGTTACATGCTTCTTGTGCATTTACAGACATAAGTTTCGGTAAAGAAAGCTGAATCTAAAGGTTCATTTTTAGGATTTTGGCGATAATGAGGATGACGCAAAATGTTTTCTTCATTGTTATTGGCAATAAATATTGTCAACTGATAATACTGAGAGGTTTTCAAAAAATGAGAAGGAAATTGCATTTCTTTAAAGTAATGTAACACAGTGGTAGATAGTTATATAAAACGTAACACAATCAAGTTAAGCGTTATTACTCGCTCGTTTATGCACGTTTCGAAATTCCATTGACTCTCTTTACTGTCCTATTTTTTTCCTTTTTTCTATAAAATTAAAGTTTGTGATGAAAAATAATATTTGAAAACAATAGTCATTAAAAAATATCTAGGGCTGATAATCACAACAGCATACACTGTATATTATAAAAATACAATAATCTTACTGAAAACAACTATTAACAAAAAATCCAAGGTTTATTCAATTAAATACCAATTTATTAACAAAAATAAAAACAAATGAAACTAAACAAACTACTATTTACCAATGTTACTATCGTTTTGCCTTCTTGGTGATAATTAAATTGAAATGATATATAAAATAATAAAATTCAATAAAATAGTAAGCTGGACGAAAACAAACGAAACTCACTAAAGATATTAATTACAATTAGTCTGTTCTACAACTCCACGTCTTCCACTAAATAACTCAAACAGTTCATATAAGCTTTTCTTCCTCCCCCTTATCAAAACACCTGCTCAGAGTTCATATCCCACTTTCCGACGACTTCGTGTTGTCTCTCTCCATTTATCAATTCCAATCCTTCAACTTCCCTTAATTATATTAAAATCCAGTGATCACAACTTTATAATACCATCTTAAGTACATTGTCTCCATAAGTATAGACAATCTTGATATAGTCCAACATAATCCACATTACTTTCAAAGACGCTCATAATCTTCCTCGTTTGTGTCCAATCAACAAAACAATTTCCTTTTACGTTTACTCACGACAACGATCTGATCGTTTTTCTGGTAATTGATTACTTTCATGAACCTCCTAGCTCCGTTGTCATGACATCCTTGGATTGTGTAGAATATATTGAAATGTACCAACAACGTCTCGTCATAGACTCTTACGAGATCGTTGGCATCATTCATCTAAGATGGTTATAATCGTGACCCGTTCCGAATTTATATTAAAATTTTGGGCGCCAGGAACAGGTTAGGTTAATTAAAAATGACCAATGCTTCCACAACTAATTTCAACCAATGTATAAATGTCCGGCTAGCTGGGTCAATGGGTCCTGTTATGGATAATCGCTATCGCCTAGATAGCCGATTACTTGATCTGCCAACTGTACAGTAAGGCGAGGAATCTGAAAGGGAATAATTATCTATTTCTAACTATTTAACAATTTTGATTGACTAAATGAAAATCTTTTCATTTCCAAAAGAAAAAAAATTCAACAATTTATTTAACAATATTTATAATTGTTTAGTCCTTAGGTCATGACCTCCTTTTAAGATATATCTTTTGTACTGCAGTAATTATTTACCGTTTTGGTCGCCGACGCCCCGCAGTCTCTTCTCACTTGAATGTAGGCGATCCCAAGTTCCGCTTCTCTCTTCTAATCTTGCGACGTTGCCGACGCGTCCAGCCCTCACTGACTAGAATATCTACCGGTTCTTAACTGGTATTCAGAGTTCCTAGTCTTCCCCAATTAGTGGTAAAATATTAAAGTCCAAAACCGCAATGTAAGAAAAAACTTTCAAAGTCCTAATCGAACTTCCCGTTGCACATCAACTTCCAGATTCCGAAAAACTATTGAGTCTCACTCGAAAGTTACAAGTCCTACTTCACTGACGTTGATCTCGCGAGCGATCTTTACTACTGGACGACAACTATCAGAATGTCCAGTTCTCCCTGTTCTTTCGCCCTCAACGCTTCGATATCCGTCCTTCGTTCCTCTTTTTTAAAACAAAACTACAAAATTTGACAGTCTATCCTCCCTTAGCCAATCCATCCCCCTCTTATCAAACCAAGTAGCCACGCCCCGACAGACAGTCCTTTTCAGAGCAATCACACATTATTTTATCTGTCTATCTAGCCAGCGCCCCCACCTATTCAAGGCCTGAATGCAGTTTGTTGACCTTGCCAACCACTGCGCCGGCGTTGCTATGGCTGTATATCGCCATTTGCATACCCTTTTGCTCCATTTGCATACCAACCCATTTACAGCCAATATTATTAACAAAATATTACATATTTTGGTATATCACAATATATATATATATATATATACATAAATGGATGTTGGTATACATAAAAGCGGTCAACTCCTACACAGTGTGACCGATCTCCATGAAAGTTGGCATATCTACGGGTTTTTTTCACCTAGAAGATTGTAATTTTGTTGTCACTCCTCTAGATGGCACTGCAGAACAAAATTGCGCTTCATTTTAATTCAATTTCCATTGAAACTGCGCTTCACCTGGGCTTCATTGTTGCTGAGCATTGTCGTGTGACGCAGGGTGAGGCTGAGGTCAGGATAGCGGCGCGCATATGAGAGAGAGGGAGAGAGTCACGCAGAGACAGAGACAGGTAGAGAGAGAGAGACAGAGGGAAAAGGGAGACAGAAAGAGATGGAGAGAAACTCAGAGAGAGGCAGAGACGCAGAGAGAGAGAGAGAGAGAGAGAGAGAGAGAAACAGAGCGAGAAACAGAGCGAGACACCGAGATAGAGAGATAAACCGGGGCAGAGAGACCCAAACAGAAAGAGACAGAGGGAGAGAAAGGGAGAAAGAGAGGGAGGGAGAGGGAGAGAGACGGATTTTCCACAAGGATTCAATATGAAAAATCCTGGGCAACACTGGGTATTTTGCCAGTAACATACAAATCTATATTGAATGTTCCATAGCGTATTTATGCTGTAAGATTTTCCTTTATTAGTTTTTGCCATTTTTGCCTTTATTAGTTTCCTTTATTAGTTTTTGCCATTAATTATGGATTCATTGCATTATTTTATCTCAATTTTTTCACTCACAATTTTCAATATTAGTGAAATTCTCTTGCATTAATTCTCTATTACAAATTGTCAATGTGCTACTCAAAAGTGGAGTAATTTTTCGATGTGAATAGTAAATCTAAGAAAACACACGTTTTTGCCATTACTCAACGTTGAAAAAATCAGAAGCACATTTCACTGAAATATTTTATTTCCAAGGTGTGCACATAATAAATCCACAGTTATAATTCAAAACCTGACTGTCCAGGTACGAGAGCTTGTTGACCAAGTCCTACAAAATTGATCGTAACTGTTCTCGTCAAACAGTGCACTTAAATTCTCTATTACACGGACCGACAATGCGTAATTAAACTGAAAAGTAAACTCGTCAAACAGTGAGGTTGCAAAACGTAATGAATTACCACGAAAATCTGTTTCTGTCATGCATGTTATGAACGTTGCCGAAAGTTTGATGATTGTGGCGCTGACTTAAGTTTATCAATTTTGACAGTAATGACTGAATTATAAAAGCATATTTACGACAATATTATAAAAATATATTTATTAAAATGCATAAGAAAGCACACGTTTATTATAATTTCTACGGGCGCATTTACTGACGATTCGCTACGTTCTGGCATTTTACTCAAATTAATAATAGTTGTAATAGTCACCTTTGTGAGATGAAATATTTTATTAATATAAAAGAAAATAATCCAAGGAAGTATATTCTACATGTTTTAATATTCATTTATGTAATTTTGTTCTTGTGTGATGAACTCCATTCGTCGATAATAAATAACGTTGAAATGTGCGTGTCCTTATAAATTTGAAGAATAGTACTCTACTCCAGGAATCATTGGGAATACGGGGTTCTGTAGAGCTTCTGCACGTGGCATAACAAAATTAAATGAAAAAGAAGAGAAGTCAGAGAAAAATCCGAAACGAGCAATGGAAATGTGTTATGTGAGTAAGTGTTCTGCTTTTGCGATTTGCGCCCATTTTCAGAAAATAATAATTATATCTCTCAACATTAAACTATATTTCAGGGGCGTAGCGTCCATGGATGTGGATGATGTGTTACATACCCTGACAATATCAGCTATTTTTATTTTAAAATGATTGTAAATTGTCTATTTGTTATTTTCTTTTTCTACTACAAAATATTTCATTATATTTCAAACATTGCGCCGTTGAGAATTCGATTCTTCACAAGGATGAACGAATCAGTCTGAAATACCGCCTAGCCTGCGCTGTGAATCAGATGCACAGTGACTCAATACATCCAAGGTGCCTATCAAAAAGCTTTGGTTTTACGAAACTTCATTGTTCTCTTCGGTGTTTGTAAGAGAACGAGATTAATTCATGAACATTGTCGTTTTATGTAAGTTGTATTACCTTATTTTAATGCATTTAGCAACTATATATTTGTAGCCAATTTAGGTTAGGGATTGTGATGATTGAATGCACAAGGGTATGTGACTGTTCAATCCACATCTGCGCCCTGGAATGGCGAGCACAACGCGATCCAAAGTGCCTTCATAATTATGGAGTCGTATTTTTGTGCCGTGGACAAATTATAGCATGTGAGAAACAGTTAAAATATTTGAAAAAATATGAGAGGATAGAATTTTATTTAAACAGCCAACACAGGCTACGTTGAGCAATACAACAGTGTTATAAGGGAAAATAGAGAAATTCTGTCACACTTCATTCAAGTTGTATGCGTTTTTGGGAGACATGAGCTTGTATTTTCTAGCCATAACGAAAATAGGAGATCATCAAATAGAGAAAATTTCGTGGAATAGAATATATGTGTAATAATGAAATATGATAATACTGACAAGGATATGGAAAATTCCAGTGTTTCGTGCAACCTCGCCAGAAATTCAGATTGATTGGATTTCAAGTGTGAGCATGGTAATGTCCCATGAAATTAAAAATGAAATTTCTAAAGCGCGTTTTGTCTCCTCGATACCGAATGAAATCCTTGATGTAAGCAGCAAAGGACAACTGTGAATTGTTTTTCATTACGTGGCTGTAAATTGATTGATTTTCTCTGTCCTATTATATTTGTATTATAAATCATTGCTTTCCATTTTATAAATTATGTCAACTCTAATGAAATGAATATGAATTGGACAATTTTGAAAATCATTGGGTTTGATAGTGCTATTATTATTATTATTCCTCTAAATCACGACTAAAGATGTTATGTGTCGGCTTAATATAAAATCTACTCCAGGTTGCAACCAGCTACCTAAGGAGTAGATCTAGGGACAGTCGGTGCCTCTACAATACTTTGCGCAAAATGTGGGCTGTTCCAAATAAAGCGATTTCTTGCACTTCCCAGTCTTTTGAATTACCCGGGAGTTTAGACAAGTTCTTACACAAATTTTGCGGAACAAATCCCAGAGCTCCGATAACTATCGGGACGACCTGTGCTTTTACGCCCCACATTCGGCTGATGTCGATTTCCAAACTCTTGTATTTAAGACGTTTCTCTGCCTCCTTGGTAACGATGTTTTGATCGCAAGGTACAGCAACATCGACAAGTAAACACGATTTGTTCTCCAAATCCCGGATGACTATATCCGGTTTGTTTGCCGCTATCGTGCGAACAGTTTGAATTTGTTGGTCGTACAATATCGTACACAATCCAACAGACTTCACCGGTTTCGGTGAGTGTTCGTACCACTTGGGGCATGTGTTCGGAACTTCGAGGGCGGTACAGATCTGCCAGTGGAGGTAGCTACATACCCTATCGTGTCTTTTCAAGTATTCGTTATTACGAAAAACCAAGTATTCGTTATTATTATTATTATTATTATTATTATTATTATTATTACTATTGGTCATCAACTTTTTCTAACTTTCAACCAGTAAACTACATGAAGTACGTGAGCCATTATTCGTTTTACTAGATCAGTTTTTATTTTAAATATACAAATTATTTCTGTGCTCAAATTGACCAAAGTGACAGAAATGGTATTGGTGAATGAGGAATATTTAGGAGTTTTAAATTATTTTCTCATTTCTCGAGTTACCCTAAGCCAAAACTCAGGCTACGCCACTGGTATATTTAATTTTAAATGTAAATATTTATCAAATAGTATAAAATGCAAACTTCATTACAATGCTTAAGTATTCTATTGCATTATGAAGAGAGCAAGGAAATTGTTTTTTGACGGAAAAGGAATTAAGACCTTACAACTTACCGTTAAAACGCTATTATAGAGAAGTCCTAACCTCCTGTGACTCTGAGCCTGTGGTTTCACTTGCTATGCCTGCAGTTTCACTTGCTATCTATGGAATTTCCACTCTTTGTCATATTTCTGGTCTCTATTCATACACTTGAATTTGTACAAGGAATAAATAAATAAATAAATAAGCTTGCAAATTATCGCGGATGCATAACATTGAATTGTTGCTATTGAACATTCATGTTGCTTTTTTATAGTAGATATCACGGACAGTTCAACTTCACTTTATTTTCAACATTTAAAATATTATCATTAGATTAATTAAAGGCTATTAAAAATGAATTAACATATAATTAAATGTTTAAAAGATTAACTAGGTGGTCTCTTCTGCAAATGTTAATGTACGTCACTTGCTATCCCGCTGGACCAAGCACTTGAGTCGTCGGGCTGCAAACGCAACAGGCAGAGCGCCCTGGCGGAGGCTCACTCACCTTCTCCGTCTCGCGGAAGACGCGCACCAGGTTGGCGCCGGCCAGCTTCTTGAGGTCGGTGGAGCTCCAGCGGCGGTCGCGCGCCAGCTCCGCCAGCAGCAGCGGGTAGCGCGACACGTCCTCCAGCCCCGTCGGCGTGCTGCGCCCCAGCGCGTCGCCATTAGCGCGAGCGGCACCGCGCCGCCCGCCGGGCAAAGTGCGCCCGCGGCCCGGCGCGGCCCCTCGGCGGGGCGACGCGGCCCAACGGCGCCGGCGCCCCGCCGCCTCACCCACTCGCTCGGGTGCTCACTCTCTGCCACGCTCGTTCTCCCCCAGGCAACCGCTGATGTCTGTCAGATTTCTACTTTCTATCAGATACCCACTCTCTATCAGATTCTCACTCTCTATCAGATTCCCACTCTATCAGATCCCCGCTCTCTATCGTATTCCCGCTCTATCAAACTCCCACTCTCTATCATAAAACCGCTATCTATCACATTTCCCCTCTCAATCATATAACCGCTCCCTCTCAGATTCCCACTCTGTCATAAAACCGTTATCTATCAAATGGCGCCGGCGCCCCACCGCCTCACCCACTCTCTCGGATGCTCACTCTATGCCACGCTCGTTCTCCCCCAGGCCACCGCAGATGTCCGTTCCCCCTACTGATTCGTTCTGTGCCTCCCTCTCTATCAGATTTCTACTTTCTATCAAATCCCCACTCTCTATCAAAGTCCCACTCTCTATCAGATACCCACTCTCTATCAGATACCCACTCTCTATCAGATTCCCACTCTCTATCAGATTCCCACTCTATCAGATCCCCGCTCACTATCGTATTCCCGCTCTATCAAACTCCCACTCTCTATCATAAAACCGCTATCTATCAGATTTCCCCCTCTCAATCATATAACCGCTCCCTCTCAGATTCCCACTCTGTCATAAAACCGTTATCTATCAAATGGCGCCGGCGCCCCACCGCCTCACCCACTCTCTCGGATGCTCACTCTATGCCACACTCGTTCTCCCCCAGGCAACCGCTGATGTCTGTTCCGTCTACTGATTCTCTCTGTATCTCCCTCTTTCTATCAGATTTCCACATTCTATCAAATCCCTGCTCTCTATCATATTCCCGCTCTGTCGAATTCCCACTCTCCATCATAAAACCTCTATCTATTAGATTTCCACTTTCTATCATAATATCGCTATTTATTAGATTCCCGCTCTCTATCCGATTTCCGCTCTCGATCATAAAACCGCTCCCTCTCAGATTCCGACACTGTCATATAACCGTTATCTATCAAATTTCCCCTGCCAATCAGATTCCCACTCTCTATCAAAAATCTCTATCAATTAAATTCCCGTTCTCTGTCTGATTCCCGCTCTCTATCAGAATCCCACTCTCTATCAGATCTCTCTTTACTTCATTCCCACTCTCTGATTTCCGCTCTCTATCAGATTACCGCACTCTGTCAGATTCCCGCTCTCTGTCAGATTCCCACTGTCTGTCAGATTCCCGCTCTCTATCAGATTCCCAGTCTTTGTGATATAACCGCTATCAGATTCCCGCTTTCTATGAGAAACCCATCCTCAATCATATTTTCCTTATCTATTAACAGACACTCGCTATCTACCAATTACCCGTTACGTAATACTTAATTTCTGACAATAATCCGCTCTCTAATACATACTCACGCTACTAGCCTCATCTTTCTGCCATTCGTTAGATTATTACATCTTTCTTTTCCCAGACTACACTCTCTTTTCCATCTAGTAAGCTGTTGTTTCTGTGAGACTCTGAGTTGGGTATTGGATTTCCGTTTTTACTCCATCCTTCCCTCCACAGCTACCGTTTACACAGCTCCACCACTACTTATTACTTCTCTTTTCCAAGAGACTTTGTCCCCGCCCTGGAAATGCTACAACACTTTTATCCTCTTTGCAATCCTTTCCCATCGACCGCTCTCGTTGCTTTCTACCCTATATCGTGCGCATGCCTAGACTGACACGCTTTGCGGTATTGAACAGCCCCAATCATGCTGACATTCTACATAGTTCTCAGCCACCTCTTCCGTTATCCAATCACGTCCTCCAAATTACTCGCGCTCTCTGAAACATGTTTCCACTCCACGGTAACCTTGTTCTGTCAATCCTGTACACTTTTATTTCTTCCGTTCCTACTTTCTAGAAGTGATTTGGATCATTATGTTTTTGCTGTTAACGAATTTCGTTTTCCACGCTGTTTTCGGCTATCATTTGTAAAATTTTGTCACCATTTTCCCCATCGCTTCCCATGCGTTCCCCTGCCTTGCATATTGAACCTTCTTTTCTACCAGACGCCCATGAATCCTTGTACTGTACCCTGAGTCTTCTACACATTGTCACCTTCCTCTCTTCAACGTCATTAATACTAAAATTCGTTTTTCACTGGAAATTAATTTGTAGAATAGAAAGTGAATGAGTTTCTAGGACCGTAATGGAATTTTCATTCTCATATGGCATTTTTATGAAGTGAAAAATAAATGGGAAGTGAATTCCATCGACACTCGTACATCAAGCTTGAAAAATAAATAAAATAATAAAGTTTTGCGGATATTACATTTGATGAGCGAAATATGTGAATAATTCACATAATCACCTCCATCACGTAAGTGGATTGCCGATGCCCGCATAATGCAGTGTCCCGTGTCCTTTCTGTTCTATATCCCGGTTCTACCTTTTACCTTTGTTGCGTTTGCCATCCCGCCATCCTATTACCCCACCCCACCCCATCCCACCCAGCCAACCAGCTTTCTCATTGCTTTACCACTTCCAAACTTGCGTATCATTGACATGACATCAACCTTTAATACAATATCCATAGTTTTTGACATAAATAATAATTTTTGTCTACCTCGTTCTTGTTGCGGGACAGGTTCAATTTCTAAACTCACAGTTTATCGTAGCTCAGTGATTTTTATAAGCTCATTTTGATTGTTTTCATAACTATCAATTTTACTGTAATCCCCCTTTGACCTATTTAAGTTCTCATTCCTTACGCATGTACTGGAGTCTCTCTCAGCATTTCTTCGAAAAGAGCTTATCAGCACTAAGGGATCAGAGAATTCACATGGGGATATGACGGAGAAATGGAGGACAGTGAAAAACATTGTTTATCCATTCTTGACTCAGCCATATGAAGATCTTAACCTTTTCACAAATCCTTCTCATTTTTTCCCGCATATTATCATTTTAAAAATTGGCGTGTCACCGTCCTAGCAGCTGAATGCAGTAGTCAACTGCAGTGTTCTTCCTCTTCGTTTCTCTAATCTTCACCGCCCTTTCTGCAATTAGTCTGGGTTTTCCTTTCCCTCACGCAACTTCTTGGCACTCAGCAGATCTCGGCACGTCGCTAATAAACAGCAAGGGACTTGAAAATCCGCTAAAGCGACATGGTGAACGAAGGGCGGTGCCAACGAGGGACGAGAGTGGTAGCCAGAATGGCAGAACCACAAGTCGCGGTGCGGCGCGGCGCGGCGGAGCGCAATGCGACACCGAGCGGTGCAGCGTATGCCGGGAAGCGTCGTGCTGAGAGGCCAATCTTAAGTCCCTGAGGGCGACGCGCTGCCTTCCAAGAAATGCTGGTCCCAAGGGAAAGGGTTGGGACTTAACGAGGCTCCTCCCAGTGCGAGCGTTCTCTGTTTATTGTCTCCTAAATGAACAAGGCTGCACTGTGTACTTCTTTACGAGCTACACACTAGGGGTTATTAGCTGCACGTAAGCTGTTCGTGCACAGGTGAAGTGGTGAGAGAGAATATTTGCGACTTGCAGAATTCTCATCAGCATTATTATTTAATGGAAAGTGTGAGCATATATGGTGCATTTCATGCTGTTGGCGTTAGTGTTAATTGTGTGAAGTGCCTAGACATCCATTCAGCGAAACTGTGATCATCCTGCAGCTTCGTGTATCTTAGACCGACTTTGTTCTGCATACGGAATAACGTGCTGACGTGCAAGAAGTTTCTATGTTCAGATCTCAACGGTAGCAAATTGTTCCCTAACATTTTAATGTGAATAAGAATCTAAAGTTTTGAGAGAAGCGAAAGTTAACGAAATTATTTTGTGGAAAAGGGTTTTATAACGTTTCGAAAACTCATCAATATTCATAAACGAACAAAATGAATGTAAATTGTTTCTTTCAATTGCCGTATGGCTTAAAAATATTTCTCTTGGAACATTGTTTAATTCAGCTTTCAATTGAATCGATATATTTACATTTCAATAAGTTTTTAGTAGCAGGAAAAATATTCATCTCCAATAAAGTAAAATTAATACTTTCGCCAGATTGTGTGCATGAATACTGTGGAGCTTGAATACCACATGCATTGTCAAACAAATCTAGAGTACTTAAAATATTTGCACAGATCAGACCATTTCAAAACTCACGATCATTGTCTGAGATAGTGGTTTCATTGACTGATTTAGAAACTACAGAATGGTTCTATAGCATTTTAGTGTATTTTATATCCCGAATAATTCCTTTTAATACAATGTCAATTATTTGATTTTAGAATAAAGTAACCTAAAAATAATCATAATTCAAAATTGTGAATCGACTATGGTATTTTGTTTTATAAATCTATTAGGTCTTTTCTTTCATACGCCTATTCTATTTGGTGCAATGTTTCTACCTCTGATCTAAAAATCTTCCAATTGTTCAAAATAAATTTCTTCGGAAAATGTTAAATGCAGAATAGTTAATTTCAAATAAACAAATACATCGAGAACTTCTAATTGATTCTTTCAAATATTAAATTATTCTTCCTACAACAAACTTTTATATAAAAAATACATATGTTCTTTGTTATATACTTTTACTATAAGTTACCTATTTCAACAGCATGAAAAATTGTATTTTAGGAGTGCATATGATAGAACAGGTAGGCAATATTTAAAAAAAATATTTTTGCTAATATGAAGACTGCATGCTTGATTATGCAAAGTATATTATTATTCCTTAAGTGCCAGTTGACATTTCTACCTCAATTTAAATAACTAATTGTAAGAAATAGTCAACTACATTTCTTAAAAAATGCAGGGAGAACGGTTGAATTGCAGTCGGTTATTGAATACTCGTGGAATACCTTTCAAAATTCATGAAACGAATAATTGTAATCGACGATAGTACTTTTTTTACAGAAATTATTCAATTTAATTAACCTTTCCCAATTCACTACGGTTCATATCTCAAACGGTTCTCGTTTCCATTAAACAAAGTCCGGTGATCAATAGAGCATGCACCATAGTTCGCAAATTCCACGCCTAATGTACACAGAGATCACCTGATTTGCAAATGTTGTGGTTTCGTTACTAAACAAACGACTGATACTAGCAAAGAATCATGCACAAAAACACATACAGAAAATATATCGAGGAAATTTTGCCACAAGCCGTTCAAATAATCTATTGTCTTCGCAGAGTCAAGCAGCATGTACCAAAACTTTCTAACACATGTCGAGTAAATCTGCTTCATATGCACCAACACAACGACGTTATTTCTCATGTACACCAACACAACGGGAGTATTTCTCATGTACACAAACACCACGATACTATAACCCATGTACACAAACATGGCGCTATTTGAGCGCATTAACGCTATGGGTGTCCTTGTTATCAATTAAACGACAACGGAGGAGCATGCACCAAAACATGTATATACGTCATGGCTAACAAATCTATCCCATGTGATGCAATTGTATCAACTGATTCACTAGCATCATGCGTCCTCGCTATGGGCATAATCGCTATGAATCTATATGTTATAAAATAAAGGGTTGATTGCGTACGATGTTATAGCAATGTACAACAAAAACACGTATATAAGATCTCGAACAAATATAGTACTACATTCGTAAAACCTATTTAGTTCAAACGTGTTCATAAATCTACCCATGGGTACTGCAGTGCTTATACTTCACAATACACACACTCTCACACACACACACACAAACACACACACACACAAACACACACACAAACACACACACACAAACACACACACACAAACACACATACACACTCATACACACACGCGCGAGCGTGCGCGCTCCCAACTCAAACACGCACGAGCTTATACCACGCTCGCACTTACATTTGAACACACACGTTCAAACACTCGCGTTAGAACGTACGCGACGAACGCGTACACAAACCCACTCACCCTGGGATATGCACTCATACACACACCCTTGCTCGAAATACACACACACTTGCTCGCAACACACCCACACGCGCTCGCTCGCTAGCAGATCACACATTTGCGCTCTCTCGCCCAACAAACACACTCACACACACACACACACACACGCCGCGCACCCTTGCTCAATACACACGCGCGCTCCCTCGCACGACACACTCACACATACACAGACATGCGCATTTGGGTGCGCGCGCACAAGCACACCCACAAGCGCGCAAAACGCGCACACGCACAAATTGACACACACACACACACACACACACACACACACGCATGAGACGATTCGCGGCCTAAACGCTAGGGTGCTCCGTGTTATCTGGCAGGGTGCCTTTGGTGGCGCGCAGCTGCTCGCGACGTCTCCCCGGCTGAGGGCGTCCTGGGTCGCTGCGCAGGCGGCGCCGCGCGTCCGACTGGGGTAAATAGCACGTGCAAATAAATTAAAGTAGAACTTTGATGTTAGGGGAATCCCGACCGCGCTGAATATATGCGCGCGCAAATAATGATTAATGCACCGGTATTATGAATTTACATCCGATTTAACATATAGTGTTTGTCAAGCAAATGTAAACCGTGCATCTCTAATACCGCTCCTGCGGTGGCTGCTGAGAGGAGAGTGGAAAATGTGGTTTCTTTTGACGCCGGCTAATAAATTTTGTCTTTCTGTTTGGTGGTTGCTTTAGATAATTTATGAAAGCAGGATGAACTGGGTATAGAAATTACATGTGTAAATTTTTGAGGAAATTTCTGCGAAAAGTTCCCCGATAAAATTTCGAATTTACATACATAGAACATTTTAAATAGACTGTTCTATAATTTTCTACCTTTTCAAATAATATTGCAAAATTATAATATTCCACTTGTTGTTATACATACTTATTAAGGGAAATGTATTTAAAGAGTAAATAAATTGTATATTCACTTGATTGATTCTGAATGTGTTCATTTTAATGCACGAATTTAACATGCATATCTAGAAAACTGATGCATTTTTCGGATTTGAAATACTGTTTAATTTCATTTTATAATGTGTCGCAAAATACTGCAGAAGATATATCTCAATCTGTTGTTTGAAATTCTCTTCACTACTCCACCTGATAAGAACATTAATTGCTTGTTTAAAATAAATTACCCATAAATTTTAAAATAAATTTTAAATGACTTGCCAAATCGGTAGGCATTACCATAGCCGACGTCATTTGTGAAGCTCTAAAAATTACTGAGCAACTCTGATGAAAGAGACTTCTACATTGTCATCACGATATTCGAACAAACATGGACAACATTTGCATGGATTCACTGAAAATAGCCGTAAAGCTTTGATGTCAGGTTTAAAGCGTTTGAATAAATAAACGTTCTGTTTAAAATTTGTATTATTTCGATACGGCACAAACACGTACGCATTGTAAGTAATACTTCCTGGTAGATACTCACAGATTGATGCCGTCGAAACCCGCGCCGAGGCCCACGTGGTTCACTCCGGCCACCTTCCGGATGTGGTTAATGTGCGCTGTGAATAAAACGATAATTAATTGAACTATGATATTATCACTGTTATTATATATTAAAAATTATACTCTATCATTATTCTTGATAAGTTATATCCAGTGTATTGACTATATTATCATAATTATATTTCGATGCCCTTCGGGCGGCACATGTATAGCTTATGAGGTTTCTGTAGTGTGATCCCGGGTTCGAATCCCGGTCGGAACAAAAATAGAGCTGTAACTTTCTCATGAAATTGTATCAGATTCTACAGCTGTGTGATGAAAAAAATGTCAGGTAGGTGAAGTTTGTTAGATACGGTGAAGGGAATACGCCATGCTCGCAACATATCTGCTACTCCCCAAAGTGGAAATTAAACATAATCCTGTCATGGAGATACTGAAAACTAGCCAGCAAAGTTGGCCTACTCGTAAGGTTTTGTTGGAATAACATTCCATACTCACAACCCTTCCTATCTCAAGCAAACTCTTATTCGTTAATACATTAAATTCGTTTCCACTATATGATTTCTTTAGGCTAATCCGCAAATGTGTTATGGTATGAAACTAATATTTTTCTTTACGAAACAACAATGTCTATTATAAAATATATCTTAAGAAAATTATTATTTTCATAAAATAGAAGCGTTAACGCGACAATTAATTCCATAAAAAGCCTCCTTTGTGAGGTCTTCAAAAACGTACATTGAGGGCTAGCTGCCAGATCTTGCTCGTACACCTTTTTTGTGAGACACAAACGTGCGAGAGCCGCTGACAAAATCTGCCTCGCAGGAAGTGAAACTTTCAAACGAAAACGTTTCAACCCACTCAACTCGCTAAGCCTCGAAGCTCTCGCCAATAATCTCTTACAAGGCACCAACAAGATACTCCTTTTCCCTTGCATCTCCTTTAAAAAGCCAGAGATTCTACGGGCATTTATATCAAGTTGCGGATATTTTGCGCATATTTAAGTTTCTTGTGAAATTTAGGGATAAATCTTTCTCTCAGAGTTACGCAGAGTTTGAGGCCATACTGACAGAACTGAGTTCAACATGTTTGTTAATTTTCAAAATGTCTTCCCCGACGGAAGGACATTTCCCTTAATCTCAGCTAAATTTGGATTATTTTCCTTGTGGTTATTTAGTTTCACAATAAATAAAATATATCAGAAGAATGACTTCAGCACAAATGTGCAGCGATTAATTGATCGTTGTTCTATGTCGGTGTTGTGGGTTCATATTCCGCATGATGTTTTTGCCTTGTGATTGCAGCGTGGACGATGAACTCACCCCATCATTAATCCCGTCTAAACATTCGTCGTCTAATTGTTCAGTAAAGACAAGACGATAATATTTGGTTGCCAGTATCCCTACATGGATATAGCTCAAAAAGAATAAGGATAAGAGGAGAAATAACCGAGTGAAAATATAAAACATAGGCTAGAATATTAAACGCTGCTCATTTACCGGTGTTGCTAAAATCATATTAGTAGTTTTATCAATGTACACAAAAATGTAGGGAGATAACCAAAGACAGGTCATTTTTAACATATGATTGGCCCAGTGGAAAAAGAGACTATCCTACATTGATCTAATTCTGAGATATTGACGGTTTAACTAGAACTTTCATAATACAACTCAGTACATTTTAAAACTTTTAAACACAGATAACTTAAACGCATATCATTTAAAGTCCATACTGGATTTAAATAACACATTACACTAAAAGAATAATATTTGAACTTATATTTAATGCTAATAACTGAATTTCACAAAAATTCGGAAGAGCCCCATGTTCTACTGAGCCCTTCATATTTCAACTTGAGCAAAAACATCACGGAGACAATACCTAGATATCGATCAACAAACAAAAAAAAGGCAGCGGCGGTAGTGTTATCCCAACGCATGAGCAGCAAAATTCATATCCATCGCCCGTCCCACATCCCTTAGCACACCGGCTGCCATGACGCTAATGCCGGCCCCGCCGCCGGGGAAGCACTCTATTACGGCGCCGTCTAGCTCGCAAACGCCCCAGGAGAATGAATTTTGTTTAGTGCGGTGGCGTCGACACCAACGGCCACCGCGAGCGGCGCTGGGGGGACACAAAGGGGCGAGGGCGGGGCGGCGACGGTGGCGGTGGCGGCGCGAGAAACCGCAACCGCAATCACCCCCCGCCCCCACCCCTGCCCCGTCCCGCGCCGCCCCCGCTCCGGTTGGCGCCATCCTCCCCATCAGGAAGTGCCGCGGTTAATATTTAAAGCAAACGGATTAGAAGCCTTAGCCCTGCGGCTAAGGTGCTTTGCACGGGGAAGAGTGGATTTCCGTTAATAATACAAGTGTTGTTTATAGACAACGAACGCCCGCATACGTTTTTCGCGGAGAGGAGAGGCCTGGCGTCGCCGAGCGAGAGGAACCGGCGGAGGAAGTACTGCGGACGCCGCGGTAACGGCGGAGAAAAAGGCGGAAGGGCGGGTCGTAAGCCATGCCCTTAATTCTTCATTCATTGGTCGTCGCCCTTAAACTTTCCACTTAGCGTGCGAGCGCGAGCAACTCGAACCAGATTTATGACCCATAAAAGTATAAGATTTCCAGGCGTTGTTGGGCTCGCAGTCGAGGCGTAATGGAGATCTGGAGAAGCTTTGGAAGAGTTCGGAGATAAATCTTGTTAATCTTGATTCGGAAGTAATAGCGCATCCATGACATGGTACATTGAACTCGAAAGAACTGCCGCAAGAACTAAATAAAATAAATATATTGACAGAATGGAATTATAGGATAGATTTTTTAAATGCAAGTAGCAATTAAGTTAAATACGAGAATATTATTGACGTACTAAGTGCACAATCAAGTTTTAAGTTTTTTTTACATAGAACTGTTTTAAAATTTTCAGAAAAATAACGAAATGTGATTGAAGAAAAAATTAAGGCTTCTACTGTTTGGAGATGGTAATTATAAATTGTTTATTATCCTCGTTGTTATAGACAAAAATTTTACCAAGATACATTTGTGTGTGACTCAAAATTTATTAAAGGCAATGAAATATTAGACTACTTACTATTTTAGGGTCAACTGAACAATAATTTATAATGACGTCAAAAGAAAATTAGAGTAAACAATTTTGGTAGTATGTGATAGGGACAGTTTAAAAAATTGAATAAAATGTAATCTACTAACACGCACTTATTGTAAATATTTTTCTGATAGTATTTGGCTCAATATTTTCACCATCGATGTATTAAGAAATATTTTCATAAAATAACAAGAAAATGAGTACCTACGTACATAAATTACAGTTGAAAGGAAGAGTATTTTTTATTAAAGGACAGATGCAGTGGCAGACGAACCGAGCGTCAGAAAAGCTGTCGCAGCACTTCCGTTGCATTAAACAGCGCGTAGCTCATCACAGTGCGCCATAGAACCAGCGCATGCAAATTGGATGCGGCGGCCCCCTCGCATGTCGTCGCGCATGCATGACACGCCAGCAGCGGCGGCGGCGGCGGCGACGACGAGGCCGGGCGTCTTGACCCGACGCGGGGCGCCGCGCACAGGTAGAGGTTCGCTCGCGAGAAGGCCCGGTCCGTCTGCAGGCGCCGCCGCCGCCGCCGTGGCCAGGGCCGGCTGTCCGCTCAATGATTCTACGACCGCCGGAACAACATCGCCAATCAGTGTTCTATTAATAGGATCGATAAACGACTCGACAGAGGATAATCAGGGGCGGCACGGCCACGCCCCCTCCCCGCCCTGCCTCAGCCCGGGCCCGGGCCGGCGGCGCGCGCTGACGAGGCCCGACACGCCGCCCATGAATTAAGAAAACACTGCCCGGCCAATTTACGCCGGCCAACCCTCGACACCCCCGCCCCGGCCGCCGCTACCGCCACCGCCGCTGCTACCCCGCTAACCCAGTGGTCGGCCTCTGCCCCGCTGCTCGCCCTCGCCACGCCTTACGGCCATTCTGAACTGTGTGAGTAAGAGATATTAAGGTGCACGTGAGGTACGGGGAGAGAGGTGAAGAACCTTCCTGTGAAGGACGGCGCGGTATTCAGGTTTTCAAACAAAACAGAAAAAGCACTTGTAGATAAGTGTAAACTTTATGAATGTATAGATAAGGTTTTCTTCTACATTCCAACTCTTTATTGGAAAATTCATAAATACTGGTCGAACCCATGTGAACAATTAGCCCAGAAATTTTTGTTTCTAGTCTTTCTAAGAAAATAATCACACATTTCCCTCATTCTCCGTGAATTGTTCATTTCCTTCAATAATAGAAACGGGGTGGCAAAATGAAACATTTTCACCGATCCAGTAAAGTTTGGCTTAGTTGCTGGTTCCGCAAATCCGCTGGCTCAACTTTCGTTGTCACGACATATCAGGTTTGGAATATTAGTTTTTAACAAAACTCTGTGTTCTTGTTATACATTTTTATTTGTTAATAACTATTTCAAAACGATGAATTGTCGAAAAACTTATTGAAACAACACGAAGAGTGAGTTCTTGTGTTTTAAACTCTTTGTTCACACGAATTTATCCAACTGTTATTTAGATCTCACAATCCAATCTTCTTTATCTAATACACATTATATAAACAAATACTAAAGATCGTCAACATTACTGGTACTACAATTCTCTGAGTGTCTTGGCCTTCAGGTTACGTCTCTTCCGGTCATATTAAGGAGAGTGCTATGCATTTGCTTGCCACTCACCAACGTACCCGCTCACTCTCTGGTCTTTGCATTCCTCATTTGCTGCTCGCAACTTCTCGTTTCTTCCATTGCCATGTCAACACCATCATCCCCCTCCTCCGAAGATGTACTTTCGTGACTTGGTAGTTTGGTACGTTGATTTGGTAGTATGTGATAGGGACAGTTTAAAAAATTGAATAAAATGTAATCTACTAACACGCACTTATTCTAAATATTTTTCTGAGTTCCGCTGCTTTATCTGCGGTGTCCCCAACGATTCAATTACATCTCCAAGTCGTCGCCACGTCTTCTATCCAACTGCCAAGTTGTCGATATCACATGCACCTTTCTCATTCTTACCGCAGAGTAGTTTCAAAAATAGTTGTTATTTTCCAATAGTTTGCTCACCGTTATCCCTCCACCTCTTCCCCTCTCCCCTCACGCTTCCTTTTGGCCGAAACGCTACTCCACTAAACAGAACCTGCAGTTTAACCTAGATCTGACAGAGCCACCGCCGCCGCTGGAACTCCATTTGCTCCCCACCCACAAATGCCGCTCCCTCTGAATGCTTGTTCTCGCCCCAATTCCCATACCAAGTTGCTCATTGTCCAAGGCGATATTTTTCTTAGATAGATAGATAGATTTATTTAAACTGCAAATGGGTATAACCCGGTGGCAGCTAATTACAAAAACATAAAAATACACAGTCATTAAATAATAAATTACATTAAGAGAGAAAATAAAAAGAAAGAAAAAAGAAAGAGAGAGAAGAAAAAAAACAAACAAACAAACTTCTATACTCTAACTCCGCACTGAATGTTTATACAATCCGGATCACACTGCACTTCACTGCACTTCACTTCACTAAGACCTGAAAACATTTGCTTCTTCATTTCTCTGCTATACACTGCACGACACCTCACTTCACAATAGAACACTTATGCATCGCTATATAACTCACTATTCTCCCTCATTTACTTAATAATACCCTAAATTAATTTCCTAAACTGTTGAACACTTTGAGGAAAGGGTTCAAAGGTTTTTGCAGGCAATCTATTCCATTCCGTAATCGTTCGATTTGTAAAAGAAAATTTCCCGACATTCGTTCTCTGCTGTCTTAAATTTATTTTGTGCCTGTGATCCACTCTACTGATGTATGTAGGAATACATAGCCGCCGATTAATTTCTTTCCAAGCTGGATGACCATTATAAGCTTTATACAAGGCGCAGAGTCTTGCTACTGATCGCCTGTTTTTGAGTGAATCCCACCCTGCCGTTTTCTTGTCCCTGAAAGTAAATTTAGCTGCCCTATGCTGAATCCTTTCCAAGTGTTTACACTGCATAATTTTGTGCGGATCCCAACAAATTGTTCCATATTCCATTATCGGACGAACAAGTGATAAATAAGCAATTTCCCTCGCGTTTGCGGTACTCTTTTTTAGGATGCGCATTACAAAGTGAAGAGATCTCCAGGCTTTTCCTACAACAAAATCTACGTGTTTTTTCCAACTTAATTTACTATCGAAATGAATTCCTAGGTACTTGCACGAGGAAACTCTCGGAATAATGTCATTATTTAAACGATAATTTGTTTCACTGTAATTACGACCTCTGCCAAAAGTGATGGATTTACTTTTAGAGCTATTTATGGACATTCCATTATTTTCCGCCCAGTAATATAACGCATCAAGATCACGTTGCAGAATTTCTTCATCTCTTTCCGAATTAATACTACGATATATTATGCAATCGTCTGCAAATAGCCGAACATTTGAGGTTAATTGCGCCGGCAGATCATTGACGAAGGCTAGAAATAGAAGGGGTCCAATGACACTCCCCTGCGGTATTCCTGACGTAACGCTTGCCCCGGAAGATAACTCTTGCCCAATTCGGACTTTCTGTTTTCTATCTCGCAGAAATTCGCTAATCCACGCCACCGCCCTGGGATCTATGCCTGAATTCATTAATTTCTGTACAAGCCGATCGTGTGGAACGACATCAAACGCTTTGGCAAAATCTATAACTACTGCGTCTACTCTCCCGCCCGCGTCAATTTCATCCGCTAGATCCTGAAATAGCGTGACTACCTGACTTTCGCATGAGTAACCACTCCTGAACCCGTGTTGCCCATCGTAGAGCCATTTTTTAATTTCCCATTCTTTCTTAATGTAACTTCCAACTAGATGCTCCATAAGCTTGCAGACCACTGACGTAAGACTTACCGGCCTATAATTGCATAATTTGGTTTTGTCACCACTTTTAAAAATTGGTACGACAAAAGCTAACTTCCAATCTTCAGGTACTTTTGAATGTACTTGCTCTGCGTACTTGCTCTGTGGTTTATGCTTTACCTGGTATCTCTCAATCACTTACCTTCACCTTCCTTCTCGTTTAAGACTCCGTTCCGTCTCGTTAAGACTTCTCGTTTAGTTGGCTTGGTTCGATTCTGTTTTTCTTTGCCATCGCTCTATTGTGTATTCTTTAACACATCTTGTCACTTTCGGTTCCCCCCGGTCACTGCAGTCAATAACTACTAATTCACTCCCTGACGTCTGTTTTCTTCGGCATTAATACTCTGCCTCGCCGATTTTCCAACGTTACCACTCGACCACCATCTTCTCTTTTCGCCGACCGCCTTCTTCATTATATTCTTTCACTTTCACGCCAATACACGTGTTTACTTTCTTGCATACTTTGTATGTAATATAGAGAAAGTGTAAGTCTGTAGCGGAAAACGGTGATTTTTCGACATTTTTCGCTTGTACTGTGGGTCCTAACACAAAAAAAGATAATTCTTGCTCGAACATGTAGTATATAACTTAGAGTAGAGCAATGTACGCTTATAAAAGTGGCGAAAGTTGATTTCGTTTCGTCTGAAGTTTCGGAAATTGCAAAAGCTTCTAATAATGAGAGAAGGTATATGCCGTCGTATGTCACTAGTTTTTCATTTTACTCATTATCACGAGTTCTATATGCAATTTTAACGCTGTGGTGATACTGTCTTTCCGGATACTCTCTTGTTCATTCTTCCTAAATACTCCCCAGCCTGAACATCTAATTTCCTGGTCTTGCCAACATTCTACTAAACTCCTGTTCTCCAGATACCTTCTCCTTGAATTTCCATTTATTCCCTTTGTTTTCCCGCAATCTACTGCCAAAGTTCCTCATCCCTTATCACTGTTTCATCTGTGTACTTCCCTTCTTGTTTGAGTTCCCGTCTCTTTCCGCCGTCACGGACAATTACGAAACAGAAATGCGTTAATTAAACACTCTCTGAAACCTATAGAATTTGTGGAGTGCTAAATGACGCAGATAGGACAAAGTCTACAAACTCGTAGTGAAGACAAGACCAATGGTCCACAGTATTCCGTATGCCCAGTGCAAACACGTTAACTGCTGACTGACCCGCCCACTCCTTCGCCGCATCCAGGCTAATGTTGATTTGTGCGAGCGCGCTGCCGCTTGCGTTGCGGTTTTCCTTCCACCATCTGTCCACCACCGAAATTGAGGGAGACATTAATTGCCCTCCAACCACTCCGCAGCCTCTTTGGGCTCCCCGTATTCAATTCCTTACATCCGGATCAATTTTCCTGGAAGCGTGCACTCGCTGGCTGAAAACGAATTTCTAGGTGCGGAAACGGAGACGGAAGGCTGAGAAAAAAGTTAGCGCCAGTGAGTGGCCATTTTTATGATCCGGGGTCAAGCCTGTGCTTCTGACTTTACTTTTGCAATTATTGCTGTATTAGTACAGCACTGATGCTAAAATGCTATGTCGCTTTTGATTCCTGGTACGTTCTAAAATAGAGTCGGAGATTGCAAGTCCACTTCGGGACG
This sequence comes from Acheta domesticus, assembly GCA_031308135.1. Lineage (NCBI taxonomy): Eukaryota > Metazoa > Arthropoda > Insecta > Orthoptera > Gryllidae > Acheta > Acheta domesticus. The sequence goes on along the minus strand of JAHLJT010004567.1, from coordinate 104,216,921 downwards.
AAAACTGTAAGGTTTGTCTTGGTAGCGAATTCATCAATTTATCTAGATAGGTAGCACAGTCATCGCCTGATGAATTCCAGGGCAGATTTCAGAGTAGTTCCCTCAACTTCTAGCCGCGCGCTATAGCAAGAGATTCTTCTTACGACATTCTGATACCTTCTTGAGTTCTTGAACAGAGCAGATCACCCATCATGATCACCTTTGCCATTATTCATTCAGTGAAAAACAATTGAGAACCCCTGCTGTGATCATTTGACCAAGAAAAGAGAGGGTATAAAACCTAGCCCATCTGACTCGCATACGCTTAGAGTTCAAGACTGGAAATCATCATACATTATTGTTATTATAAATCAATTATTTTTGAAAACTGTTCAACAAATTAATAGTCATGTTGAATTGTATTGGTTAGTTTGTAAAATTGTTAGTATATAATAGTAGAAGATTTATGAAAGTAAAAAAAAAAAAAAGGAAAATTTGGTTCGCCACTAACCTGCAGGTTTGACAACTACTTGACTAGAAAATATTATGCAAGTGTCGTCAATGCTGTGGTATTCTTAAATGAAAATATATTTCAATTATTAATTATAAAAAATAGCAGCTTATAAAAAGTTTCATGCTTCCTCAATTCTTTGAATTGTAAATTATTTACAAGTAATGTTAATAAAAATTATTTATAAGAGCCTGGAAACATTTAAATAATTCCAAATCCTGGTAACAAAGTAACTGAGTTTCTAGTACATGACACACACATCGACGAAATAATTTTACCGCACTTCTAATGAATGAAATATATATTTGATTGGGAAACGCTTTTCCGGTTAAAAGGGTGTATTAATGTTCCATGAATTACACGCATCAATTTAGTTTACCCGTAAAGACCGATCAAAAGGCGTTTCCTGGAAACGTTCGGTTAGTGAAGTGAGTTTCTGCGAAACGTCGACAGTATTAATTCAAAAGTCTTTGTTATTGGTTGCTGAATTTTAATGATGAAGCAAATGTGTGCAGTTCATTGAACACATTATTTATTATTCAAGAGATGAACTAAACGCAGTATATGAATTAATAAGTAATTGCGCTGCCCCGTTCCGACACGTATTTGATAATGAGGTATGCAATTAATTTTAAATACATTCTGCACGTGTGGTGCACATGTGCTTATAGTTAAGAAATACTTTAAGTTGAGCATTTTTAAAGAAAATGTTTAGAGTGCACCGAAGGAGCTCTTAATATTCCCAGACACTATTTCGAAGTCTGCCTCCTAAGAGACGAGTCCTTACGCCAGCCCACAGGAATACAGCAGTAAAATGCTACACTCTGGAGGATCGTCCCGCGGTAAGGCGCGGGATCCAACGGCGCCGATAATGTTCCCGACGTTTAGAGTTCCCTTCGCCGCCGCGCCGCGCATTTACATCGGCAAAAACCGCGAGTCAAAATGCAGCGGACGTCCCTCCGGGAGTTTTTCCAGCGCGAGCGACTTCGCCGGCCGACGTGCAGTCTCCAACTCCGCCTCCCGACCCGCCCACTCCGGCTCGCCCCGCCCGCCTCTCGCACAGCCCCGCCCGCCTCTCGCATAGCCCCGCCCGCCACGCCACTCCACGCCACGTCTCACACCGCACACCACGCCCACCTATTCTGGCACCGCCCTGCTCCGGCCCACCCCTCCCTGCCTCTCCCTGCCTCACTCTGCCTCTCCCTGCGTTACTCTGCCTCTCCCTGCCTCATTCTGCCTCTCCCTGCGTTACTCTGCCTCTCCCTGCCTCATTCTGCCTCTCCCTGCCACACTCTTCCCCTCTCTGCCTCACTCTTCCTCTCTCTGCCTCGACCCACGTTGCCCCGCCTCGCCTCATCGCTCCGCCTATCAGCCCCGCCCGCCACACCACACCTCACACCGCACGCCACGCCCACCTACTGCCGCACCGCCCTGCTCCGGCCCGCTCCTCCCTGCCTCACCCTGCCACGACCCATGACAGCTCGTCGCTGTCGCCGTCTCCACATGACAGCTCTCCTTCCTTTCCACGATGTCGTTGACGTCACAACTACCACTTCCACTACTACCATTCTCATTTCCTCCATTCTCGCAGGAATTTCTGTTGTTGCCGTATCTACTCTTTCACATACCACACAGCCATCGGCGTAGCAGCTACCATTACTTCTGCCATCCCTTCTTTTCTCGTCTTGAATGCTGGAGGCACTGTGTTACCGTCTATATCCCTCGCCTTTCCTCTGTCGCGTGTACCACAATAAATAGTGTTACGAATATCTCCTCTACTACTATTTCTCTTTGTATTCCTGGAGTACTGTTTCTGCATCTCCTCTTCCTCCTCCAAACGTCTCTTCGCCTCCAAACTACTATATCCGGGTACATTTCTATTGCTGCCGCCCACCCCACTTCTCACTCTTTCCTGTTCTACATCCGGAAAATACTACTACCAACATTGCTCCCCATATTTTCCCTCTTTTGGCCCTCCTAGAGTTACCGCCTTCATTCCGCTTCCTTGCCTCTTCTGACACTGTCTCCAACCTCACAACTCTCACCAACTTTCCTGACTCCATTCCCAGTGTTGTTCCAAATGTCACCTCCGGTTTGCGGTAGTTTTCTCTCTCGTACTATGACTGCCGGTTTTCTTCATTCACTCGACCGTTTCGTTCCCAGCTGCCACAGCTTCCGAGATCGTCTCTTCGCTCTTTAAAGTAGCCTCTGTCTCGTCCACAGTTTCTAAATTAATCTGCTTCTTTTCCCAACTCACTGCCTTCAGCACCTAATATATCTTTCTACAGTACCTGAGTAGCCATAAGCCTCTCCTGCTAAAAGTTTATTCTACAGTCCTGCTCTTATTTTACCTGTCCACCAACAAACATGTTACATTGTTTGCATTGTTCCGCCACTCAATCCAAGCCACTAATTTTCATAAATCTGTTACCACTGCCATCGTATTCTTCACCTCCACATCGCCTTCACACAAGCCGTCGATACCAACCCCTTGTCAATCCATCACCCCCTCGTTTTACTCTTCCAAACCCAAGCTCCCTGTAGATCTTCTCTCTTAGTCTAACTTCACCATTGCACGCGCATGAGTCTTCTCCGTTGCTGCTCTCTACACTCCCGATGTATGCCGCCACTTCTGCCCCCCACCGCCGCCACGCCGCCGCCCCCGCCCCCGCCTTCGTCTCAGCCGTCGCCCCCATCCCCATCGCCGCCGCCGCCGCCCCCACACTCACCGCCGCCCGAGCCCTCACCACCGCCCCCACCGCCGGCCTCACCAGCGCTCCCGGCGCCGCCTCCCCTGCCGCTCCTTCCACTACCCTCGTCGCTGCCCCCTACCCCACCGCCGCCGCCCCCGCCTTCGCGGCTAGCCGCGCCGAGTTGTAGAATTCCCGGCATTCCGGACGCAGGCCTGCCCGCCCACCGGTCCTCCTGCCGGCCGCCTGCCCTCGGCGGCTTCAGGGGCGGCGGCGGCCAGTAATGTCTCCCCTGCGGCGCGGTAAACTTCCGGAGCCCTCTCGGGACTCTACGGAATTCCGCGGGTAACTTACAGCCGCAGTTCGCACCTGATAGATTATACATACAGGATACGAAAGTATGGCGGTCGCCGGTTAGAGGGTGGGGTGGCTTGAGGCGCGCGAGCCATCGCTGCTGCGGAGAGAGGGGCGAGGAGGGAGGGTGAGGGAAGGTGGACAGTCATACGTTGAGCCAGCAGGAGGCTGCTGTCTAGGAGGGGGAATGCGTTCTGAGAAGGATTTTTGCGGGGTTAGACTGGAGCTGCGAAGAACAGAATATGCTTGAGAGAGGAAGAAAGGAAAAGAGAGAGATGGGAAAGGAATATAAAACTACCAGCAGGAAGGAAGATATAGAAACGTTTGCCAGGGATATTACTGGTGGACAAAGAACGTAAAATATAGGAAAGAACGAAAAGAGGATAAAAGAATTGTGTGTGTGTGTGTGTGTGTGTGTGAAAGAGAGAGAAAAGAAGTGAGGTTTGCAGATGGAGGGAGGATGACGAAAGTTTACTAAATAAATATCCTACAAGCAGTGGGGATGATAAAGAAATCTGGAAGAAGCTGGTTGAACAAAAAAGATCAAAATATAAATGAATGAGAACTGAGGAGATGAATGTATTAAAGAAAGAAATAGAGACACGTATGATAAATAATTTTCGTGATAAAAAAAGTTGTAAATGGATGTAGTTGGTGCCACATTTAAGGTAAAATAAAGTAGTAAACAAAGGCGAGGAAGACAGTTCCGTAAAATAAATTTGAGAAGAGCGGTACGAAGAATTAAATTGGAAAGAAACAATGCGTAGGTAGGTGGCAAGGCTCATGTGCGACAGATATAGGACGCAAAGCACGTGCGGAATTTAATGATTTAGCGACGCGACAGGTTCACGTTAACATTGATAACATAGTTTAGGCGTCATTCGGCGAGACAATAAGCCTGGACAAGGGACATGCGTTTTGGCGTTACGTCGGTGAAGCAGTAAGCCTGGACAAGAGTCATGTGATTGGTGTGCATGGTTATGCGCTGATCAGTCGAAAATTTGCGCTTAATGTAGAATACTCTCTAATCTTTTAAACATCCTTATGTTGTCTACGGACAACTGGCGAATGATTTGAAACATTACGCGGTGACGAATTAAAACGTTTATGTATATTGCTAAGTGGATGCGAGATCAATTTAATAAGTTATTTCTGATAAAATATTAATATCAAATTCCCGGATAGATCACGTGAAAATTCCCACACTAATTAAAGCACTTTCTATCTTTATTCTCATGCTTAGGCTATTGACGAAAGTCGAATGATTACGCTTGTGACAAATTGAAACATTGTAGTCTTTAAGCCCAACTTGCAAGGCATCAAAGGCCGCACCTAAAACCTTTAATGTGGTTGTGGGCCATATTTTCCTTACTCGGACGATTCACACCTCACTTCCCCGTAATATTCAGTTCGGCACCGTCTTCTCTGAAACGGGGGGAGGGGGGTATAAAACCATGCGTATTATCAGGCAGTGATTCAAATCGGGGTCATTATTTAATTTCTAAATTAATAGAAAAAAATCCTTAAACCAAAACTTCCTTTATTTTTAAAGTAAAGGAGGTGTTGAACCCTACAGGGCGTGTGCGCTAAGAGCACAATGTCTTCGCCCGCCTTGGACATAAGGGACTTTTGTCTAATAACCTTTCGCGAGCCACAATAAATGGCAGCGCGGGCCGCATGCGGCGCGTGGGTTGCCATTTGGTCAACCCTGCGTAAGTATAAGCGGGATCAATTTAACAAAGTAAATTTATATTAAAATGTAAGTCTCATGCTTGGATCAAGAGAAAAGTCCCTCCTCACTGTAATAAAACACTTTCTCCCCGTTGTATTATGCTTGGGCTGCTTGTTGACCAAATGCGGCAAACGATTTTGCGGTCACAAATTGAAACGCTGAGATTTTCATAAGTACGTGCAAGGTCAATGTAATTACGTAATCGCAAGGAAATATGTAAGTACCAGATGCCGCGTGGATCAGGCGAAAATGCGCCCCACTTATTCCAATCGCCTCCAGCCTTTGTGTGGCGCGTCGCGTCGAAGCCTTTGAGCAGCGAGGGGCGGGCAGCGACAGAGCAGCGTCGCGTCGCGTCGCGCCGGCGGCGGCGGCGGCGGCGGCGCCAGCAGCGCCCTCTCTAAAGGGGAGGTAGCACGGCGCGGCGCGGCGCGGCGCGGCGCGAGGGCGGCAGCCGGCAGGTGCGAGGATCCGACCGGCGGCCGCGCCCTACCTCGTCGCCAGGGCGTGCCGCTGCCGCGATCCCCCCGCCCTCGCCCCCTCCCCCTCCCCCTCACCGAGTTCCGAACAGATAATTAGAGTATTAGCGGAGAGACAAATTAATTAGGGTGAACGAGCTCCTCCGTGCCAATAATCAGCGGCGAGGTGAGGTGAGGCGCGGCGCGGAGTGGCGTAGGACCGAGACGGCAAGGGTAGCGGGGGGGACGGGAGGGGGAAGGGGATGGGGGGGGGCGACACTGTGAACGGAGCACGACGGCGACGCGCAGTCCCGCGTCCTTAATTCAGTCCCGGGCGCCGGTTTCAGCGGTTCAATTAAGTTCGCACCCCCTGTTAGCGGGATTTCGCGCGTGGGTGACGACGCTGGAGTTTTACGTCTGGCGAAGGACGCGCGAAGGTGCGGAAGGGGGCGAGCGGGTCTGGTTGAGAGCGAAGACGGAGCGGGGGAGGCTAAGAGATGCGCGTCGAGGTAGGGCAAGACGGCGGCGGTATCCAAGGCGAGGCAGGGAGAGAGGATGTGGTGGACAGGGGATGGTGTAAGACTGGGGGCAATGAGGTGGAAGGTAAGGGGTAGAACAGAAGGAGATAGCGTAGTGCCGAAGGGGCAGGCGGGTTTGGAACTGAATTAATCGGAAGCGGAGCGGGACGAGAAAGGACAAGAACGGAGTGCATTGAGAGCGGAGCGGGGTGAAAACGGAAGGTCGGGAACGGAGCGAGACGAAGCGGGACCGGGACGGAGTGCATCGGAAGCAGAGCGGGGTGAGAAGGTACCGAAACGGAGTGGGTCGAGAGCGGAGCGGGGCTGAGGCGGGTCATCAAGTAGATGGGGAGTGGAGCGTGTCGTGGCGGGACTGGAACGAAGTACATTGTGGGCGGAGCGAGGCGAGGGCGAGGGGGAACGGACAGCATCAGAAGTGGAGCGGGGCGAGAAGGTACCAAACGGAGTGGGACAAGGGCGGAGCAGGGCGAGAGGGTACCAAAACGGAGTGGGTCGAGAGCGGAGCGGGGTTGAGGCGGGTCATCAAGTGGGTCGGGAGTGGAGCGGGTCGTGGCGGGACTGGAACGAAGTGCATTGAGAGCGGAGTGGGACGAGAAGGGTCTGGAATGGAGTGTGTCGGGGTAGGAGCGAGACGAAGCGGGGCGAGAAGGTACTGAAATGGAGTGGGTCGGGTGCAGAGTGGGACGCGGCGGAACTGGAACGAAGTACATTGAGGGCGGAGCGAGGCGAGGAGGGACCTGAACGGAGAGCATCAGAAGCGGAGTGAGACAACAGTGGGGCAGGGCGAGGCGGGAAACGGAGTGGGTCGAGAGCGGAGCGGGACGACACGAGATCGGAACGGCGTGCATCAAGCGGAGCGGGGCGAGGCGGGACCGAAACGGAGTGGGTCGAAAGCGGAGCAGGGCGACGCGAAATCGGAACGACGTGCATCAGAAGTGGAGCGGGGCGGGGCGGGGCGGGACCGAAACGGAGAGGGGCGAGAGCGGAGCAGGTTGAGGCGGGTCATCAACGGAGGCCTCGGGGTCGGGACGGCGGTGGGTGGGTGGGTGGGCGGGCGGGTGGGGTCGAGGGCGTCCTTCGAGAGCCGCCTGCCGCCTTTTGAGCGACGGAGACGCGGTGCCGACGCTGCCGCTTCGCTTGACGCTTCAATGGAGGGTTTTTGCGCGCAAAGGAAATGGTCTTTGCTCGCCCGCAAACTGTCGTTTAAGAGGATGTCCTTTCTTGGGATGGTTTTTGGCAGACGGAAGCAAAAGCATGACAGATGTGGGTGTTTGGTGGCGATTTCTAGAGGCAGTTATGATACTTTGAGTATGAAGGAAGAATGATACTCTAAATGGGAGTTTTGTGTGAAAGGAGAAAGTGACTGAATGAAGTGCGGCCACAAAGACACTGATATCTCCAGTTACTATTGTAAATATGTGGAATGCTTTTATTAACAACGAAAAAACTTCGAATTAATTAATTAATGAAGTCATTGTTTTGAAAATGTTCCATAAATGTGTATTGTTCCCTATTTTTTATGTATTTCATTAAAAATTTATTAAAAATTTAAGTTAGAAAAAATAAAACACTGAGAGAATTTATTTAGGTAAGCATTAATTAGAATTTTATTATTGAACAAAGAACAATAATAAATTGAGTGATGTAATTCGAAACTTACAACTATCTATTCTCGTAGGTACATTTATTGGAAATGGTATGTATATATGTCAAGCATTTGTTCGTATTTTAATTGCGTAAAATCTATGGCTATTCTTCAAATTAATTAATAAGTTTCTTGAGAATGTGTAATTCGATGTGAGCGATATATTTCTCAATCCAAGGACTATTATTGGGTTATAATCAAATTAAATGTATGCTACTACATCTTGCTTGTACACATCGCGAATATCTTAAAATTACTCATTTGTCACATTTCCACATGCCACGACAGTAAGGCACGCATGGTGTGCATCGATGTCACACGTCGATGTTAGTATGTTATGCATTGGGGGCGCTGAACCATAGAATGCAGCCACGTTCCTGCTTTGATTCACAGCACCGCAAACGATCAACACTTGGTAACGCGATTGCTCAATTAACCGCACAATACTCTGCTTACATGACCGTGAGTAGAAAGGGCTCGAAGAAGAGCCGTTGTTGCGGTCATAAAGATAAATGAGCAGATCGGTGTTTCTCCACTCGTCTATGGCCTTGGGCACAGAACCTGATAAATTTAGCGGATGGAAACTGGGATTCTTCAGTAATTTCTGTACATAGCAGGTAAAGAATGTAATCACCAAACGTTGCTAATAAGGGATATTTGAACTTACTTTCCCAGTTTCATTACTCTTCCTGAATGAATAACAATAAAGTTAGAAACAGATAAAACAACTAATTATCACTTTCATTTAGAGGACTAACATAATTACAAACCTTCAGTAAAATTCAGTAAATGTGTTGTCATGAAAATAATATCCGATGTACATTAAATATGAGACCAGAAATCGAAGAGAATGCTCATGGAAAATGAAAAGTTGTATTTATCTTCATACATAAATGAATCGTAAACGAAACGTAGCAATGGCTAAGCAGGTAATTAAGAATGGCGTTGCAGTAATAATGTCGTGTGGGAACTGAATAAAATGTGATACTGCGGAATACGATTAAATCACTTGTAAAATAATGTCTTAAGGAAAGGGCAAATGCAGATGAAGAGAAAGTAAATTGATAAATTATTTTATTATTGGAACCTGAAGTTTTAATCAAATTACTGGAAACAGAAAAATAAGTGTGAAAATTTGTGTAAGTTATGTAAACGTCAATTTGTTTTATAGACTGAATAACACTTTCGAACTATGAAGTAATTTTAGTTTATTCAGAGGTGTTTAATTTGTTTTTCATATTGAACTTATTATTTCGTATTGAATAATTATTTTAAAATATATTATTGAAAATAAATTTTATTACCGTTCATATTGTTTTCCATTCGATCTATTGTTAATTATAGTTTCAGATTTAAATTTTATTAATTACCTTGTTTCAGTATGGCACATCCAGTCAATGCCTCCTTTCATAAAGACATTGCCAAAAACGATATTCAGTGTTTGTTCACAACATTATCTGCATTCATAACTTTTATTATTTCATTGTTTGGAAATATTTTGGCATTAATTGCTTTTTAAACAAGATTGGTCCGACGAAAAACCGATTCGTTGGCTGGAGCAGGCGATATTTTTCCCCGCACAGCGTAAATTCTGAAGAGATTTAAGGGACTTTTGACATGTTAATCAGGATAACATTATACGGCTTTCGACCAATTTTGAATAATTTCCTGTGTTTGTGATAATGTGCCCACCCCGAAGCTCGGTAGAGGTAGAGAGAGTGAAAATTGTGAGTGGCTGCTGTTGCAGGCGGCTTGGTCAATGAAATACGTTAGGGGGGTGCGTCAAATAAAACCTCCAGTCCGATAAAGACTTTTCAGTCCCCCTGAGATAATAAAGGTAAAAGAATATAATGCTATATTTTCAATTGCAAAACATCTAAGACGATTATCTCGTCTAGTAACGAATTGATCATGTTCCCTAAGGGTAAAACTCTACATATTTTATTGGATGATTGCTCCTTTATGTTTACTGATGAGAAGTTTGTCGTATTAGTTTTCAGTGGCGCCGAAAATAAGTTACAACATCTAGTGTTATTTTTTGTTGTTTTTGCAAAAGGAAATTATTTAATATTGCTCCTGTGCTATTATTACCAAGTTATTCTGGATTTTGAAAGATTTTTTCTTCACGTTTATGATAATGACCCCCACCTCTATGGCGGCGGCTATATCAAATTCATGAAACACGTAATAACCAACAGAGTTTTAAAAAAGTGTTTCAGTGCTGATTGTACTTTTTTAAAATGGAAGATACAATTAAAATAATTCAGTGATAAAAATAATTGTATCAATAATTTCAAAACAATAATCTGCTTTTCAGATTGAATATTAGTAGTATTTTTATTTTTGTATGAGAACGTTTTACCATTTTCGCAGAAAACTATTCACTAATTGAATTAAACGAACTTTGTGTGCTTCATTCTTTCTGAGTAAATTCAGTTCGCAGCATTGCAATAATGGAAATGGACCACATTTAAAAAATAAATGCAATCAAATGGAAAACTTCGACACTTAAGATCCTAACTATATTCTTTATTATGAATACCCATAGAAATTGCAATGGTTGATGTAAATGACATTTCTCTGTTCTATCCGCAACCTACAAAGAACTTAGAAAGTATGAAAAATCTAGAGATTATTGGAATGAATTAACGCCCGTGGTACATATATTTTTTATCTAATTTTATTGATTCAGATTTATTTATTTACTAATTAACTAGATGTTAACTTGAATGTGTTTGTTTTTTCAGATTTCCCTTTCATAATTCCCTCCGTAAGACAACATGTAACGTCATTCAGCTTTTTTCATGTTTCCCTCGTTACCACAATATTTACGATCCTATTACCACGATCCTGGTCTTTACGAACCAGGTAAATTATGCTGTGTTTATAGAGCTCCGTATCAAAGGCAATAACAAGCTAGCACGTATCAGTAAAAAATAAAAACTTTTGCTGTTTAGAATCTGACTTCAGATATCTGTCATTGCTAAGGAAAAGTATATCCCAGAGAAATCAGAGCACACGCATTCCAGCCTTGATTAGAAAAGCGACTATTGTTTAAAGAATTTAATGATTATTAAATGTGTTCATAACTATCCTCTCGAAAATTGCATTTAACTGCGTATGACGTGAAAATACTTGTTAAATGTTAGTTTCGAATTTCACTTACTATTTTTGAAGGAAAGCTTGCTCGATGCAACTTGTACTGTCATCTTACGCCGCTTTTACAATCGAGTTGGACGCTTTTATGTTACATAGGAAATGCTCTGAAATAACGCTATCATTCTTCGATGATTTGCGAACATCCATTGTAAAAATAACGTTAAAATAAATCGAACAAACGCTTTCATATCAAAACAACAAAAATATCTTAAGAAATACTGATTAATTATAAAAGTTGTAAAGTCCTATTTAAAGCGATATTCACTTTTGTTTATTTTCATAATGAACCGAAAAAGCAAAACATACTTTCTAATTGTTTTATCGTTTCGAATTCCTTTTGGGACTTGCATTGTATTCATGTATGCTATCGGTGTGTGGCTCAGTACATTATGAATGCATGTATATGAATTGCACAATACTGTCGATATTACTATTCCTGGTAAAATATTGTCGATATAGTATGGTGGGAAACGATATATTCGGATAGACTTTCATTCAGTAGGTTTTGATTTTCATATTGAATCGTATAAGGATATTCAGAATGTTTTGTGTTTTTTTTATGACGATATGAAACTCGTTTCTGAATATTTTATGATTATCATAAAATATTTCCTTTCATGATTTCAACGTTAAAATTTTATTTTACGCAAATACATAAACTATAACATTTAAGATTAACTTAAACTTTACCACCAGAAATGGTGAAAAATGACTTAAATGATTCATCTTACGTCTTACCTAAGAAATATACTAATACCATGCAGTACACGGTGGTCAATAAGATTTTGCAGACTTACCTATAACGTCGTGCAATGTGGCAGTATCTGAGCAACTGAGGAAGTTGTTGTAGAAGCTCACCATGACGATACCGCCATTGAGCGCCTGTAACGAAAAGAAAGATCTCATAGTGCTTGTTTATTCTTGCAATTGTATGTTAAAATTTTCTTTTGGATTTTTTTGTGAAGTGAATGAATAACAAAATTAACGTTCTGACGTTTCTGAGCTCTATTTTTCTCTTAATAGTATTGAGTATTTAGGAATTAACTACATTCCTGTACTTGATGTACAACATTTTAGCAAGCATGACAAAAGTTTTGAAATTATGGTCGTGGAGAGATGTGGTGTTGGCGAGAGGTTCCAGAGAATCATGTGGTGGTAGCACATGACTTCAGTTGATTTCAAATGCAAGAACAAGCAATCATGAGGTAACAATAAAGTTCAGAATCGTTGGAAAGCTAACTTAATTTAGTCACGGTGAAGATAAAGAATTAATTTTTTGATGATAGAGAATTCACAAAATGTAATACTAGAGATAATCGACAAAAATGAAGGGACGAAATAAAACTCCTTTAGCAGAACCCCGAAGCGATTTCAAGAAGTCCCTGAAAAGGCCTCCTAGTGAAAGTTTGGGCTATATGCTGTTCTTGCCACTAGATGCCACGTCCCATTAAGGAATGGAATTAAGTTCCTCTGATATTTGTTACAATGGTTTAGGAACTGCGTTCTCGGAATACAACAGCGTGTTTATTAGCGATTAGATTCACTGTGTTCCTAGAAATCACACACATCTGAGTACAGACAGCCCATTTCTCTGCCATGAGTGAAGAAAGCCGACGTAACTCAACAGGGTTATGTTCTCGTGTCGATCAGATTTTTATAACATTCTATATCTTTCCTCATTTATTTCTTTCTACAAAATAATTTTATATGAAGACGTATGTTATTCGATTGACTGATAGATTCATTACTAGTGATTCGGGGCGCATCAACTGATAAGAACACTAGTCCCTAAGTGTAGAGCATGTTTTTTGCTCGGGAGGTGGCGGTGATCTTCCTCCGCTGGGTGGCGAGATCCGGCACCGACCTACCGTCGGCGAGAGGATTTTTTTCCACAACCATGTATCTCCCACCAGCGGGGCACCACCCCAAGTTGGGATAAGCTTTAAGCTCCCGAACGGTCTCCCGGCATGTGTGGTAGTGTAGTATGTGTAAGGCAGACCTGCACAGCATTTTGCACTTTCACTGACCTCAGGAGCTGCGTGCGGGCAACTCTGGTGCAAATGAGAAAATCGATGAAGGGTGGGGATGAGACCCCATCTAAGAGTGGGGACCACCAATCAGAATGCGCAATTCGAAAGATAGCGCGTAAATTTAAAGAGCAATCGGCAAGAACATGACGGTCATATACAGTTCAAGTAATATTGTCTTTTGTATTATATTGCAAATGTTTGTTCTCGGTATATGACAGGGCGAAATATGAAACTACAACGAATTATACATATTAGATTTCGACACCAAGTATTATAATTGCTTTTAGGGCTTAGAATGTAATTCGCTTTGCTATGATGTAATCACAAACTTAGTGTTGTGCTAAACACAAAATTTTGATAGAGAATGGTTTTTGTTTGATGATGACAGCAATAAACTATTTTTTATTAATTATATTTAATTGAATAAGACGGTTCTCTCAAAGCAAAATCATATTGTTCTTAAAAAAATCATGATTATTTTCTGTTCTAGTTTCTGACAAGAGAGTAGAGTCGTGTACGAGATCGTGTAAAAATATAAAGACCTTTGCATTCTATTTAACCAATACCTATGATTATCTCATGATTGTCCGTAACATATCGTCACAGAAGTTTGCTCGTTGATCTCGTGTATTCAGTTTCATAATGGGGAAAATGGTCACAAATGTGCTATTTAACCAATACCCATCATTATCTTATGATTGTCCGTAACATATCGCGACAGAAGTTTGCTCGTTGATCTCTTGTATTCAGTTTCATAATGGGGAAAAATGGTCACAAATGTGCTATTAAACATTACCCTTCTTGGAATTGCCACATATTCTATTTTATGTCAATCTTGATGTGAGAGATTGCTCTCATGATTTTGTTCATTTTTCTATGATTTGGAGACTATAACATTCCTGGTGAACAATCAATTATTAAATTGCAATTTTGTGTTAGATAGAATTAAATAATATTTTTTTCTTGTATATAAGAATATATTTTAAAGCTATTGCTTTAAAATATTGCTTTGAGTCACAATGAGCATGTTATTTTCTTTAAAAAAATTAGAAAAAGGAAAATACATACAGTGGTAGATACAAAGGTGGATATACAGTAGTGTACAGAACGTAAACAGTGAATTATGACCCTGGTAACTTGAAATACTAGACATAATCCATTTAAAACAAATGGGCATTTAATTTTGAAGCATGGATCATTAGACACTCAGGCATTCAATCTACGCGCCGCGTCATGCTACGTCAGACTTCTCCCCTCCCCGCAAAGCTTTCTACTCCCCACTACTTGCACTTTCGGCGCTGCCACGGGCAGACGACCGGTTCGCAAGTGCAGAATGCCCGCGGGAGCAGGCATTGTGCAGGTCTGGTGTAAGGGGTGAGGATAAGACAAAGAATGGGAAGGAAAATTCGCGCGCGGTCCGTGACCCGTTAGGTAGTGTAGATGGGCTTAACAGCTTTTCTTCATTAACTGTTATCGCAATAACCGTGGACTCGTAATAACGGTTATTAATAACAGTTGAAAAATAACACGTCCATGATCAGCAACCTAACGTAGCCGTCTGCTAAGAGTTAAATCAGTTGTGGCGACTGCTAAGAGTTAAACCAGGCAAAACGAATAACGTTGGTAGCACTGTAACGCTTGTGCAGCTACCTTACGACGCGACGGTTGCTTGCACTACTTCCCCAAACATGTTTGGGTACGGACACAGAAACAGCTGATATGAACGAAATTCCATGAACTGCCAAGGAAGAATAGTAGTTAATAAGATGAGTAGCAAATGTGTATAAAATATTACATAAATAACAGTGATTCGTGATCGGATTGCAAATATTCCTTCGAATACGAATGTTCATAGTGGAGTGACGAGTGCCACAAATAATGAGAAAGGGAAACTGTGTTTGGCTTATCTACAGCCAAAGTGGTAATGACTGTTGAATATCTAATATTATAATATGAGTTATTTGACCGAAACTCATTGTATTCTATCGGACTTAGGGAAATATTAGTGGATCTCACATCAGCTGTAACAGGACAGAAAGAAGTTAACAAACATATTGGACGGATTTAATTTAAAGGGCAAACTTCGTATTGTAGTATACGTATATCATAAAATATAAAAATATTGTGCCACATTGTGTATAATAGTCACGAATTATGTGTTAATGAATCTACAATTTGAACACTTGTTAATCATGATTGATTACATGCAGTGAAACTGTTGTCGTGCAAAACGGTTGCCGCGAAAGCTCGTAGTAGATCGGGTTTGGCTCAATAGATTGGAGTACTATGAATATCAACCGATAACAGTCAATAACAGGATAAATGAAATAACAGTTACTAAACGTTAACTGTTAAGAAATAACTGTTTGGTTGTTAAGGGTACTTCCGTATTAGGTAGGGTACTGCCTCGGTGTTCGCCTGGTATTGATCGGAGAAATCTTTATTTTATTTATTTGGTAAAAAAAAAACAGTAAAAACTGTATATGGCGTGTGGGGAAAGAGATTATCTGCGCACATTTTCTTGAGGCCCAGAATTTAAAAAAAGTGCAACATTTGAAAAACTAGAAACAAGAATTTAGAAAATAATTATTATTTTAGAAAAATAAAAATTTGAAACATGTTTGTTGAATGAACTGATTTTATTTATCTGCATTGCTAACAAAATAGTAATGAACATCAATTCTAGTCCTACCATTACAAACAAAAGGAGTGATCAACAAAACGTGCGCACAGTAAAGCTACATTTACGTCCAGAAGTAAAACACAAGGGGCCATCTCAGCATTTGCTCAATGGATCAGGGAAACTGGAAAAAAACCTGATCGAGATGGGGGTCTTTGACCCGGAAGCTGAAGTACATCACTTGTTACAGGCGTATTAAATATTTTTTTAAAAATGCATACAATACAAACGTAACCTAATTCGTTATATATCATTGTTTTGTTAAAATAAACATTATTTTTCTTTTTGACGATCAGTATGGTCTCTAATTGTATAGGGTTTGCAGCAGAAAAGATTTTACGTAAAGTACGCGTTGTAAAGTAATATACATGTATTGTATGTTGATTTCTTGTACTGAGCAGTTGATACTGACACTTGATGCACGTGATTTCTACGGTGTGTGTTGTAATTATAAATAACAATTTTGCATGAAAATATGTTCCTTCCGTTAAGTAGGTCATTTTTGACAAATATTACAGATTCGTAAATAAATAGACAAGGCAATGGTAAGATTCCAAGCTCAATGAAAAGAGCCTTGCAGGGATCACGTGGAAGGCAGTTTTTCATTATTCGAATAATTTTCTTTTGCAATCTGGAGGTCTGAATACTACAGGATGAACTTCCCCAGAATAATATGCCATATCTGAGGCGGGAATGTACATTTGCAAAATAAACGCAACGAGCTGCATGAATACTGACAGAATTGTAAAGAATTCGGAATGCGTAACATAATGAACTTAATTTAGTGTTTAATTCTGTTATATGTACATTCCATTTGAGGTTTGATTGAATTGAGATAGCTAAAAATGTTGTTACCTCAACATCAGCTAATTGCATATTGTTCATTTTCAATGCAACATGCGATTTCTGATTTGAAATGCAAAAATGCATTGACACAGTTTTTCTTTCGTTAACAATTAATTTGTTATTATTAAACGAATTTGAAACTTCTGAAATCGTACTATTTACTGCTTCTTTTTTGCAAAGAACATTCATCAGTGTCATCAGCAAACAGAACCGTTCTCCCATTTTTAATAGACGAGGGCATATCGTTTACATACAACAGAAAGAGGATAGGCCCTAAGATCGAACCTTGCGGGACTCCATGCTCAATTGGCAAAGAATTGGAAGCATAAGTATGTAGTGTCCTATGGTATTTATACGCACGGAAAACTATCGATGAGAGCAGTCGGCCGCTAGAATTCTCCTCCAGACAGCGACAGAACTTAACCTAGCTATCTGGCTAGTGTCGAAAATCCCGGTACCGTTGGGATTAGAACCCCATGACCTCCCAGTGGCACTGCAGTGACATTAGTTGATACCCTGAGCCACCTGTCTCGGTGTATGTTAATCAAAATATATCAGTATTTTTGGTTTATTTTACTTAATGGTCAGAGGATTTAGTTGAACCTGAGAATGTCTAATCACCAGCGTTGCACGTCGGTAGCGCGTGTTGCGGTTAGGGATTTTTAATCCTTCTGATTCGGCAGATCTCGAGTTCCGAAGCATGCGATTGCGCGTGGAGCTGACGTCAAGAGCGATCGCTGCCCCTGAAGCCAGTCAAATCGAAATGCACGGCACGATATTGCACCACCGGATATCATTCCAAAATCATTACATTTTATAGTGACCTTTTATTGGTTGTGGAGACGTTCTGACCAAACAAATTTTTTTGGTAACACATTCTTAAACCAAAAGAAATAATTAAAAAACAATTAGTTTCTAACTTGCTCTATTTGCTCAAACTTTACGATACAATCTCGAGTGCAGGAAAATATGTGTCAGTGAGGAAATTATGTGTCAGTGTCAGTGAGGGTGTGAATCACCGCAATTTTCAAATTTCTCGTGTAATAATGTTATATTAAACCGTAAAAATCTGAACTAATAGTTCACAGAATGTTAATACCTGTCTTAAAATGTATATTCAGAAACACATATGATCGTATACTAGAGTTTCGCGAGCTTTTTCTCTTGATGAAAATATTACAACTTATCCGTTTTGATTATTGATTAGGTAAATTTAAAAACTGAATCATGGAAATTGTAAAATCATCAAAAACCTATTAGAAATTAAATTAACATAATTTAAATGATGTAATTTTTGTCAAATAATAACATTATAAAGGAGTAGAGAATAGATGTCTTTGTAGAATGTCCAAACTTTTTGGAACATTGTGTTAATTAAGAAATTTTGTTGACCTCTCCTCGAGAACATTTAATACAATCTTTTGAATATTCCGCAATTATTTATTTTTAAACTAGGGTACACATCGTATCTTGTCGTAGCACTTTCCAGATGTTTCCATAATCGTCAGAAGTGCATCTCAAGCATGTCTGCATTTGTGTTATAAATGTAAAGAACTTTTTTTGATTTCATATTGAACCGAGTGGTTGAGAAGAGTTCTCGCTTGAAAGTTTTTGACCCTATTTCACGAATTGGCTTCAGCTAAGTGCTGACGTAATCCTGACATCATTACCACATGTGCGTTTTACTTTGCGGTTCAATGCAAATTTCTCACCTTTCGTAATTTCATTACATATTCATTTTATCTTAACTTTTTAATTATTTTGAAGATTTGTAGATAAGTGCAGAATATTCAATTAAATCAACTACTCTTTTAAAAAGAATATTCAGAATGTTGCAGTAAGTGCTTCATTAATTTTGTCTAAGAATTCTGTTTTATCCTATCAAAAAATTGGAGTAAAATATTCTCAAAATGTTTTCTGTATGTTTTTATTGTCGCTAGGAGACGCGGCGAAACATTCGCCATCTTGCTCAAGTGTACGCTTTTACGACTTTAATTCTGTCGCTATCGTACGTTGCCCGCTGGGACCGCGCCGCCGACTTGGCCGCGTTACGTCTGTGACACGACGAAACCCCTCATTTTTCGCCGTTTTCGTGAATCGCTTCGTACATGTGCGATGAAACGACCAATCACACAAGAGGGCTGACTCGCAGCACCTCGCTCGCCGTCAAAGGGGCCGCAGGGGTCGAAGAGGAATTTTCCGGGCTTCTGGCGCCGAGGGCCACCAAAAAATAAGCGTTCGGCGCCGCGGCCGGGGAGTCGGATATTACACGTCCCATTAGGAACGCAATCTATCTTATTCTCTCGAGGGAAAAATTGCGTTCCTAAAGCGCGATATTAATATAATCTCGGCGATTTCTCTCTCTTTCTCTCTCCCTCTTTCTTTTCGCCCGAAAAAAAAGAAGAAACGTGAAGAGAGAAGAGTTAATATCTTTGTGTAATTATTCTTGAATTCCAGCGTTAGTGGGATTTTTTTCGACAGATAATTGCACGAATCCCACCTATGCAATTTGCAAGTAATCAAAGAAAGAGAGAAATTCGCATATCTGATCCGCCCGCTGTTTTAACTTGGTAAATAGAACGACGGTGGCCGGACGCGAGTGGAAGAACGGGGCGGGGCAGGACTGCGCAGGGCAAGGGACGTGGCTGGAGAGTTAATCAGGAGGCGACCGGCCACGGGGGCGGGGGCGGGAACGGAACGGAAGGGAAGGGAGGGGAGGGGAGGGTCAGTGGAGGACGAGGACGACAGGGACGCACTCTCCTGGAGCGTCAATGGCCGCCGAGGACGAGGATGAGAGCGCTAGACGAGGACGCCGCGCTGCCCGCTGGGTCAAAGGCGTCGCTACTTGTCCTCGCGGAGGAGCGTCCCTGCCTCGGCCCTTATGAGCTTCACATGGCCGGAAACAAATGAAGGTAGTGGCACGGAAGGAGCTTAAGCCATTCACGGAAAGGAGGCGAGGGCGCGTTGCTATGGAGACGGCTCAATAGTGCCGGCGATGCAGGCAAGTTGAGGACGAATGCATTGACGACTCCTGAGCGAGATGGGGCCTCCCTATTGGGATTGTATTCGGGCTTGCAATTTTCAGAGCGAAATGATTATTTTCTTGCAGTGGTACACTTGCATTAGTATATGTAAAGAAGGGAATTATACTCATTTCCGCCCTTCTTGCAAATTTCCCTCTTAACAGATCTCTTTTTTGCCGTAAAAGTTTACTTATTTATTTTAATTACCGAAAAACAAGTAACAGTCGCAATATTATTATTCAGATAAACTGCTGTAATCGTCGGTTATTGTATTAATGAGTTATAATAGTATGAAACATATATTTGTATATCGGTAATGCGATGTGTCGGGGACCATCGCAGTCCTCCACCCTTGCGTCACGCCAAATTACCGGACGGCAGGAAAGAACTACGCGCCCCCGAATTAGATATGCCCAGCCGCTCAAGCCCCCCATAAACTTTCAACTATCAATTATACCCTTTTACTGACAATACCGCGATGCGTCGGGTGACCATCGCACCCTCTCACCCCCGCGTCACGCCAAATTACCGGAAGTTGGAAAGGGCCACGCGTCCACCGCGACCCGATTTAGTTCCGCCCAACGGCCCAAGTTCTCCAGAAGCCCCTAACAATAAATCTTACCCTTTGTCCAACAATACTGGATGATCGACAGCCGGAACAACCATTTTAGCGACTTGGCGATCGCACCCGGCTCAATAATCCTCTAAAAGCCTATAAAATCATCACATGCCAAAGCAGAAGGGACACGTGCGCGCTCCTCCGGCCTAACAATGCCGGCCAATGAACAACCAGAAGGCACCGTTGATGAAATAGAAGGTTCGAGAAGTTCAAATCCGACCAATAAAATCACTAGGCAGGAAGCACGTGAGCACTTTGAGATTTTTTCGAAAAAACGAAAGGGACAGACGGGCGAGCGAGGCCAGAGGGAGGACGGGCGACAGACGCTAGAGAGGACGGTCGTGCAGGAGAAGTCGTATGGAGATAGAAACCAACAAGTAAAGTTTTGAGTAGATTAACAGTGGTAGTTAAGAAAGCCACCGAATATTAGTCAGTTAATGAAACCTGCGGTAGAAAGGGAACAGCAGCAGTGGGTAAGGCACACACTGAGCCGACCACTGCGAAACTTGCCCGGTCTTCACGGAATTAATTCCGAATAGCCAAAGTTTGGCTTCGAGCGTCATACGCGGTCCAGGTGTCGTGTGACGGCCTGAGACGCGCGCGAGCATCACGTCGCGACCGCCCGGTCATCCACCGCCGACGTCCCGTGCGCCGGAGTCATCACCCCGGAGGCAATCGGAGGCCAACCTTGCAACGTTCCGGCGTCGCCTCCTGAGGGTCCGACTACACTTCTCCGTCGCTCGGCGAGCAATCCAGTCGCGGTGACATTACCATCTAACATCACAGATTGTAAGTTGTCATCACCATCATTCATTAATCGGCTACTAAAGTGACAATAACCCAGCATCAACCTGAACAGTTTCTTTTCGTTTAATTTTTTGAATAAATTAGTCCCCGCCATTTGGTCGGGTGAACCAATTAATACCATAGCAAAGTGTTATTATTCTAAATCTTAAGAAACCACCAAATGCAACCCTTCGACCCAGGGCGCTCACCCCTGAGACGCTCAACGCCGGCGACATTAAGCAGGTAAGTGGGCATGCGCTTGGCGCCCTTATTAAATAAATTCAGCGCGTGTCCCCTCCTGCGACTTGGGACGACTGTCACACCATAAGTGTGTCGGCGCCTCCATTTTGTGAGCAGTTCCATCACATAAATTGGACGCCCAACGTGGTTGTTTTTATACGAATAATTGAGCTTGTGTAGACTCAGATCATAAATTGGACGCCCAACGTGGTTGTTTTTATACGAATAATTGAGCTTGTGTAGACTCAGATCATAAATTGGACACCCAACGTGGTTTTCTATTCACGAATAATTGAACTCGTGTAGCGGGCATCTCATAAATTGGTCGCCCAACTTCGTTTGTTTTTTCACGTATAATTCAGCTTGTGCAGCGTGCAGAGCATAAATTGACACACAACGTGGTTTTTAACAAGTATTTTACTTTGTGTTACTCGCACCTGTGTATTTCTTATTGAACTCACTAATTCTTTCTTATCCATTTTCCGTTTACGCTTGCTCAATTATTGCCCAACTGAAGATTGCATTTGGTTTTAATGTGTGTTTCTTTTGATATTTTGTATTTTATGAGGTTTTCAATCACTTTTCTTGCGTGTGAGACTTAAATTTTATATTGAACTTCCGGTAATTTTTACATATTTTGTATCAGTGAATGCTCAGAGTATTACAGTGATTCTCATAACTTAGAAGCCCAAAGTGTATTTGTAAGAACATTTCACTCTCTTTTCAGACGCATAATTTCATTTTATTGTTATTTTCTTTTTACAATTTCTTAATGCGTCATATAGTGTTTAAGTGTGGTTAATTGAACTCTATTTTATTTTTTCCTTTTTCATTATACGTGCTATTTCCGTCACGTAACAATTATATGTTTACTTAATAGTGTTTACTTTCTATTTGAAATTTTATGTTTATTTCTCAGTGTTATCCTCTAACATTTCATTGTGTGTGTTTTGTACTTTTCTTTTTATTGTGTTTGATTGTGTACTCATGTGTAACGCGCTGTAGGCGTCATTATCATACTTACGTCACTTCGAGGATTGCTCGCTCCACGATGGCTGAAAATAATCCCATTCAAAACCCCGAGGTTTCTGACCCCGCTCCCGCAAACGCCGACGCGCCTGCCGAGCTCACGCCCCCAGCTGTTCTCGCCCCTACTGTCGGGGTTTCTTTAGAGCAGGTACTCGAGACGAGTACCGCCGAGGCCGGACCTACCCTCGCCGCGGCCGCTCCGACGCCACCCTCAGACCAAATGTCTCAATTTTTCAGCACTCTTATCGCAAAATTTGACGAACAGCGTCAAGAATTAAATTCTAAATTTCAGGACTTGAATTCCAGATTTGATTCGAAATTTTGTGCCCTTGATAGTAGATTAGACGAACACCTCACTAATTTCACCCTTTTTCAAAGTGAGGTGTCTCAACAACTAAATTCGGTTAATTCAAAGGTCGATAAACAGAGCACTAAAATCGCCTCTCTCGCCTCTGCTGTTGAAAATAATTCTACGCAAATTTCTGACATCAAAGAACATTTAACAGGCCAACTAAAGAAATGCGAATCGCTCCAGTCTGAAACAGTTCAACAAATGACAGAATTTAAAGACAGCATAAACAAGGATATTGCAACCGTTTCAGAAAAGCAATTAAATTTGGGACATTGGGCTCGTGATAAATTTAAAGACAATGAATCCGAAATTTCCAACTTGAAAGGCGAGGTGACTAAGAAACTAAAAGGGGTTGACAATAAGATTGAAGGATTTCACGACTCCCTGAACAATAAAATTGAAACAGCAAAATTAGTTATCCAGGCACAGGCGGAAATGGAACGGAAAGAAATCGAAGTCAAAATAGACGAACTAGAAATTAAAGTAGCGGAAAAGACTATTTCAGCTTTCCCGGTTAATGCTATGCCACTGTCAATTCCTCCAAATTTAAAATTCTCTGGTAATCGCGGTGAACAGCCCATTACGTTCTTACGTAATGTTGAAAATTATTTTGCTTTAGCGAGACACATTCCTGAATCTTCTAAACCGAAGGTTATAGCCCAAATGTTGGTTGACCATGCCCAAGAATGGTTCCAAACATTGTTACCAGTTCCGGCTGATTTTCAGGATTTTCGTTCCAAATTTATTAATCGTTTTTGGGATAGAAACACCCAATACAATTTTAAAATGGATTTGGCTAAAGGTAGATGGGACCAGAATGGTAACATGTCTATGCGGGATTATGCAGTGTCTCGCATTGCCCTACTTAAACAATGCGAACCTACTCCCCCTGACGACGAAATTATGTGGCTATTAACTCGTCATTATCCATATGTCATTCAAAACCTCCTTAAAACTAGTTTTGTAAAAGATCTTGAGCAATTTCAGATCTTATTGGGGGATTTCGACCAAACGAATGTGCAATTCGCTTCTTATCAAAATCAGAGTCAAAACTCTTCACGCCCACGTAATGGCAATAATAATAATCAGAATCGAGGATTTCCCCCACGCCATTCGCAAGGTCAAGAGCGTCCTTTTAACCACGGCCCTTCGCCGCACTTTCCCCCCGCCCCCTCCCCCCCGGCGCCGACCAGTTTTCCGCCTCCCTTTAATGTCGGTCAAGGCCAAACCGCGCCCCGTCTCGCGCCGCCTTCGACAGCCCCAGGTCGTACCAGGGACCTTTGACTACTATATTGCCAGACGGACCCAGAGACCTATGCGCAGTAGACCTTTACGGACCATTACCTAGAGGAAGATGTGGATTCCGCCATATCTTCGTAGTAATAGATGTGTTTACTAAATATGTTAAGTGTTTTCCTATTGTTAAACCTACTGCAAAGTCCTGTTTAAAACACCTAGTGCAAGGTTTCTTCAAAGAATGTGGGACGTATCAGCGTGTCCTCAGTGACAATGGCACGCAGTTCACGAGTGACCTTTGGCAGCAATCGCTAAATGATTTAGGTGTCCAAACAATCTTCTGTTCTATTAGGTCACCGAGATCAAACCCAAGCGAAAGAGTCATGAAAGAATTATCACGTTTGTTTCGGGTTTATGTGTCTCACAAGCATACCGCTTGGCCCGATTTACTACCGAAGATTAATACGTGGCTTAACCACATCCCCCATGAATCTTCCAGATTTACACCTTTCGAGGCTCAATTCAATAAGAAGCCGAAACCATTGTTTCCTATTTTAGCAAAAATGGCCACTCAAATTCCAATTTCCCCTGAGGATCGGTGTCAAATTATTCTCTCAAATTTAAAGAAAGCTGGTGATACGAGAAAACAACACCAGAAGAGTAAAACCCATTTATTCAAAGTCGGCGATAAAGTTTTAATCAAAGCTCTCAGAGTATCTAATCAGCCTGAAGGCCTTATTAGTAAATTCTTTCCTTTATTTGTAGGTCCTTACCAAATTATGAGGCTTGTAGCCCCCAACGCTTGCACTTTACGTAGCACAGATGGTTCCGAGGTTGGTCCTCACAATTTTTATAACCTTGTTCCTTTCAGAGATTAAACTAGATTAATTGGCTGAAAGAATAAAAGCCCTCATTTATGTCGCTCTGATTAGGTAACCTTATTTTAATTATATTCTTGTGGATCCAGCCCGGTTGCCCTGGCACGTCTTATTATTAATTAATTTCGTGGGTTCGCTACTACTTCAATGCTTTGGTTAAGTGATTGTTATAAGTGAACGTCGTTGTTGATTAAAAAGAGAGAGAAATAATTCAGATATCCCTTAGATATACTCTGTCGAGAGTTGACGAGAGTTATAGCCATTGACTTTAATTAATGAAACGAGCTCCATTCTGATATTATGAACTTAATGTTTTTGCAACCCAAGTCCTTTGTTTAATTCATTGGTTGTTTTCTCACGTCTACCATTCTATTTTCAATTCTCCATCGTGTTGATATTTTGTTTCCTCCTCTTGTGTTTTAAATAATTTGGCCACTGTTGACTATTATGCTTATCTATTATTTTGCAAATGTCGCATTTATTCCACTTGTTTTTATACCTCTAAAATCGTATTAAAAGAGCGTCAAATATAATAATGAGTAACAGGGTTCCCACTTTTGGCTCTTCACTTTGCACATTTATTCAATTTGCAGTAGCGTTTAACTAGTTTTAGGTACCCCATTGTTTCATTTTGCCAGTCTTTCTAAGTTTTGTTTCCAATTATCCCTCTATGTTATCTTCTTAATTACTTATTTAGTGCTTAGTTTGCTCTTAGTTTGAGTAGGTGTTGCTAATGGCCCACCACCATTTCTTATTTTTGAAAAATGATAGATTATTTTCATTCATTTTCTTATCATTAATGTGTTTGTATTACTTCTTAAAGATTTTGTGTCCTAAATTTATTGGTCATCTAGTTTTTTAGAGATAGCTTTAGTGTTGTTCCTCTTCATTAATTTTATCCTTTTGCTTAATTAACTAGTATTGTCTTATCATGTTAGAGTTGTCATTGAAACCCCTAATTTTCGTTCTGGACATGCCAGGTTTTTGTGTTTTCACAGCTTCATCTGTCGGCACATGCTCCCCAAATTTATTTATCATCTATTTTTGTAAATGTCCTTTTTTTGTTCTTAGATTAAAAAAAACATGTCCCATGCGTTTTTTTAATCTCATTGTACGGGGGGGTAATGCGATGTGTCGGGGACCATCGCAGTCCTCCACCCTTGCGTCACGCCAAATTACCGGACGGCAGGAAAGAACTACGCGCCCCCGAATTAGATATGCCCAGCCGCTCAAGCCCCCCATAAACTTTCAACTATCAATTATACCCTTTTACTGACAATACCGCGATGCGTCGGGTGACCATCGCACCCTCTCACCCCCGCGTCACGCCAAATTACCGGAAGTTGGAAAGGGCCACGCGTCCACCGCGACCCGATTTAGTTCCGCCCAACGGCCCAAGTTCTCCAGAAGCCCCTAACAATAAATCTTACCCTTTGTCCAACAATACTGGATGATCGACAGCCGGAACAACCATTTTAGCGACTTGGCGATCGCACCCGGCTCAATAATCCTCTAAAAGCCTATAAAATCATCACATGCCAAAGCAGAAGGGACACGTGCGCGCTCCTCCGGCCTAACAATGCCGGCCAATGAACAACCAGAAGGCACCGTTGATGAAATAGAAGGTTCGAGAAGTTCAAATCCGACCAATAAAATCACTAGGCAGGAAGCACGTGAGCACTTTGAGATTTTTTCGAAAAAACGAAAGGGACAGACGGGCGAGCGAGGCCAGAGGGAGGACGGGCGACAGACGCTAGAGAGGACGGTCGTGCAGGAGAAGTCGTATGGAGATAGAAACCAACAAGTAAAGTTTTGAGTAGATTAACAGTGGTAGTTAAGAAAGCCACCGAATATTAGTCAGTTAATGAAACCTGCGGTAGAAAGGGAACAGCAGCAGTGGGTAAGGCACACACTGAGCCGACCACTGCGAAACTTGCCCGGTCTTCACGGAATTAATTCCGAATAGCCAAAGTTTGGCTTCGAGCGTCATACGCGGTCCAGGTGTCGTGTGACGGCCTGAGACGCGCGCGAGCATCACGTCGCGACCGCCCGGTCATCCACCGCCGACGTCCCGTGCGCCGGAGTCATCACCCCGGAGGCAATCGGAGGCCAACCTTGCAACGTTCCGGCGTCGCCTCCTGAGGGTCCGACTACACTTCTCCGTCGCTCGGCGAGCAATCCAGTCGCGGTGACATTACCATCTAACATCACAGATTGTAAGTTGTCATCACCATCATTCATTAATCGGCTACTAAAGTGACAATAACCCAGCATCAACCTGAACAGTTTCTTTTCGTTTAATTTTTTGAATAAATTAGTCCCCGCCATTTGGTCGGGTGAACCAATTAATACCATAGCAAAGTGTTATTATTCTAAATCTTAAGAAACCACCAAATGCAACCCTTCGACCCAGGGCGCTCACCCCTGAGACGCTCAACGCCGGCGACATTAAGCAGGTAAGTGGGCATGCGCTTGGCGCCCTTATTAAATAAATTCAGCGCGTGTCCCCTCCTGCGACTTGGGACGACTGTCACACCATAAGTGTGTCGGCGCCTCCATTTTGTGAGCAGTTCCATCACAGTAAATATGATACATATATTTGTTTGTCAATATTTTTTGTTTATTAGTAGGACATAATTTCAGTATTATTTATCTAAATCCCGACATACATCATTGAACGGTAATGTTCATTCAATATTGATAGGCATTGAAGAGCTGAACTACAATGATATGAATAGCGTCATCACTTGCTCTAATTTTGCTCTACATTAATCATAAACTATTCGTATATTACGGGAAATTGCCTTATTTCACGCCTAGATGTCGAATATTTCATGCATGTTCATAATTTACAACCCAAGAATAAACTTTTAATGAAATGTATAATTGCGACTGTAATAGGTGGAAAGGCGCAAATAATGAAATATGGAAGGCTACTAATTTCTAAGCTATATAGTTGTGAGTAACATTTTGACTTATTGAATGTTCATATCGCAACAAAATACAGAGATAGAATTGTATGACGTTTCTTTTGGGAATATGCGAAGGATGTTCACATAATTATCAAGAAATAAAAGTAAATTATAATTACTCGCACCGGCAGAAATACTATAACATTAATTTCTTTGAGTTTTATCGAATACAAATATTGCAAAGGTAAACTTAGGGTATTAGTGAAAACGACTTCTTTTGTTTCTTAGGTCTAGTCGATTTCTTTTGTTTCATCACTTGTTGTAAAGACATAGTTCCTTTAATGAGGAAAAAGGATTTTCCATTCAAAAGATGCAAAATTAACGGTGCATCTTTTGTTGGAGTAGAAATTCAGAGAATATAATTTATTCGTTATTTTCTTGAAACAATATCACGAAGTAGAAAAGATTTCTGATGTGAACGGATTTTCCACATTTCTCTTTTACCATTGTTTCAAGAGTCCAAAAATATATTAGACGGATTTTTACTTTGCATACTAATTCTAATTATATTTCTAAGAAAATAAGCTTCCTCAAAATCATGCCAGGCAGTAAACACTTTCGAATTAGTTGTATCAAACAACAGTCCTCCTCCGAAATATGAAGAAAGACGGAAATATTTTTTCATCACAATACTGCTCGAGTTCAAAGTTTCTTCGCCGTAAGAAAGTAGCAGCCAGATTAGTTCTTTAAAGAAGTTCTTGTTTTTCGCAGCTGCCAAGTGGGGAAGACACAGCACGAGCGCTTTAGTGCAAGATGCCCTTTGTTACGTGGCAAAAGGACGGGCGGGAGCGGGGCGGGGCGTCGCTGAGGGACGCGACGCGCAACGGCGAGGACATCGAAAAGGACGGGGCGGAGGCGGGGAAGAGGGGTGCTGCAGAATGGGGAGGATAGCGTAGCGAAGAGGAGCGGCACCTCGGGGGAAGGGGCGGCGGGGCCTCTTCAGTCGCCACGGGGGAGGTACTCAGCCGCAGCACGCGGTGTTTAACTTAGTAAATAAGTCAAGGCCCGGACGACGGCGGTGGGGGCGTGGGTGGGGGAGAAGAGACTGAGGTGGGGCGGCAGCCGCGATGGATCGTGGGGGCGGCGGAGGTGCGGGACGGGGGAAGGCGTCAGAGGTGGCGGAGATCTAGTGGTGGCTGCGGCAGCGTAAGCGGCAGCGGTCGGAAGGTGACACTAGTGGCAGTGACAGCGGCGGCGGTGGCAGCATGGCGGCGGTTAAAGGCTGTGGCGTTGGCGGTGCCAATGGCGGTGACAATGGAGATGGCAGTGGCAGTGGCGGTGGTGGTGGTGGTGGTGGTGGATGGTGGCGACAGCAGAGGAGGGGAACGAAGGTTGTGGAGACGGAGCCGAAGAGTTGCGAGAGGAGAGGTGGGTTGAGTGGTGGAAGCCACGCGGTGTCTGCGAGTGCGAGGTGTAAGCACCGCGATGGACTGAGGTGGACGTTACTGTGAAGAGGAGGATCGGGTGTGGCCTAAAGCGCTCATAGCCAGCACCTCAATGGCGGCTGAATACGAATTCTGGAACGGAAAAGAGCGGCAAGAACGAGAAGCGCTAACCAGAGATTGCTTTGGAGAGCTAAATTCCAGATGATAAGAACTCAAAAGTTTGGAGAGAAAAAAATAAAACAAGTTTTAGTTAAAGATGAGGTAAATATGTAAAGGAGGATCAATGGAGAAAATTCGAATCAAGGGTCATATAGAGGGATGCCAAGGAGAGCATTATTATTCGGTAAGTATCTGGATAATGAGAAAAGTCGCCAAAAAGGGAATGTCTGAGAGAGGCGGCATAGCCACAGAAGGATATAAGCTAGTAGATGGGTAGAGGTACTGAAAAATTTAGAATGTGTAAAATAGAGATGGTGTGGTGTAAGACTACAAAACGTGCAAGGGGAAATAATTTCTAATTGGTAAGAGAGCAGGAGCACTGTTTTCTTTTATTATAATGATATCATTAGATTTCAAGACAGTTACTTTTCAAATTTTATTTAATTTCATTTGTTCTAATATGTACAAATTTTATAATTTCATTTTTTGATTATTTTAATAATAAAAAAAGATGTTTTATTAGAAAGCTACAACCAAAAACCAAGTGATTTATTCTTTGAATGAATCTGTGTTAGGTTGATGGAGCTGTGGTGTGCGAAACGTATGGATGAAAACGAGGATTCAAAGGTTTAGCGGGCGATATTATTCGTTTCTATGGATGATAATATTGAGATATATTGTAAGTGGAAAGCTGCATAAGGATAAAATGTTGCTTTGCAGGCAGGATTATAAGGGATCTACCACATTTGAGATACGAAATGATTTGCTTATGTCTTTGGAAAGTGATGAAAAGTGATGAAAATGCTTTAAGTTAAAATCAATTTAAAAAAAAGTAATTTAATTTTACTCAAAAGTATATAAATAATTGAATTTATTTTCACGGAAATGACGTAAATATTAGTCACATTTTACTCTAAATTTATTACCTTCTGTTCTTTTAGTGATAAGAAACGGCTGATCATCTGAACAGTTTTGTGGACAACTTCATTGAAAATGTTTGCCGGTCACCACGAATTCTACTGCACCGGGATTGGAAGAAAGGGTTCGGGCAGAAGCAGAAGGAAGCAAGGGAGACGGGCGGACGTTCCTCGCCCATCGACTCAACGACGGATTCCCAGCTACAGAAAAGGCGCTTCTAATGGCGACGAAGAATTCATTACTGAAGGAAGGAAGTCGAAAAGAAACGAGGAGAACTTTTTAAACATCGAAATCTCAACAAATAAACGGTTGCAGCCAACTTCGTAAAATGTCTGCGAAAGACTTTTTCTTTTTATCTCCGTTTCTCCTTTACTGTGAGTCCTCTGGGAGTTATATGCGTGAGTGTTCGTTTCAATATTATCAAGGCGTTCCCACTTTTATTCTTCAAGAGATTTTTTAGATTACTCTTACTACTTCAAATAAGAATACGCTACTTTTAATTTGACGGTATTTCTCAAAATTACAAATAAATCGTTTAAAATTTAAATGAATCATATATGCTGGTGTTCCTTAAAGTTTATTTTATGACTTAGAAACATTGCTTTAGAATAATGTTTCTCAAAGTGGTTCCTAAGGACTTCCAGGCGTCCTTGAAAACAGTAAAGGAGTTTGTGGATAATTAAAATTAAAATGGGAAGCATGGACAACGTCGGAGGGCCCACGAAAGTTTTAATACAAAGCAAAGGAATTGTATCCCATTTTCATTATAATGGAAGTTAAAAGTAAATAGTATTTAAAAAATTTATATTTATCTTTGTGTCTCTCAGTAAATATATTAGTTCCTTATTACTATTAATATTATTATTTTTATTGTTAATATTGAATCACATGTAAGTTAGAAGTTGAACAAAATGTTTAAACAAGGATGCATTTGTTTACAAAGGATGAACTAATTTTATATCCTTAATTATGCATATCTGAAGAGAAGCTCTTCATAAATATTCAAACCTGTTTTCCCGTAACCGTGTTTAGTAGATCGTGGATTCGGTGTGGTTGAACCTCGTCAAGACACAGCTAAAATCATTGCAAATTATTGCGCTTAAAATTTCTTGTTATTCTTATAAAACCTTAATATGTATTCATCAGAAAAGCTTGAACCACTGAAGCGAGTGTCCCCAAATGTCAGACAAACACATTTGATCATTGAACAAGAGTAAAATTTTTATGATGAATAGTTTGTTAGAAAATGTTCCTTTTATAGAAAAAAATGAACTTACGGGAAAACAGGTTTGAATATTTATGCACGCGTGTTATGGCATGAACACGTGTTATTTTAAGAGACAAATAAAAATAGTTCCCTTGGTCATAGTAACCTGATGTATGTCTGATTTTAAACAGGAAAGATGAGGAAACACGAAAACACAAAAAAATAAAAATCGACTTTTGGACCCAAAATCGATTCACAATCCGCTTAAAACTTTTTTGATGTCACGAAACTTTTTTAAAAATTCAATGAAGGTTACAATATTTGAATTACAATTGGTTTAGAAACCTATTTTCGAATTTATTAAACTATTTAACCAAAATACCTTAAAATTAATCAAGTGGATGTAAAAAATTATAATAAAGATAGAATTTTTCTTTAATAAAAATATTAAATTAAAAACAAATTTTCTATTATAATTAATGAATGTGAAGTCTAAAAATTACTGCAACACGAAGTAAATATTCTTAAATATACAAATAGCTATATGATTTTCTATGACCAACAAGGCCTATTTCCCAAAGTGTTTCGAATTTTTCCAAATACGTTCACAAAACTTAAAAACTTATATAAAAAATTAAAAATCTTACGTACTAGAAGAAGTTAATTCCCCTAGTTATTAAAGCGAATGATCTAATTGATGATTTGTAAATATTTTACAAGCACTAAAGAAACGCTACTTACTAACATTGAAGCCTAAAAATTGAGCTTCTACATGATGAACAATTTGCGGATCTTCCTCGTCGAATTCAATGCAGTAAATAGATTGACGATATTTTTTTGAACGTCAATAAAATTAACCTATTCGTTCGTTTAAAATTGTACTCAGAACTGGCATACATGACATTATCACGCGGAGGTTAATGTCACCAAGCCAGACCATTATCTAAGCGCGTATGCATAATGGTTTCACGCTCCGCAAGACCCTAGAAAGAAGGACGAATAGTGCACAAGAGGAATGAACATAGAAGTGAAAGGGACACTCTCGATAGAGTGAATTGTGTTACTCCATACATTACGTCAATTGCGTACATGGAACTAATGAGAGTATCTACTGAGCAATTGCATTGTACGCTTCAATAGAGAGAGGAACTATGAATGAACTGGATGCAGAAATATCGTTTCCCAATATCGTCACAATCAGTTCTCGTCTCAATATCATTTCATCATCATCATTCCAAAAACAAAAACATACTGTATTGTTGTGTTAATGTGTAAATTACTGTTTCGTAATATTTTTTTTAGTTAGAGGGAAGAAACTTACTTCCGAACTCCAGTATTAAAGAATATATAAAAGCAATACAAATAAACAAAAATAAAATAAAAACACAAACAGACAAGTATTAAAAAATATATAAAAAGTAGATTAGAAGTGTTCAAGACTTCTCGGTATCCATCTTTACTTCACTTTTCTGCATCTTTCTGTGACCAGTAATTTAAATATGAACAGCAAGTTTATGTATCACACTTTGCCTGCACTGTTGGTGAGCTAAAAAATCACTGAACTGCTTGTACGAGCTGATTAACCAGATCCAGAGAATAAATATATGAATTTTACCGCTACATTGGACCCCTTAAAAATTTTAACATTTTTCGGGAAAATAATATTATATATTAATCAACGTAACATCATTATTTTATTTAAACCCTCCATACATTTCATTACTACGAATTTATAAAGACTTTTTACGAATTTTTAACTGCTTTATTTCCAAAAACATAGGAAGCCATCACCTCGGACGGCCATAAATGACAGGATGTAATAGGAAAGATTGGATGGCAAAGCCTCCACAACGATGAGCAAATAAACACTATTTCTGAATTTGATCATACTTACAAACGACAAAACCGTAATACCAGCTACACAAGATAATGAAGTTTAAATTGAGTCAGTTTGTTGAGTGATGTTTTAATTGAGTTAAAGCGATCAGTTCTATCACATA
Organism: Acheta domesticus; assembly: GCA_031308135.1. Lineage (NCBI taxonomy): Eukaryota > Metazoa > Arthropoda > Insecta > Orthoptera > Gryllidae > Acheta > Acheta domesticus. Next base: position 104,183,497 of record JAHLJT010004567.1, on the reverse strand, counting down.
AGTACCTGATAGATAACTTTTCCAATAACCCAACCGATGACGATCGCAAATAATTAGATTTTTCAGCAAATATTTCTAATTACCTAATATCTAATATTTTACAAATCATATTTTGACGGAAATTTGTATTAACAAATAATATTTGTAAAAACATGTTATTCCACAATAAATATTCTATTATTTCTGCGTTATGTTGTGGTGTTGTTATGTTAAATACTAAAAAGTTACATTCACAAGTTTACACATCATTACATTCTAATGTTAAATTATACTAAAATGTAATACACGTGTTCAATATTCGAATTCGAAAACTGCAAAGATTACAAATAATGCAAAAACATTTTGTACTGTTATTGCGCAACTAGTTTTGAAATTTACTCATTAAACATCAGTCTCGTCCAGTAAAATTGCGCGCGACAATTTATTCGAATCTGAAGTTTATATTTTTCATTTTAGGCTCACAAGAAAGGTCACAAAATAAGTAACCATAAGGTGGTTGCACCTTTCTCAATTCCTGAAATACACTATTAACAGATAAAAAGTCAAGAATCTGCACAGATATTCTAAGTAGCTAATGAATATTTTTCCGGAAGAGTTGCATGGTACGCGATTACCAAATCTCTTGAAAATTTTCAAATGGAAACCCGCCAAATTTTGACATTTCATCTTACACTCATCAATCTTCTCGGTTAAAAACACTACTTGATCTTAAAAAACTTTTAAAAAATCTCACTATCTTGCTTGTAAACTTACATTCCCACGTTTACTATCAGTAGACGACGAAACGACTACCAATGTCCTTAGAGCGATTTCAGTTCAGACAATAAAACGATGCAATGACGGAATGGCGGTAGACAATCGTTCATTCTATTTATTTTAAAATTATTAATATTTAGTGTTTATAAGAACTTTAAGAGGATATAATAGGCTTTCTCCTTATTATTTCCTACTTCTAGGGCCCTCTGCCTGCCATTAATAAGCCTTCCATTTCGAACAAAAACAAAATTTGATTGAGTAGAAAGTTCAAACGACTTTCTAAACAAAATCCGTTAATGTTGTAACTGTATAGCTATAGCAGAAAAATCGCATGCGATTGCGGCATGGTACTCACCAGGCTCTGCAGCACGTGGTCGGGCACGTTGCGCGACGAGTTGCACAGCGCCAGCGCTGACGAGTGCGAGAAGATGACGGGCGCGTGCGTGACGGCGAGCGCGTCCACCATGGTCTGCACCGACGCGTGCGACAGGTCCACCATCATGCCCAGCCGGTTCATCTCGCGGATCACCAGCTGCGCACAAAGACGCGCGCGCGGGCAGCGCGCTGCTGCAGCTTGGGGACTTTGAAAAACGAAAATCGCTGAACTTGGCGTACGCAAAAGAAGCGGAGAAGAAAGTTTTTTGTAACTTGTCTTCTCCGCTTAATGACAATGATTCGTTCGGGCCTGTGGACAAATATTTTGACAAGTTCCGAAAACAGCTTTGCTCTGCGAAATGTATTATTCCTTCAGCCTTATGAGCTGGTTCAATGGATTTTTGGCGTGCGACAGGTCCACCATCATGCCCAGCCGGTTCATCTCGCGGATCACCAGCTGCGCACGGGCAGCGCGCTGCTGCAGCTTGGGGACTTTGGGAAATAAAAATCGCTGAACTTGGCGTACGCAAAAGAAGCTGAGAAGAAAGTTCTTTGTAACTGGACGGTGTTATGCTTCAACCGGCTACGCGCCATTTTTGAAAAAAATGAGATATGGACGCCATCAGTTGCATTGGACCATGTTCTAAGTGGAGGCAAAATTTGGGCGCCAAATCTGTAAAAATAGCCTTATAATTAATGAAATATGTAAACGCCATCAATCACATCAGGTATTTTACGTTTCAGAACATCCGACTATAAAGGTATATCTTCAAATCTGCTGTTCTTAATTTCACATTATGCAGGTTAGCGCCAGATATTCCTCTCATGTTTGTGTAGTTTGGGTCTTCAATGAATGAAATAATTAAATTACAGTTTTTGGAGCTGAAAATGTAATAAAACCTTTGAACACGATATCTCAAAACTTGTATGATGTCGCAAAGCCGGTTGATGCTTAACACCGTCCAACTTGTCTTCTGAGCTTAATGAGTATGATTCGTTCAGGGCTATGGACAATTATTTTGACAAGTTCCGAACACAGCTTCGCTCTGCGAAATTTATTCTTCCTTCAGCCTCATGAGCTGGTTCAATGGATTTTTCGTGTTTGTAGGCGCATCAACTGCTATGATCGACTCATTAATCTCCTAAGTACATTTTATATGCCGAAAAGTGGTGATGATTCTCCCCTGTTGGATATTCGGCTCCGACGTACACGTCCGCTGAGGGGGTAAGTATAGAGGAAAGGACGAAAAATGGGAAGGACAGATCGCGCGCGGTCCTTGGCTTGTTCGATAGGGCACTACTTTGTGTGGTGCTGATAAAAGGAAGCAAGGGAAACTAACGATCTAATAAGCCGGCCGCTAAAATTCTCGAATTTCAGACGGCGGCTGAATTATACTTAACTGTCTAGCTAGTGTCACATATTCACCACCGTGTGAAATGGAACTCTAGAACCTCAGAGATGCTGTCGTAGCAACAGTTGTTAATCTGACCCATATCACGTGGTGTATGTTGAAGCGCCAGATCGTAATGTCTCAGAAATGTTCAAACCAGTTTTTCTAATGTTTCTCACTGACAGGTCCCTGCATATGATTTGGCAGAAATGTTGGTCAATATAATCACTCAAGGGGCCCAAGAGAGTATAGAGTCGCCCCGCCGCTCCGGTACAACCGTCGAAGGGAAACGGAAAACTTCTGCTCCGCCATAGTAGGGTCAGATTCGCAACGTCTCTTGAGATAAGCCCAAGCATTTCGACTAAAAGAAGACTGAAGTTTATTGAGACAACCAAGGACCCATATTCATTTATCAAAAAAGGTGCATTAAAACGAAACATGAATAATTTAAATTTTGTTTTTCGCTTTAGTGATTGGTGTCTCGAAACTCGAAACTTGAAAATTGGTGTATTGAAGAAAATCTGATGAATTTCATTCTTGTTGTTTAGATATTAATACTTTTCCGAATTACGTTTGTTAACCCTTAGTTACTTTGTACGTCCAGGAATTCTTATTGTCGTGTCGAATGTCATTCTCGCACGTTATGAGTAGAGACAGAATTTCCATGCACATGCATGTTTTATTTACGCTTCGTAGAGCTTTCAAACATTGTACATTTGTATAGTGTTCATGGCACACTCATTTTAAAACTGCATACTTTTTCCGTGCATGTTTGCATATTTTGGTAGTTTTGAGAGAAAAATCATGCATAATGCATATTTGGACATCTTTTCGATTAATACTGCTTATTTTGGCAACTAAGTAGTGTATTAGACACCTTTTAAAGCTATTTTTGCATAATTTGTGAAAATTAAAACTTACGCATATTTTGTATAAATATTATTCTTAGATTCTGACAATATGGAGTTGCTTTTGCTTATTGTTATACTAGAAAGTTTAACCCTCCGGTACACAAGCTATGATTTGCAAAGCGGATACATGCGGTCTAAGCCACAACCGCGAAATGAATCAATACCAAGCGATTAAGCAACAAAACATAATGAAGATCCAGGAAGCCGTAGCTCAGTATCTCTTGATAACTGACAATAGAAGAGAAAAGAATAAAGAGCAGACTCTCAGTCCGCATGCGTACACAAAATAAATAAAGTCTAAAAACCATGAATATATAAAGATTAACATAATAGATATAAAATAAAATTTTCTAAATTGCCTAATGCAAATTCAGAAATTAGAAGCAGTAGCAGCCCTCTCGTGGAGTCATTAAAATTTTGTTTAAGACATTAAAGTGTCTTAGAAAGTAGTGTTTGGAGTTGTGAGTGTCTCTGCTAAGGAGAATTTATATAAGTGTTAAATTCAAAATCTGATTTGAAATATCTCCAAAATGTAAAAAAAAATATTTGTGGTGAACAAATGCTGAATTTGACCTCACATTGGATCAAATTTCATCTTTGAAGTATGTTCCAATTACGTTTTGTGTTGTAGAAAGCATTTTCTGCATTTCAAAACCTTTCTTTCTAATAAAACGAGAAATTTGACATAAAACAGAACAAAATTGAGGAAAATTATAAATTGTTACAAAAGGTAATAAAACGGTACATACATTGTATTTAACTCAAATTTGATTGTGAATGTTTTGACAATTTTTGTTCTGCATCGAGCATGTTTGGCTATTGGATAATGCAGTTTATATACATATTTTTTGCAGGGAAATCCTGTATCTAGTCATGACATATGATCTAACCTCTTAGAAGAGATTCACAAGGCTCAGTTCCATGGAGATTATTACCATAGATAAACGATTGATTTTAAAGGCTGGAAATAATAATAAAGAAATCGTAGACAGCGCTGGTATTATTGGTTGTATGTTTATTTATTTTACTGCTTAATTGTTAAAAAATGATGCATTTCTTTCCATTAATTTATTGAGATATGTATTCGTAACAAAAGAGATGTGAATAATTTATCAGAAAAGATCAAGTGCATGTTTGAGGATTGTTCAGAAGGTGAAATACAGACGATGATACAAGTGAAGAAGAAAAGGCAGAAAGTGATGATGACACATATTTTGAGTTTAATGATGCGAGTGATCATACTAATAATGCTAGATTCAATCAGCAGTTAGGAGCAATGTTTTAATTGTCGAAAATCAGATTACAGTGTGGCATAAAAACCGCTAGTCAACAAATTTTCAAATACTGGTAGGGAAAATTTCGTTATAATATTCCCTGAATTGATGATGCAGGAAGTAATGACATAGTAGGGGTTCGTAAAGTGAAAAATCGTTGTCATATTTGCGGAATAGAAAAAAATAAGAATATAATAATATACATAATTCATGCAACACATTTGCAAGAAAGGAACACATAAAAAGTGCAAGAACTGAACCGAAGCATATAATTAAAATAATTTATAAATTAATTAGTAGGTAAAATTGAAAGGTTGTATTTCCTAGTAAAAAACAAAAATACAATTTTTATATTTTTCCGCCCAAACAGAACCTTTCTTTTATAACGAGGTTGGCGTACTAAGTTTACAGCCCATGTTCTTGTTAACCAAACGAAAACAGCTCGAGTAAATAGAGATTAATATAAAACGTAATGTCTTTATAATGTCTTTTAAAATTTGTGTGAATAAATAAAATATTTATTAACTTCTACATAACGTTTAAGTAGACACATCTGCGGATATTTTTTACTCCTGTTTTAAGTATTAAAATTACGTGAACACGTCGGCTGTTTCACACACCGACGTGTTCACGTAATGTGTTGTTAAGGTCATTTCAAATTCCCATTTTAGTCACTTAACAGTCGCAGTACATGAACCTGCGCCGCTCCAGGTGAAACTGCGCACCGTATTAGAATACCTTCCAAGTCGGTCCTGCGAAACAATTTATCCGCGGATAATCTGCACTCAAGTGCTAATACAGTGCCCGCGAGTGCGGCCGAAGTGAAAATGGTGGGAGTTCTGCAGCTTCGCTCCGAAGGGAAACATTAAAGAGAGAGCAAGAAGAGAACATGCAGGATTTAATTCCATCAACACGGGACAGATTGATAAATAGATAAAAGGGCTAATAATGAGATGTTCTGTGCAACAGAATACGAAATGTATGTGACCGGTTTAAAATCACATGAATTCACCTATTTGCTTCAATAGATTCTTCAACAATATTGCTCTTATATCCGACGATAATCATCAGCGCTATTTGAAGTGAAAAGATGCAAGAACCATATTTGATTTGTTGGCACGGCATAGAGGGACGGGTGATTTATGAAATGTATTTTCTGGTAAGAGGTAATGTTTGTATTAAAATGTTAACCAAAGGGGGAAAGTTTTACCTTAAAATCCTAATATATAGCGATTATATTGTTTATTTGTTACATCACACATGACAGCGACCATTGAGGTTGAAACTAGCGAAGAAATCCACAAAAAATTAAATGACGCGGATTACGAAGGAAGTAGACTTGGGCTGTATAGTTACACAAAAGACATGAAGAAGTAGAATGAGAAATGAAGACCTATTCTTAAATCTCTTTAGTGCGAGTATGCATATCTTATACAATCGCAATACTTGCGAGAACTCAAAAGAATAAAAATTCAATTATGTTTTGGTTAAGAATATTTTATCCATACTTGCTTGTGAATTCTCTAAGAGGATGCATGTAAGTTGTGTGAGAGGTCATGAAAAACACGATAACAGCATTTTTCATCCTTCGTAGTTCCTCTACCTCTTTTCAGGCAAACAAAATGTGCTCTTTTTACTTTCTCATATACATACGTATGTACGGAGTGATATGCATAGTTTAGGAACAGCTATGTGATGCGCAAAAAAACGGTGAATTTTCGGAGGAAAAAATTCATTGACGGTCCCTGATAAGGATAAAAGTGGATAAATCCAGTTGCCAAATTCAGAAAAAAAATCTCCTAACACGTAGTGTTGCCCCAATCCATGTTTTGTGGGTCCTCGATATCGAAAAACCAATATAAAAAGCAAAACGTCCGTCTGTCGTCCATCCTTCCATCTGTCTGTGAACACCACTAGCGCCAAAATCATACGTAGGATTTTTTCAAATTGTAGAAACCCCTGTTGATCTGGCTCCAGTCGCAGCTTTTGAATTTTGAAAAACACCCTTCAAAATTTGGGGATACTTTACGTGAAGCCTTCCAGATATTTTCAGAGTTTTCTCAAAAACGGCTCCAAATTTTGCCTTTAAGTTTCTTGTAAGAATAGAGTAAAATACATTTATTGTGACATAGGTCCTAATTTCACGGTTAACTCTGAATTTTTGAAAACTGTAAAAGGTTGAATTTGCATCGGCCTCTTCCTACTACAACAAAATTGAAGACAGAGATCTTTCCTTCAAATAAAAGTTGATCTCTCAAATCATGAAAGTGATTTCTTTCATTAAGATCATGTACATTTTTTTAAAAATTTTAGTAGTTTTCGCGCAACATTGCGTGCAAAATGTGCAATTTTAAATAATTACAAAAACATGATTTTCTCAAAAACGGCTTCAAATTTTTTCTTTAAACTTTTGGTAAGGATAGTGCATAATGTACTCTATGAGATGACATAAACGACATATTGCTCTATTCTGTTATTTTTTCAAAAACTTACAAAAATGATTTTTTTACTTGTTTCTCACATCGTTAATATTTACATTAGCGGCGATTTGTTCACATTATTATATTTATGACTTCACGTACTTTAAATAATGTCAAGCTAAGTTTGTCAAGAAAACTTAACCGTTTTCTGTGAAAACTAGCTCAAAATTCAGCATTTTCAGAAATGCTGAAACGCCAATTTCTCATGAATGGTTCCAATTTTTTTTCCTCAAACTTTTCTATGGGATAGTACTAATTTGACTCAAAGGTCACTTTAATATAACACAAAGGTCATTTTGGTGTTTTGTTTTCAAAAATTACACAAATGAAATTTTATTTGCGAGTCAAAATTATTTAAATGACTTTAAATAAAGTATTTCGAAAACTCAAAAAGTTTCTGTGAAAACAAGCTTCAAATTTTGCATTTACAGTAGCGCTTTTCTTTAAAACGGCACAAAATTTTTAAAAGAAAATTGCCATTTAGGACGAAGTTATACTGCTCTTTAATATTTTTAAAAGACTCGGGCCTGTATAAAAGCGGTTTTTAATGTATAGTGATCACTAAAAGTATTTGCAAACCTGTAATATTGCAGGAATTTTAAATAAGATGAAAAAGTTATGTAAAAATGTATTTAAAAGAAAAAAGCCAAACTTTTATAAGACATTGGAATAGATTAATTTATAATTATAACATTCAAAATAAAATAAAAATAATTTCCACTCGTTAAAAAAAGTATTTTTACACCTCCAGGAGCAAACAAAATAAGCTGTTTCTGCATATAAAATAATGTGATCATTTCATTGGCATTAAAACAGCTTTTAGTTGCCTTCATATCCAATCCACTTCCCAAACATTTTCTTTCTTAAAAACGATTTTCAGGTCTTCGTCTTCATGTTTCTTGTTTTCAACCTTAATCCTCATTGTGTGCCATAAATTCTCAATCTGACTGAGGTCTGGAGATTGTGGCGGCATGTCACAACAACAATATTTTCTTGCTATTCAAGTGCTTATGCTATCAGTAAGTGCTAGTGGCCACACCGTAGACCCACCTACACCATGACCAGACTTGCACACCTACACCATGGCCAGACTTGCGCCATGGTTCTCTTGGCGAAGCAGATTCTGATTCACTAGTTTGACTTTTATTTTATCTAAACATTTCTTCCAATCCTAGTGTAAGTTAAATTTGCTCTTGTCAGAAAAAATACACTTAGCCAGAAATTGGAAGCTTTTCCAAGATATGGTTAACTGTAATCACTTGTTCTGTAATTAACAGCTCTTTTCTGTGACATTGAAGTCTACGCTACACATGCTACACAGTGTAGTATAATGCTACACTAATCTCTTAGCCCAAACTTGTTTTGATGTACGCATGTACAAATATAGGCGCCAAAAGGAAGTGTCCATCTCTTGATTGGCTCGAAATAACACTGGCATCGAGGTGTGCAAATATTTTATTGCATACGGTAAGTTTACATTTTGCATCCTTACGGAATAAGTAAATTATCTGTAAGTAATGGATAATCAAGCATTACCGTCAAGTGGTAAAAATGATTATTTTTGAAAGTTAAAACTTCAGTTAAAGATGGTTTTCAAATCCTTTTTGTGGACACTGTACCTTTTACACGGTCCTATCTTTCTTTCAGTTTCTCTTTTGTGAAATGTGCAAAATATCTAGCTTATGTTCCAAAATTCCCTACATGGCATCCGGTTAACTGCCACTGCTTATCTTTGACCTTCTTGTCCACTACCTTTTGAGTTGCCAAAATTCTTCCGCTTAGACTTTTAAATGCCTACCAAGAGCAACAGCAAACGAGCCAGAGGTTGGAATGCTTTGCACTCTTCTAAACGTCAAAGGGAGACTTGGAAAGAATTCCCAAGGTAATTAGTCGTGAGGGAAAGGCTCGTTTGCGAAGGCATGCCTCACGGACAATGAGGAGCTGCCCAGTGACAAAGCGGGCCCGTCGCCGCCAGAGGACACACAAGTATCGACAGCCCCTGCTCAACTGATGAGCGCCCAGACCGAAGGTTTACATCCATTATACCCTCAGTGCTTTCAAATAAACTGGTTGTTGCAAGAAGTGTGCCCGAAATCGCTGTGGTTTGTGTAGATTGATCTGGCGTTCAGTTACAAAATTAATCTGACTTCTCTGATTACCTGTCCGTCAAAAACATAGTGAGTCTTCTCGGGTAAGAAATGACCCTTAGCGTTTTCAGCACAAGATGAACAAATGCTTTTTATATGTCAATTTGCTAAGAAAGCGTTGGTGCACAACAGATTTATCGATGATGTATGTTTTACAACGTCCACAAACTTATCCTTATGATCATACAAATTGGTAAGCATAGTGCTTCATAGCATCGGACACACTTTGTTCGGATAGAAATGAAGGAAACCGTAGAACTATGAGTTCGTGGCATTGGTGAGCTAATAATGACAGATATAGGTAGAAGCTGTGAGTGACTAAGTTCTCACGGTCTTTTGTGGGGTTCACCAACTACGTAGTATGTGCCCGGGCTCGCAAATGACCTCCCGAGGCAATCAGCGGGGCTTTGAGGTTCAGAAACCAGTTCAGTTTCAATTAATGTTCCGTCGAGAGACAGGTCGCGAGAGAATTCGGATAAACACTTTCTACGGGTACCCACTTCTGAAGAACAAATAGGTATAGGGATTAAATTATTATTATTATTATTATGATAAAATTAATAATAATAATAATAATAATAATAATATAATAATAACGCTAGTCCTGATAGCCGAGATTGCTAAGACAATTGTGCCGTGAGCGATTTCGGACGGAAGGATCGCGAGTTCGTGTCCCGCCTCGGACATGTTTGTGTTTGTAGGTGTGTGTGATCCTTTTACCACACATTATCATAATTTCATCTTCCATACCTCCGGGGCTAACAACCCTGGAGATAGAAATAGGATCCAGCAAAATGCTGATCCCTTAATAAAAAAAAATATTTACACCTGCTACCAAGATAATGAAATTGAACCACGTAAAGCAGGATGCGTGGGACGTGTGGTCCAAGGCGGGCTATTCGCGGGCAAATATTATAATTATTGTTATTTTTATTATTATTATTATTATAATTACTTGCCTGTATGTATTCAAATTACTTATTGACTTGCCTGGATGTATTCAAAAGGAGGAGGAGGAAGAAGGAAGAGAAGAAGAGTTTTTTAACCTAATATTTCAGACTCTTCCACTTATGATTTCAGCTAGTAGCTTGCAAAAAATGGAATCAGATCAACTAATCAAATACTTATTCATGCAAAATTATCGGTTATTGAGGAGTTCATAGGAGTTTCTAATTTTTTCACATCACTAGCGTACAGTGAGACTTTTCAATTGTCTGACTGCTGCAGATGGCCATGCATGTAGTGAGCAGAGATTGGGGCATGTTGTAATTTAACATATTGAAAATTATAGATTGAAGGATATCTGATTGACTTGCATGATGTGTATTAATTCACTGGCTAATTAAATTCAAATTTCATTCGCGAAATAATCCTATTAAATTTCATTCGTGGTTGGGAAATTCTCATCGACAATTCGTGGAATTACCTGTGATAGATCTTTTGGAATTACCTATGATAGATCTTTCTTTCAGGAATGTCACACTCACCGTATATGATTGCAATAAGGAGGTTATTTTGAACAGTCAAGGACATTTGCAACAGTTGTTAAAGGAAGCCTCCGGGAGAGCGTAAATGAAGCCTCCGGGAGAGATTTTGAAGCATTTCACCGTCTTAATAATACGTTCGAACGCTGCTTGGTAACTTTGTGGCGACAGGTCATGTAAAACGAACCTAACTTCTTTTGTGTAAGGAAGATAGAATCTCAGCAACAGGAGTGGATTAAAGCATTCTCAGACTACACACGTGCCTACGAATCCCGCTGGGTGAAGACATCCGTACTTTTCTTTTCAAAATTTCATATTTGTTCGTAAAAATATTTATGTTATATTGCATATGTAGTTTATTTTCTTATTATTTCATTTTTATTACATATGCTCACTATTATTTAATGGGTCTCATCGTTTTGTCAGGCTTAAGGCCTCTTAATCCGGCGCTGCTAAGCGGTAAACAGCTTCGTTTGTAGCAACATCACCTAATAGCAACTTCAGAAACTTCTTTATTAACAATTAATGAGATTCAGGTGTTGTCTAGACATCTAATAATTTAATATCTTCAGAACTTTGCGATCGTGAAGGAATCAGAACTGCAAATTTAAGACGAAATTAAAGCTATGTTCAAATAGGAGATAAATTAAAATTAAATACACGATACACAAGCAAGATGACATGAAAGATAAAACACAAAACACATTGTATATTTAAAATAAAAATGTTTAAAAAGGCAATAAATTATATTACAATTACACACAAGTCAATCAAAATCAATTAATTTCTACCATTTAATTCAATTAAAGAAAGGAAAATGTAATAAAATATATTGCAATAAAATATAAAAAAAATGTAAAATACAATTTAATTTTACAAAACAAAACATAATTTAATTGAAGAAATCAAAAAGCAATTTAATTCAACAAATCAAAGCACAATTTAATTCAATAAAACCAAATACAATTCAGTAAAAGACAATTCAAAATAAATTAATTCAAAAAATAAAATACAATGAAATTGAAACAGAATCGTTAATAAACAATATTTGAATGAGCTAGGGCTGCGGGAAGCGTGAAGGCGCACTTACCTTCCCGAAGGCTGTGAGGCCGTTGGGCTCCTGCGTGCCGGCCGCCAGCTCCCGGCCCGCGTCCCCCCGGGCGTCGTCGGCCAGCGACGAGCCCGCCCTGCGCACACACACGCACACCCGCGCCCTCAGACCACCAGCCGCCCACTCGCCCGCCTGCGCACGGCACGCGCGGCGCGAATGGCACGCCCAGCGCGCGCGCGCCGCCCACGCACGGCCACGCGCGGCCGCCGGCACGCGCGCTTATGAGCCGAGATGCACCCGCCGCGCGCCCCCATGTCAAGATTTACGACCCGCGGACGCCCGTCACACGTCACCCGAGAATGGAATAAAAATGCACGAGCGGGGAGCCGCAGTGGGGGCGGAGGTGGGTGTTGCGATGCAGCTCACGGCGCTCCAAATATTTCGATCTTCCATGTATCGATAAACTATGCACATACTATCTGGAAGCGTAAACCTATCCGTAAATAAATACTTGTAATGCATGTTGTGTGTACGAGGAAAATCAGCTACTAGTGTAACACGTCAAAAGTTGACGGTTTATAAGCACTCTCAGAACTTTGTTTCCATAAACTCTTTTTTTAAAAATTTTTGTACTTAAAAACTCGCTATCTTTGCTTCACTAAATAAAACCTCACACACATGGTTGTTCGCTCCCAAACGAAACGACGACGGCAGCAATCGATAGATACATTGCAACTCTCACAATAAAACAAGGAGTGAACAAATAACCGCTGTTAGGCGTTTATTCTATTAATTTTAGGATATTATTAATATTGAAGGTTTGTACTATAAAGTCGGTGAATAATAGCAAGTGGGTAACACATCTAAGGCCCATTTCCTTTATTTTACTTCTACAAACGACGAAATATGTAAAGTTGTGAATTGACAAAAATTGATATATTACGACAGCTCTTAGAATCGCGGGCAGTCCTGCAATCGTGCCCAAACTTAGGCTGTCGAAACCTTAATCCGCCAGCCGGTCATCACAAATGCAGTGCACTCGCTCTTCGCAACCTCCCGAGTCTTCAATAAACGTGCATTGATGGCCAGTTATTATCAATAGATATATTTTGAAAATATCACGGACGTATCAAATTATTGATATTTACTACTTTCTGTATTGTCAGGTGATGAACTAGAGTAATGCTGGGGCAGCAAAATCGAACGTGCGCTCTCTATCTCTCTATTTCTTTCTATATCTCTCTATCATCTCTATATCTCTCTCTATCTCTCTCACCATAATAAACGAGTAGATATCTTAACATGTGCTACTACATTCAGTATAAACAAATAAAACAATTACGTAAACAACTACGGATACAACATGCAAAATAATTCTCATATTTTAAGCCTTTATTAATGGAGATAATCACCATGTATTAAATATCTTAAAATAAATTAACCCTTCCAGAAAATGATTATTTTCAGTGTACATGTAATATAGAAGTACTGATCTTTTCTTTGAGCGATATCCCGTGCGCACAAGTATTGTGAAGAAACAAAATGAAATGGGGAACATGAAAGCTTACAAGTTTATGCATTGATTTACATATTAGAATATGTGCTAAAACGTTGAAAAGCATTATTATCTTCCCTCCGCTTCCACCACTAGACGATCAAGCTCTAAAGCAGGGTGCGGTGCTTGGAAGGCACGTGAGGTGCCCCAATGGGACTTACGCATCTATGCTTCTCACAATAGTGTAACCGTGCAGCAATATATGGATTTCCATTGCTGAGAAATAAATGCCATTACAGTACTTGCTGCATGCTATTCATGATAATGTTTCAGAATATACATACTAACAAGGACACGAAAACCTATGTAGAATTTACGTTTACCCATCTGGCATCCACATCCCAATAACAGATTTTCGTTCATATTTTAATGAAATTGTGAACAAATTGCCACACTGAAAACGTCTCGTTTTGACTTCAAAATTAATTAGCTGAGGAAAAAATATCCACTAGAGTGCTATTTCTTTATATAAATCGATATACTAATTAGTACTGCAAAATGGATTTCGCGAGAAATTAAAATTTACATTCTCAATAATTTTCTAGCCCAATTTTGCAAAAAGTGAATTGCTTAATTCAACAAGATATTGATTACGGTCTTGTGTTAAATACAAGATCTGTGAGATCCAAGCCACGGCAATTTTATGTTCCTGAATTATTGGGATGCATTAGTCGTCTGATATTCCATATAATCCTTCATTGTCTTTCTCTGAGATCGGCCGGCCATTATTTGTATCCTTTCGTTGAATTATTTCCCGTGAGCATGTTGAAACGTGATCGCTGCGCTGCGCGATATCTGTCATACACATTGCGTGCAATGACGCCAATGCGTGGTGAGCTCCTCACCTGAGCGATACGAATCATTGCATTATTTTCAACCGTGTCTATGACAAGTGCCTATTCAGAAAATGCAATCATTTGCCTTATCAAAAATAGACTGTCACAATTTCTTACTAAAGAGAAAGAATATATACAGAAGACGGCTGTAGGGAAAAAAAAGGGAACCTCATAAAATGGAAAAAAGACAAGGGCTTTCTGAATATTTTTGTGATAAAGTAAAATATATTTATTTGTTTATAACATTCCAAAATCATTTGCGGAAATTGTATTTAATATTGTTTAGTAGGATAATAATATGTTAAATGATTTTTGCGTGAACTATGTCAATTTTTACCTTTCTCCGCATAAGTATTCAGACAAAAACTCTGCAGTGTAAGATTCATTAACAATTGCATTGGGGGACATAAAATAACTAAATAAAAAACGTATTTCAGAAAATAGAGCTTCAGATCACTGGCATTTATAAAAAGTTGTAGCTATATGTGAGAGATGCATTGAGGGCACTGGCGTGAATATACCTATTGCGGGCACTCCCGGGGCATGGGGCGTTTTTCATACTCTGAACCTAAAATTACGGTAACTGTTTGAGAACTTGTAGGCGATTGTCTCCCAAATTTAGATAATTGTTCCATCAATGTGGAGAGGTCAATCGAAGACCTTGATAATTCAGTCCAACGTGTTATCTTATCGTGAACATGTATGTAGACTTTGCATAACCCTCATGACATTACCGGAACACCCCTCTGGCAGCTCGCAAATCATGTCTTGAATGCGATGTGCATCGGGCACACGACCCTAGTTGAGTATATTATGTCCACTCACGACGTACACGGCACAGTGCATGACATACGTAATGCCTGCAGACACATGATCTGAACGCATGAACACTACCACGCATACCACGCGCGTATAATACACTATAGTGTGTGCTGAGAACTAGGTGTGAAGGTACATGCATTGGATTTGGCGCGTTTAGTACAAATCGCGCAGCGAATTGTTCTAATATCAACATGCCTCACACTGGACTAGACATATCATTAGGATACTCTGAGTGAAGTTTGACCTTTTAGATTAGAATACGAGAACTAAAATATTGGAATACCATGTTTGGACTCTTTGTCTACGTCCCTCCATTCTAATTTTATCATTTCTGGAGATGGTATTTTTATAAAAGAACATCAAGAGAAAGTGTTAGGGCTGAGATATTGAAAACTTCAGTTAGATGTACAGGAATGTTCATCACAAAACAATATTTATTTATTTCAAAATGTTATACGTTTATGTGATAATGCGCATTCTTCTCATCTGTTGGTATTCCACAGTCCCAGAATAAAAAGCATTCTATATATGACAATTCGTATCAAAGTGCTTTCATTATGTTTTAAACGGATATATCTCCGTAAAAGTCTGATATAACAAGGAGAGTGAAAGGGAGAGAAACGAAAACGAGAACTTTTATGTCACTTTGCTCGGTCAATCTTAGAAAGAGTCAAACAAAGTCTCTGAAGGAAGAAATGTAAGTTTATGTAGACTCAGTAAGCCTTCATTACTTCTAGAATGCCCAAACAAACGTAAAATAAACGTTCAAACTTTCTGAAAGGCGTGCCAATTTTTTTTTTGGTTTGCTTGAACCATAATTGTCCTTTTGACAAAAAAGGACGGCCTTAAAAAACGACGTCTCTGCGGCATGTTGCTCTCTTGGCAGTATACCGACTCAAATTTAAGATGAAAGTTATGAATATTTCAGTATGCAAATTTAGAAGAAATATATCCTCATGTTTTAACGGCGCCTCGTATATTTACTTTGAACTCTTTTATGTGATTCCAATTATTATATTAGACACCTTCTATGCTGGGAAAACCTCCTTAAACTACGGGTATTTTCTAGTAATTTCCCTGATCCTTCCTTAAGCGAAATAACGCAATGATGGTTTAATGTGAATTGAGCCGTTATTATTAAACATACCTCCTCTTCATTACCATCACAGAATTTTCGTTCTTATCTCTCATGTATAGAAGGAAGCATAATCATTAAAAAGCGTCTCAGATTATTTGTAAAACTTGATTTGTTAAGGCCGTTTAAAGTACGACATGAGTTGATTTTATGTGCCTAGAAATAGATCATACACAAATCACTGATGTATGTTTGCGACTTTCGTAATTGATATTTTCTTACTACGCTTCGCAAAAGTATCTATTAAAATCTAAAGATACAAAAGAAAATATTCAGGAGAGACCTTGACAAAATTGCCAGAAGTAAATTTGCCTCGATGTGTTTTCTTCCTTCAAAAATTCAATAAAATATAAAACCAAAAAGAAAAGACAAAGCACCGGCACACGTTTTTTAAACGTCCTGATGCATATACAATATTCTGAAATAGTTTTTCCTTTTTACCTGTAACACATGAATTTTGCGAAGTGCTTTATTACATTTCAGGTATCTTTATAAGCTAAAGATTATACAAGAGACAGACATCTTTTTACGTCTGTCTTAGCTCTAGCGGGTTCATCTACGACTACAATCTCCATTCCAACTTCGGCTTAAACAAAACCGCTGAGCACATTCACGGCGTCTTTCATAACTTTCTCCTCTTTCTTCATCTCCTTTCTGCGGGGAATATCTACTGTCTTGGCACAGACACAGACTTACCATCTCTCGCAAGAATTATTATCCCTTTTCCACAGCTTCTTACACCAGTTCTCCAATGGGCTGTAACAACTTACTTATTTCCTTTTCTGACTCAAACAGGCATTCACTTGCACCTTAACACCTCCATCTCTCCCGTATTTTTCCAACTCGCTCAACCTATTCCCCGCGAACATTTCTAGTTCTCCGTGCGGTAACTAAAACCCTGTTACTTGGAATGTATTTCAGTCCTTTCTCTCGTTGGGTTAGAACGAATAGTTGTAATAAACGAGCCTGCCATAAAACATGACATGGAAAATCCGCAGTCCACCTCTCCCAAGGCAATGTAATCCGAAGTCGGAGTCGCGCTGGGACCACACACTCACCCACTAGGGCTCATTCGCAACCGCCGGCACTTTCCTCCCAAGAAATACGGCCCGAACTTAAATCTGAGTTAGTGCTGAGCTGGACCAGAGTTTTTGACAAACATATTCAATTGGCTCAAATTAATATTATCTTTAGAGTTTCCCCTCGCTACGATTCTTAGACTTTTATGGGGTCAAAAAATATCGAATTCTTGTAAAGCTTTCTCCTCTGAATTTCGCCTGGTAGTAGCAGACCCTGGGCTTCATGTTTGTCTTGAGTTCGATACAGTATATAAATCTCCCGTCTCAAAAGGTTATGTATAGAATTACACTTCTGAACACGTGCAGACGCACATCGTAAATTCCTAAGAAAAATAAACAAATGCTTATTCAAATCCCATTTTTGGCTCTCTTCCTCAGCCGTAAGGGATTTTTTGTCTCGTCATTTCGGCTGTTCCGGAAATCGCCCACACTACAGGTTTTTATGAGGCTTCCCACGAAATATTTGCAGACGCTGCCTGAGATCCCTGTTTGCCCTCCTCGGGCAGGCGTTTGCGATGTCAACACGGCGCGCGCTCCCCCCCCCCCCCTATCGTGCAGCTACATCCCCGCGCCGCCTGTCCGCTGCGCGCTGGCGCTCTCACAGGTGTGCAGCTGCCCCGCCAACCCTCCAGCCGCCAGAAAATACGCGGAGTACATCAGGAGCGGGTTGCTCCGCCTCCCCGTTAGCGCCCAAAAAAGGGTCATAAATAAAAAATAAGTTTTTTTACTTTCTCACATACTATTTACGCAGTTTAAAGAAAGTATTGTAATAATGCAGCAAAAAGTGGCGAAGTTACAATAGAAAAAAATCTGTTTTTGGCTTCCAGATACCGAAAAAGTGGATAAATCTTTTTCCACAGTGTAAAAAATTACATTCTCTAATGCGTTGCGAATCCTAGGATTGGGAGACAATATCGAAAAATTGGTTTACGGCAACACGTTCGTCCGACTGTATATGGGCAATGCTAGCGGCTAAATTGGAAGCATGATTCCTACTAAAATTAATATTCTTGGATCGATCTTGCTGGTATCGTAGTCAATTGAATTTGAAACGTAATTTTGATTTTCGGGGACACTTGTCACGAATTCAATCAATTATTTTTTAAACGTCCATAAAAATGTCGCAGATCCGATTTTCAATGAACTCTCTGAATTTACAAAAATCGTAAAAAATAAAAAAAATCGGAGTATTTTTAAAAATTGCAATGTCGAAGATAGAGATTTTTTCTTAATGGAATCTGTTCTTCAATGCACATCTTGAAATTAGGTCATGTAGTACACATTTAAAAAAAAAAATATTACAAACACAAATATTTTGCGTAATTCGGCATGAACTAAAGATTTTGTTTCAAAACCGCATCCAAATTTGTTTTTTAAACACGCTTGAAAACATTGTTTCTTGAGATTTTTATTTTGATTCATCAAATCAATCGTGGTTTTGGTACACATGAACAATGAAAAAGATTGAAAACTCTTTATTATTTTTTTATATCTATTTTCAATGCGAGCGTTTGTCTTTATTTTTTAATATTTTGCTTACTTTGATTAACGCTCTTCTTTTTTTAGTCGTGCATTTTAAACTGTATCTATTACTAAACACAGGTAAAGAACAAGTCATGAAGTGCTTGGCCTATAAATAACATAGCTAAGAAAACCAGGACGCACTCTATTGTCACTAAGAATTTAACTCAAGTGGTCCTTCTATAGGAATTTTAATAAACGTACTGTTCAACAAACCTCCATAAATGTTAGTACAGAAGGAACTTTTATTATTTTCTGGCGAACGCTGGTATGTTTCAATGTCCTCCTGGTGAACACACAATAAGATTTTTCTTTCAATAAAATATCTCCGGGCCTTATGACCGCCGCGACACCCGTCTCTTAAATCCGCACCCTCCGCTGACCCCAGCCCCCGAAGGCCGCATCTCACGGCCAGCGCCCAAAGACGCCGGTGGCTTTGCTAAGACCGCGACCGCGTCCTTTCTCCTCCATTTACCTTTCGCCGCCCTTCTTCCTCCGAGCGCCGCCCGCCCCGCGGTCCGCCCAGCAGACGGACATGTCAGGACGACGACGCTTCGCGCTGAGCGGAGCGGGACGAGGAATGGCGGTAAGGGGGAGGGAGGGAAGGCGGGAAGAGGACGGGTACGGAGGGCGAGGGGCGGAGCGGGACGGGAAAGGGTAGGTTGGAGAGGGGCGGGGCGGGCACGAGTGAAGTGGGGTGGGACAGGGTGAAGCGGGGTGGGGCGGGCAAGAATGAAATGGGGTGGGGCAGGGTGGAGCGGGAGGGAAGGCGGGAAGAGAACGGGTATGAAGGACGAGGCACGGAGCCGGACAGGGAAGGGTAGGTTAGAGAGGGGCGGGGCGTGCAACAATGAAGTGGGGGGGTAGGGTGGAGCGGAGCGGGGCAAGGTGAAGCGGAGCAGGACGGGGCGGGAGCGGAGAACTAAAAAATGGGTTGAGGCGGGTGGGTCAGAGCGGAGTGGGGACGAATCGAGTGGGGTGGGGCGCGTCAGTTTGAGACGGGTCGGGACGAAAGGGGACGTGTGGGGCGCGGCGCGGCGCTTGGCACAACACGAGTAAGCCGTCACTCGTCCCGTAAAAAAATAACCCTCCAATAAAAATAACGTAAAACTGGAGGAGCGTCGCGGCGACGCGCCAGGGTGATCGCGGCGGCGGCGGTGGGACGACGGTGAAACAGCCTCCTTCGACGCGGAGTCTCCGTTGCCCATTGTCCTCTTTCTCTCTCTCCCCGGTGGCCCAGTTCCGATTCTAACCTCACATCCGTTTACTCGTAGTGCTGCCGGAGCCTTTCGTCATCATGGAGGACGGGCAATATGGAGATGGGGAATCAACGCAGCGTCCGGGCCGAAGGATTGATTGAATATGGGAAAGGAAAAATCTCGCGCGATTTGTATACTGCTGTTCAAGATACTTCTCAGGTAACCACTTACAATTGCCTTGAGAAAACTATGCGATGATCCTTCGATATAAGTCGCCTCTATTACAATTCACATTCGGGCACTGGTTGCCACTGTCGAGACGCGAAACTAGCACCTTCTGGAACTGCGTGTATTATCGTGAGCGGTGCCCATTGTCTTCAGCGCCAACATTCCGAGTTGTCCCTCCGCGAAGCCTTGACTGCCGCTCCGGACTCCTACGTCTCCTTTTCATACGTGTCCTTCAGCCGCCGCCGCCTCCGTTGCGCGGTCTCTCCGTCATCTCTGCCTCGGTTTCCTTCCCCCTCTGCTCCGCCACGCCCCTCTTCCTTCAACGCCTACGTGAGCCGTGCAAGGGCTCGAAATTTCGCTCAACTTTTATTTCAGCGGCTGCCGGCTGAGCGGTCGGGTGGGTGGGCGGGGCGACTTTCTGCGCCCAGTTCGCGGCGCCGCGCCTGGCGGATGGGGGGCGAGGGGGCAGGGGAGAGGAGGGGGCGGGCGGACGCTTCGTGCGCGAAACGCCGAGGCGAGCCGAGTCGAGGCGAAACGAGACGAGACGAGACGGAAGGGCCGCGCCGCCGCCGCTAAGAGGTGCGAGGAGAGTGTGCGCGACGTCGGGGACGTGACGAGGCCAGTTCCGAAGATCCTCCGCGTGAGATGCAGACTGGCGAGGGAGGCACGTGCGGTCGGCAACTTCCCGTCTCGCCCTCGCCAACGTCTTCTCCGATTCCCCGCCTACCCTGTCTCAGATCTTTCTCCGTCACGGACTCGTTTCCGACGTCGTCATCGCGATTCCGATCGCCTCGATTGTTCGTATGTTTCTGGAAACAATAAACGTACATGATCCTCAACCATCCTGCCCTCCTGTGCTTCTTTTTCCCCTAAATTCTTTCACACTAACATATTCCGCAGCCATCCGCACTACGCCCCCCCATTTACCCCCGGTCATGCCTTCTATCACAAACAGCGGTCTCCTTATTTCTCCGCCCTCGATCTCGTTCTCTCACATGCGCCTCTTCCCTCCATTTCCATCCCAACCCACGTACTGCATGTACGCCTCACGATCTCACTACTCCCAACGCGAACCCCAACCACGTGTTCTCTCTTTCTCTCTCCGCCCCCAGCGTCCGTCCCCTCTCTGTCGCCCGGCCTCCGCTAGGCTGCCGCGGCCTCCCCCGCCTCGCGGCGGGTGGAGGCCGCTCGATACGGTGGCGTGGGCGGCCGGGCGGGGGGGAAGGACGAAGGGGGCGGGGCGGGGCGGCGCGGCGCGGCGCGCGCGAGCTGACCTGGCCGATGGCTCGGCGCTCGGCGCGCGACGACTCGGCCACTGACGTTACGACGCGGGGGCGGGCAGAGGGGAACGCCCGCTCGCGTATACGACGCTCTCCCATTGACGCGCGCTGAAAGCCACGCGCTATTCTGCGTCGCATTTGGTTGAGAAGTTTTGCGATTGGGAGCATTCGGCGGAGACGTATTGATGGGAGCTGACAGGCAAGCGGCGAGCTCCGTAGAGGGAAGAAACTCGGGATGTCGATCTCCTGGGTGCTCTTTTCTTTTTCTTTCGTTCTTCTTTCTTTTTTCTTCCGATTTCTTTCTTTTTTTCGATTTTTTCATTCTATCATCTTCCTGTATATCTTTTTATTTATTTCTCTCTATTTTCTATATTTATTTTTATTTATTCATTTGATTTCATTCCAATTTTTCTTCCTTTATTTTTCTTTCTTCTCTTCGTATTCTTCCTTTTCTTCTTCTCTTTTACTTTTCAACAACTGTTGATCTTCTCGTCTTCTTCTTCTACTGGAACAAATATAGGATTATGTGTACGTGCGTTGAATTATTCTGCATGGTGCAATTAGCTTGAAGGTGATAAATGTCATTTTTCGACCCACTACTTACTCTGAGGACTTTGAGGAAGATAGTACTACACGAAACGTTTAGTACGCCATTAGAAAACTTGTTTTGCATACGAATATTCATGCAATACTCTTGCATAATTCATATAAGATACTGAATAGTAGTAGTAGAAGTAGTAGTAGTAGTAGTAGTAGTAGTAGTAGTAGTAGTAGTAGTAGTAGTAGTAGTAGTAGTAGTAGTAGTAGTTAAGTAGAATTTTTTTATTTATCCTTCAGAGAAATTTTGACGAAACTATTGTTAATGACCTCTAAACATTTCTACATTGCTGTGTTATTTATTTCCAGAAGAAAATATTGACAAGAGACAGCAAACGTTACCGTTTATGAATTACTCCTATTCTACTTTGGAATTAAAGAAAACCATAACCATTATATAATATAATGTATTATATTTCTATTACATTACATAAAATACACTCTACTTAAAGAGTATGACATGAAATATTAATATTATTTAAATTTTTCTCGTAGACATGATTTTAAATTTGTTCTTTGCAACAGAATAAGTCTAGTTTTTTAGTATTAGACATCAGAAAAATAAAATTCTAAAAGAAAACACTATAATTTTGTCTTAAAGCTACTGAATAAACTGGATGTGATTTACTCAATTTCATTCTACGCCCGGAACTACTCAATAGAGTTACGAGCACGCAGAATTAATGAAATTATACAATGCTGTGTTCACTGTGTATATACCCGGAGTTTCAGTGTGCAGCTGTAGTATGCTGACTCCGCAATGTATACCCATAATTGTCTTAACTCATATGCAATTCTGATACACGCTCAATTCCAGTCACGTATGTGCTTCGAAACGTAATATCCAAACCACTGAACAGCCTAGATAAACAAGCTTTGCGGTCGTCATAAGCCGTAGGAAATGTTATATTTTACATTTTTGAAGAATTTATAATAGGCTAGAGAGTAGGGTAAGGTCCCCTAATGTGGAATACGTTCCAAATTTGAAATTCCGAGTTATTGGACTTCCAAAAAGCTCACACCAGGTGACAAAATTTTGTAATTACTTGGAAGAGACGAACGTACAAAATGTTTTTTCAGTTGAAGCTCTGAGTCGAGTGGCAGAGCATAGTTTCTTCAGAGGGTGAACAAAAAAATTGGAGCAAACAAATTAATTGTTGTTACCCCTGTACCGTAAATATTAGAATAATTATCTGTACAATATGTGTTAGTTGTATATCTAAGGAAATTACACAGAATATATAGAGAATATTGACATAGAATTTGATCGCAAACAGCACGACAACAATATGGCCGCGATGTCCCTAATGTGGAATTCGAGCATTCTCATAATGCTCCCTAGAATATTCCGCATTACGGCTCTGGATAAAATGTAATTTGTGCTATTGTCTGTATATATTAACTTGCATTTTCTAACATAAATTTTTACATTTTATACAGTATTGTGTAGATATGTAGATTTTAATTACGAATTATCGTGATTACGAAATATCGTAGATACAAGTGAATAATATTAAGCATACGTCTTTATAAATGACTATAAGTAATTACGTACACTAGTCTTCACATTATTTGTGAAATTATAGTCGAAAATGTAAAAAGTATTCCACATTCGGGCACATAATTAATAACTTAATACGCTTCATCGAAGAAGGCGTTAAATTGTATTTAAAGAAATTCTTTATTAATATGACTATGTATTAAAGTACTACCTTCGTTGATTGATTGATTGGTGATACCGGGCTCCTCAACGGCACAGGTCATTAGTTCCGCAAGTGTAGTGTCTGTTTTTATCGCGGGATGTGGCGGAGGTCTTTCCCCGCTGTCTTGCAAAATCCGACGCTGACCTACGTCGGCTTGCGAGGAAAGTTATCCCTAACCAGCTATCTTCTACCTGCGTGGCAGCCGAACAAGCTCTAAGCTCCCGACTGGTCTCCCAACAAGTGTGGTAGTGTAGTGCATGTAAATGTAAGTTTGTGTAAGGGATGAGGGTAAGTCAAGGAAGAAGAAGGAAAGATCACGCGCGGTTCATAACCCGTTTTTTAGGGTACTGCTCCCGCATTCGCGTAGTATTGATAAGACAAATCACGGAAATCTACCGATCAGAGCTGCCGGCCTCTAGAATTCGCCACACAGCGACTGAATTTGACCTAGCTCTCTAGCTAGTGTCGAAAATCCTGCCACCGTTGAGATTCTAACCTAGGCCCTCCCGCTCAGAGGCATTGTAGTGACATCAGCTGATGCCCTGAGCCACCTTTGCCAATGTGTACCTTCATCAATAACAAAATAGCACGTACGTGTTTTGTTTTTTATGATAATAATTACTACGCGTTTTAATTTAAAGAATTGTCGAACAACTCCGTGTCATATCACGCATTGTTATTCAAAAACACCAAGAAAATTGTTTAGTATGATGAGCGTCCGTAAAAATTATTATGCATATTGATCACAGTTGTAAAAGCATTTACAAATAACAAAAAAATTGAACATTTTATAACAAATCTTGTAAATAAAAGTTGCCAACGTAAACAACACAAACATTCGAATTGTATCTCCTTCATCCTTCTCCTTCACCTCACACATTTAGAATAAAAAATATTGTTGCAATAAATTTGTACTTTTACTTCGGTACATCATTTGATAACTGAAACAATTTGCAAATGCTTTCGCCTGTTCTTTTTACGATGTTTGCAAGATCTACTCCAATTATGACTCTGATACTCCACCCCCTGGTGAGCAGTTCCACGCAACTCAACACATGATTGATCCACAGCGCTATTGAATTCGAAAGTCTTCTTTGAAGAGCTCACCGATTGTTTCCGTTTGTAAACTTTTCGCACTTGTCACCACAACATCCAACACGAAGTCTGTCGAGTAATGTGAACGTTCCTGAAAGCTTCGGATGTTTTGGACTATGACCATTTGGCTAATAAATAGACGTCATCAAACTTTCTACATTTTTATTTATCAGATTTTAAGAAAATAGACATCACCCAGCTTACATTTAATTCATTTTTATAACAAATCAGAAATGCTGAAAATCCGAACCGTTTGTTAATAGTACAACCTATATAATTCATGAAAAATAGAACTAAAACTACGGACTCTTCCCAAAATGTTATATCATGATTAAAAAAAAACTGAGGTAGAAAACATCATCACTCTCAAAGTCTAATTCACATTCTAAAGAATCGTTTTAGAAATGAAGGAAATAAGTAATGATTAAAAAATCGTTTTGTGTGATATTTTGCGTTGATCAGAATTACCATTCATCATTGCTTGGCTTGAATCAGTGAAGCGGTGTTCTATTTGCACTTCAGAGATTTACTGGTGATGCATAGTAGTGATAAGTACCTTCACAGAAATGTAAATAATTGTTATTATACAGTTTCACTGGCAAACGTGTGATGGAATTTATTGCTCTGAAAATATAAATAATTAATTCAGGATGTAAAATTTGATAGTTAAAGAGGAAGTTCCTTGTCTATGCGACTCTCATGTGTAGGTTTTCAAAAGGGTGATGAAGTTTGGTGATGTTAATAGCATATTAAGGGATAACAGAGAGTGTGGAAGGGCGGAAAATTGAGTTTAGTTGCAAATTCTTGTATCAATAGGGTCAGAAGGGGTGGATCAAGGGTATCTAGCTAGGTTTTGGAGAAACAAAAAGTAATTACAATGTGCACAAAAACATATTCTATATTCCAACTAGTGGTGCTACAGAATAGCACAGATTTTCCAATATTAGTTTTCTATCTCCTTGGGTCTGAGCTAGCTATTCGCAATTGCCACATACTTGTGCCAGCTGCTTTCTATCGCCGCACAAATAATTTTTTTTGACATTTTCTTTATTTTTCGGTTTCCAAATGGTAGAATGGAATTTTCGGTTTCCTAATGAAAACATTAATTTTAGAATATTAAAGAGCAACGAAACCTTGTCATAAAAGGTCATTTTCATTGAAAATTTTGGAGCCGTTTTCAAGAAAATGGCGTTTAAGCGCTACTGCATATTCGAAATTTGAATCTCATTTTCACAGAAACTTTTCTAGTTTTCGAAAAACTTTATTAGAAGTCTTTTTAAGAAATTTAACTCACAAATACAATAGTATTTACAAATTGCAGTAAACGTGTATATTAACGGTGTGAGAGATATCTCAAAAAAATTACATTTGTGTAATTTTTGAAAAAACAAAAATATACCCCAAATTGAACTTTACATCATATTAAAGAAAGTAATTAGCACTATCCGTTCGAAAAGTTTGAAGAAAAAATTTGGAGCTATTTATGAGAAAATGGCGTTTGAGCGTTTCTGAAAATGCGGAATTTTGAGCTAGTTTTCACAGAAAACGGTTGAGTTTTCGAGAAACGTTACTTGACATTATTTGAACCACATGTATAAACACATAAGCACACAAATAAAATATCGTGAAAAAATCTCCGCTAATGTAAATATTAACGACGTGTGATGCAAGTCAAGAAATTCAATTTTTGTTATTTTTGAAAAAACAAAAGAATAGAGCAATATAGCGTGTATGTCATCTTGTAGCATTTAGCATTTAGCACATTTAGCACTATCTATTCTAAAAGTTTAAAGAAAAAAAATTGGAGCCGTTTTTGAGAAAGTTGTTTTTGAAATTTTTAAAAATTGCAAATATTTCGCGCAATATTGCCAGAAATCTACTAAAATTTTCAAAAAAATGGCCTTAATGAAAGAACTCACTTTGGAAAACAAATTTTATTTGGAGGAAAAATCTCTATCTACGATTTTGTAGTTGTAGGAAGAAGCCGAAAAAAATTGAAACTTTAACAGTTTTCGAAAATTTAGAGTTAACCTTGACAATCGGAGCTATGCCACCTGAAAGTGTGTAATTTACTCTATTTTTACAAAAAATTTAAAGAAAAAGTTTGGAGCCGTTTTTGAGAAAATTTTGAAAATGTCCGGGGGTCTTCCTGTAAAGTACCCCCAAAATTAGAAGAAAGTTTTTCAAAATCGCGGCATTTAGACGCATATTACTCCGTATATACGTACGTATACGAGAAAGTAAAAATTTGTATCTACAACTTTATTTGGAATGTTGTTTTGAATTCTTTATCTCTTAACTGACATTAAGAGGATCGATGAAAGCAATGCACAGAATTAACATGTGACAATTATACTAGCGCTCTATTTTAAGTTAGAATGTAAATTTCATATATGTTGGACTTTGTTTACTAATTGTACTCTCAGATTACCATTTGTGGTTGTAAAATAACTGCGATTAGTAACTTTTCGCCACCGAAACAATGAGAGAGTAACGTAGAATCTGCTAAATAGTTTAGAGATAGTTGTGACAATTCTTTTTCTCATTTCAACCAACTCTGAATCTCCTAACGTGGTGAATCCAATAGTCCCTACTTATTTATTCTTAAACAGAGGTGTCGGGTTCTTGTGGAAATTCGAATAGGAAACCGCTATCATAATTACCTTTGATTATTACAACTAAAGCTGTGTACTATCATATTAATATAAATTTACAATGGAAAAATATAAACAAAATTAACTCTTTTCGTCATTCCTTTGTAAATTATTGTATTTCGTATACTGAAGGGTATGTACCGGTGCGTATTTTATGTTGATCCCCGTAAGAATTAGGTCTCTTTCGGTTTCTGTGTGAGTTTCGGTTTGGGTGACATGGTGCCGCATGAGCTGTTTTCATGAAGTTACGGCCGTGTGCACGAGATATGAATGCTAATGCAATTCGCGTAATTCGATATATCAGTGATTTGTTAGGCTAATCACTTTCCGAGAAGTGATTCCGCGAGGTCATATGTGACACGCAACATGGAAATCGGCCTAGGCTTATCAGAGCACAAAGTCCTACGGTCGAGAGTCGTAAGTCCTTCTGCTATACAACCAAGAATGTTATTCAAGAAACATCTAACTGAAGAAACTCGCTCTAAAGCAATATAAAACACATTCCTACGATTATAAAAAATATGTAAAGGGGCCTAGCTGACCTTAGGCGGTTGGGGCTAGGGGCCCAAGTTCGCGTTACAGAATGGCTTCATCTAATCCAAAGTAATTGAAGTCAATAGAAGGTTAGCTATTTTACCTCCGATTCTCAACAGTAACTCTTCTCTAAATATTCATTCCACTTTAACTATCTACAAATCTATTCTTCGGCCAATATGAACCTACGCATGCTCTGCTTGGATTTCAGCTGCCCCAACCACATTGAATAAGCTACAAATCTTCCAAAACAAAATTTTAAGAATATCAGTAAAGGCCCCTGGTTTGTAAGCAATAAGACCCTCCACAAAGATCTTGCAATATAACCAATTACTACTTTTATTACAAAGCTGGCACATAATTTTTTTAATAATTTAAATAATTTACAAGGAGCAGTCACTTACGAAATAGGAACCGATCAGCCCCCACTCTTCCGCCTAAGAAACAGACTCCCATTCCATATTTTCCTTCGATATCTCTCTGACATTAGATAAGGCAAGAACATTTCTAGCAATTACCTGTCCCTCCCATCGTATTTCATTTTAATCCTGTTATTGCTCTAACATCATTCCCTCGCCATAACCTTGGTTGAAGGTACAACACATGTAATCACTATCAGGGAGGTAACAAGCAGTTATCCCCTTCACACTTTTCTGATACAAAGTTGTTCGGCCAATCAACTGAAGAGCCTCACGGCTGAACGTTGTACTGTCTGTAAATGTAAAATAAAATTAATAATAATAATAATAAAAACAGAATGGCTATGAGTTCGAATCTCACCTAAGGCATGGTTATACTCAGATGTGACAGGAATAGGAGCATCCCCAATCTTCCTTGTATCACCTTTTAACTGTTATCATGATATCTCTTAACCTTACTTGGTAATTGCAACAAAATATTATTTGACGGAAAATATTTATGATCAATTCTAAATCATATTTTGTATTTAATTTCTTTAATTTTCTACAAAATAAGCTCATCCCTTGTAAATAACACAATTAGTCTATTATTAAAAACTAACATCAGAAGTTTTTCGCGTACGGATGAAATGTTGGGAGACGAGGCCGCCATTTTGAAATGAGTTACAAAAGACAGATTTGGAGCAGTTGCGTGCATTATTTTTTAGAACGAATTCATGGAAACTTTCAAGTATATAGTCGTAGGATCATTCTCAATAAACGAGGCGGAACCAATGCTGATTCATGTCACCCCAGTGATTTGTTTCCTTTGCAGTGCCTGATTCATATGCCCTTAATTATTTGCGGTACGTGTACGGCAAAGTGCATTAAGTATATAGGATATCCGGGTAGGAAACGTAGAAAATTCGAAAATAAGCTCTTAAGACAATTTTAAGTATATTTAGTGTAATAAACGACTTGGATGTTCTGAATGCGTGAGCTGCAATTAGCACTCAAAACTTGGTTTTAAAAAATGCTTTCTAGGCAAAAATTTGCATTGTAGAAGCATAGAAATACTCCTGTAAACATGTAAAGTATTTATTATTTACAAAAGAAATTAATATATTTGTTCAGAAAGAAAAATTAACTCAGAAATAAAAACCACCCAATTTACACAATTCGACTTTTTTTATATCTGGGCTTCTGCAATGCAAATTTTTGCCTAGAAAATATTTCTTGAAACCAACTTTTGAGGGTTAATTTCGGCTCACCCATTTAGAATATCCAAGAAGTTTATTAGGAAAAATATGTTTTAAATTGCCTTAAGAACTTATTTGCGAATTTTCGACGATTCCTCCCCGGACACTTTGGATAATATAAGAATATAATAAGACCAGGAGTCACAGTGAAGTAAAATGAGAATTTGTTTTTTTTTGCGTTCACCCTGCATAATATTCAGAATCAAAACAAGTCCATATCTCCTCTACCGGTTTCCTTGCCTTTGAAATTCTACGTCGTCTTCATTTTTATGTCAACCTCGCATCGTTTGACTTTGACGTACCGTCCTCAGATTCCCAGTTGTGATTGCCTCCCTTCCGCAAAGAGAGACCCGACTCACATGCTCTCAAAAGAGAAGGCTTCAAAACTGAGTCGCTCTCTTTTTGAAATAAAACATTTCAGAAGCTTCGTCTCCACAATAAAGACATTTCTCTGAGAAACACATTCCGGACAAAAGTATGTAGACTATGGCACCATTTTGCAAACAACTTGAATGCAAATGTTCCAAAAGAGATTTTTTTTCTATTATTTCTTTACTTTAACCGCTGTTCCGAACATAATCAAAGTTGGGATTCTAAAAAGAAATTTATGTAGCTTAGGAATGCATTATTTTCGGCATGTTGATATTTCTTCCTTATCCTTCTCCTCTCAGTATATTTAAAATAAAGGAAAATTAGGGGGGAAATTTTCAGAGTGATTGAACAATGTTAACTCGTGACACCGACGTTCACACAAAGCCATACAAGACAAATATTCGTTACTACTGATTGATATAATTTGTTGTTCCACGTGAAACACTTAATGTGCCTTTACAGTTTTGAACTCCTTGTACGTAAATAAAACAGCCCTGTATATTCAATGATGCGTAGAAAAACAAATGTATTACTAGTAATAATAAATTTATTCGATGAATTTCAAGAGTTATCAAAATGCGGGTAACTACCTTCCGTCAATTTGAGTACCAATGCGGAAAAGCCTTAATTTCGATATTTAAAAAAAATTGTGTTGGAAAAATACAATTGTTCCTCACAGAGGGTACCCCTAGAGAAGATGGTAAAACGTTTCCCTAAAAAGAATAACATATGAGTAGTTACACTATAGCTCTAAGATAAAAATGATTTTTGAAAGGTTTCTTACCTCCGTCCAACTACCCACACCCATCTACAGCAAAAAAGGTGCATTTTTAATTTTATTTTTTTCGTCAAATTAACACTACTTTATCTGATTGAAAAAATATATGAAATAAGAAAATAATTTATACTATCAGAAAATCATTTTTTGATATTTTAGCTAGCGTCAAATTTAAACGCAGATTATGAAAATAGACCAAAACATGTTTACTGTGTCTTAGAACCCTGGAACAAAAAAATCTCAAAAGCTCCTCTCAAAACACAAACCGTTGTGAATTTTTTCAGATTTTTTTGACAGCTGGCTTGTAGTTGAAAAATAAAAAAAACAGGTTTTTGTATTTTTCCGCCTTTAAATTACCTTGATATTAAATAGACTTTGAAAACAACTGCAATTTTTCTTAACGCTGTCCGAATGGGCCGGGTTGCATTTAACATGCATATTCAATAATTTTTATTATATCAAATTCTTCTCTTTCTTCAGACACTTCATTTACAGAGATTCATTACGTGTGAGAGACGCAAAACACATCTATACTTTTGAAATAATATAGAAGAGGAGAAATTTTGTTATCCGCGTTCACTTATTTAATCAGGTACATTATTCATTGTGTTTAACTATTCTATAATTTCATTGAGCAACGAAATAACGTGAAGATAATTCTGAATCACACTGACATCACATATTTAAATTCCAATAACGTGATTCTCAAATTGTCGATAGCAGCATTTGTAAGAAATATAACGCAGTATTGAAGATAAAGAACCAGTCAGAAATATCTAAAATTTGATATTTTATTGTTTACTGCAACGCGAAAATTACAAAATATGTAGTTTTTAAAATCTCAAGTGCCAGTGCGGCATTCCATCGTGAGAATCGTTTTGGCGAGAACGAGGTCCCGCAAACGAAGGCGCGGATAGCGATAAGCAGCCTCCAAGAACGTCGGTTGTACTTCGAAGTTCACGATGTGCACGAACGAGCAGTCTCCATCGATTTTACGGGGAACTGCTCAATAAAATGTCGCACTCTCTCGTCTTTGTTTTGCTGCCGTTTTATTTTGTGCTTTACAAAGGTACAAAGTCCGATAAGCAAAATCCCTAAAGAATTTCTCCAGAGTTATATTAAGCATTTAGATGATGTCCAATAAGCTTTGCACGATAAAGTAAATATTTTATGTTTCTAGTTAAGAAACTGTGTATATAGTGACGTTTACTCTTCAAATAATATTTTCATATTATATACTATGAACGTTACAACAGTTTTCCACAATGTGGTGTGTAGAGACCGGAAAAATATGTAGTATGAAACGTCAAAATATGTAATATATATGTAAAATAGGATATAATATGTAATATTAAAATACTCTAATTATAAAACTCATTTACATAATACGAACTTACATTTATAAAAAATTTCTTATCCAAATTTTAACAATGCAAACGTTTTAAAAATCATTTGGAAAGCACAGGTAGATGTACACTTGCACCATATAACTTTCCCACCAGTAGTAAAATCTTCACAAATTGTTGTCCAGGAATTTAGTTTAGCAGACCACACGCAATAGAAACCATCGTACAAACTGGCGAAATTTACGACTAGCAAACAATCATTGAAGCATGGAATATTCTGAGCCAAGTGGGACGAAGGCGATCGCCAAAGTTCCTTGGGAATTAAGGTTAAAAGTCGCCAAACACGGCGTCAATGATACTTCTCACACCTAAAGGTGAGAACGATTTGTCGCTGACATCCATTTTCCGCCACTGAGATTACTGAAGCAGCCACGTCGGACTGTGAGAATATCCGACCGCATCTTCATGAAGCCTACCTCGAGTAGAGTACGCAGTAAGAAAATTAATAAAATAAGAAATATAATGAGAAAGTAATGAAATATGTAAAATATGTAATATAGTACCAAATATGTAAAAATATATAACGAAAAATTGGATTTTGTTTAAATAGGAGGGCGACAATTCGCCAAGAATAAAATTTTGAGAACGGTAAGCAGAAAGACAAAAAATGTGTAATTACATAAAAATCCGGTCTCTAATGATGTGAAGTATACAAGTACATGATGCAAAAATATACATTGAGAAAAATGCAAGTTCACAACCAGCTGATTCATGTGGGCTGCATGCTAACAATTACTGAAATACAGACAGGTATTCATGTCGCTGTAGCATCGTGAACGTTTATTTCCGATCTCAATAATCGTTTCGCTTAATAATCAGTTCAATATAATATTTATATCTAATCTTTGTTGAGACTTCTATATTTTTTCTCAGAGTAATGGCCATAATATTGCATTGAACGTCGAATTAAAATTATTATATTTGTTACTAAGAAGCAATATTTATTGGGGAAGAACAAAGAAATTGGGAACCACTAATTAATAGGTACTTTGCAGAATACATATTATTCTTGCAGAAAAAAATATATTCTTAGGAACAAACATTATTGAAGGGAGGGAATGAAGGAACTATTAGATGAGGAAAGTATCTAAGTTTTTTTAGGAAAGGCCAATAAATAAAGAAAGTGAAGTCTGAACAACAGACTATAACAAGTCCTGTTATGAGATACCCAAGTCGACAAAAGCTGCGATGAAGAAAAAAAGCATGTGCTGAAAAAGAAAATAAATAAGGCCAGAAGGGCGAGCGGCGGCGACGACAAGTGGACAAATCTTTGCCCTGAGACCTTCGTTCTGTTGAGTGCACAGCGCGCTCGGAGGCAGTCAAGCGCCAGTTCCTGTGGCAGGCGGCGCACGAGCGGCGGACGCGATAGCGCTGCCTGCCTGTCTGGCGGCGGGTCGAAGGCTGGCTCGTTCGTCGCGAAGCGGTTGCGAAGCGTCCACGTTGCAGTTTCCCTATCGCTCTTTCTTCACATCCCTCACCCTGCCTCCCTAGACAACCTGAGCTGCAGTCACACCGTCCCGTCCGTCTGTCTCGTCAATGTGTGAGTTCTTGTAGGACTTGCCACTCTCCCCACCCTCGCTCTCCACACCGCCCTTGCCAACCCCGCCTTCGTCACCCCCACCGCTCTTGCGCCCCCACCATCCCCGCCTCCTTCACCCCCCATCGCTCTTCCGCCCCCACCATTTCCACCGCCTCACTCACGTACCCCCACACACCTTCGCCGCCACCACTTCCACCGCTCCTCCCTACTACCCCCCTCTCGCCAACTCCACCGCTCCAACCTCATCCTCCAGCCCCTGCGGCCCCCACCGCCATCGCCGCTGTCCCCCTGCTTTCGTGCCTTCCCCTTCCGCCCCACAGGCGTCACACTCACCACTCCCCTTTCGTTTCCTTCACTACAAAGCCACCGCCCCTTTTCTTCACCTTCCTTTCACTCTCATCTTACCTGCCTTCCTTCCCTCCCCTTTCCCCCATGACGCCCGCTCAGCTACGTCCCCGCCCACCCCATCCTCGCACTCAAAATTCACTTCCGGACATCTCATTTCCTTACGGCTTCATCCCCACCATCCAAACTCTTCTATTCATTCAACTTCGCGCCATTGCCTGCGCCCTAACACAGCCGTTCCCTCATCTACCTCTCCTTTTGGGGCCGGCTCCCCGGCGGCGGGGCGCCGTCACCCGTCGGCGCCCACCTGTCTCCGCGAGGCGACAGCGCTGTTCAACGTCACGAGAGCGCGGTCGAGGTGCGATAAGCGAAGCGGGCGTCGGGCGCGCGGGCGGGAGGGCGGCACGAGGGCTACGGGCGCAGAGCGCGAACGCCGAGGGGGAGCGAGGAAACAAGTTCGTTCGAACAGGGCGACGCCGACGAACTCAATCTGCAAAAATAGAGGCGATCGTTTCCTGTCCGTTATTGCTCTCTTTTAGAGCTCTGGAAACTTGTGCGCTTGTTGCGAACTCGGCGCGGACTCCTCTTTCATCCCGCAGCCGGCGCGGGGCGGCGCGGCGCTCGCTGACGTGGCAGCGGCGCAGGAGGCCCCGCCGAAGGTCGAGGGGACGCCCGCCGCGCACTGGGCCCGAATTCCCCCAAAAGTCCTCGGGGCGAAAGAGAGCTTCTACCTACGCGTAGACGAGTGTAATAATAATAATAATAATAATAATAATAATAATAATAATAAGATCGCTTGTCGGCATCTTTTGTCGTGATTTAGAGGAATAATAATAATAATAATAATAATAATAATAATAATAATAATAATAATAATAATAATAATAATAATATGTCTTGGAAATCGAGATCAGCCGAATGTGGAGCGTAAAAGCACAGATCGTACCGATAGTCATCGGCGCTCTGGGATTAGATCCGCAAAATTTGTACAAGAACTTGGCTAAACTCCCACGTAATTCAAAAGACTGGGAAGTTCAGGAAATTGCTTTATTTGGAACAGCCCACATTTTGAGCCGACTCATAACATCTTTAGTCGTGATGTAGTGGAATAATAATGATTCAATTATCTTGTTGGGAAAGTATGTAATCAGTCATCAAGATGACCCGCTAATGAGGCTGGTAATTAAATCTGATCGAAGAAGAGAAACAGAGGTATTATAAGTGTAGCAAGAAGTATTGCGAAGAAAACTATGCAAGACACGTAGAATAACACAGACACTGAATTTCTGATGATACATACCATGAAATTTGAGACAAAAAAAATTAAAGAAATGGTGGAGCACAAACCACGTCATGAACACTATCTAAAAAGAATAGACAAGGTGTAGATCCACAAAGATCAATCGTTTATGTGGCTTAAAAGGGGAAGAGTGAAGCCATAATCGGAAGCAGTTGCAATAGCTGTCCAAAAACAGGCGCTGAGAACACGACATTATGATAAAGTGGTTCTCAAAATTTCCCAAGATGATAAGTGCCGCATTTGCCAGGAAGAAGTCGAAATCATTGATTATATTGTGTCAGCTTGTCAAAAATACTGACTGAGTTCTAGTACCAAATGTTAAATGTGTCGCTATTAAGAAAATAACTGATGCCGTGCTACCACGAGGCTCCAACTAACACGTAACCTCGCAATGCTGAATACTCGGATTGACATGAAATTTTGATAGTTTTTTCTGGACATTTCAAAACACCTACATACCAATTTTTCCTGGGCAAAAATTAACTGTGCGCTTTCCTTGCAATGTCCCACTATCTGTCACTGTGTGACGATGCGAAAGCTCACTTCTCAGGTCGAGAAGACCAGAAATACGGCGTGCTAACCACACGTAGCCCTTAACCCATGGCCGCAAGGCCGGGACGCCGCCGTGTAGGCCTTAGCTCGTAAAGAGCTGTTGTGCAGAGTACATACATACATGCATGCATGCATGCATACATACATACATACATACATACATACATACACATCTATACATCTTTTTAAGTGTTATGAAACATTGCAAGTAGTGTTTGTGAGACAATTAGTATTAAGACTTTTCATCTTAGTGCCTGTCGAAGCATGGAAATCGCCGCCGCCTCCGGTCCTGTGGCTGTTGTTCGTGAGCCGCGCTGCCGCTATCAGCCTATCTGTCGGCAGTGTTAGTCGCCTCGGAGGGCATGTAGCATGCAAGGTGACAAAAGCGGTTGTTTACGTGGCATGTTCTGACAGACAAGGTCTAACACAGTAATGAATAATCCATGTACAATTATTGCCAAGGTATGGGACCGTGAAACTTTTACCTCGATCTACGATAAATAAATAAACAAGTAAATAAGTACATACATACATTTCACTTTTCGGTTGAAAACATTTTCACAATCATGGGGCCTGATAAAAAATATCAAAACTGAGCGTAATATAAATTCCTTAGTGCACCCTATGTAAGTTTCTTTTTCAATTTCCTTAAAAATAGCATTGGTTTATGGTAACCGTATAACTGACTTCAGAATTATTAAGAGCCCGTGTCACTCTGCTCTTCAAATTAAGGAGACCAAAGGATATGGCTTTTGACATCAGTCGTGAAAGAACGAAAGGGCTAGAAATGTGACACCGGTTGATAGACATCACATAACGTTCGTCGCACTCCCTATGCAACGATTCGCCCCCGTAGGGTGTAAATGGCCGACCATCATTAAAGTATTTGCTATTCACGTGTTGCATTGTGGAACAGTAATTTTTCAATATTCTTTATGTGTAGAGAACTGTATTACTGTGAACTAGCTTGACGTTGCGCCTCCAGCGGGTATTTTCATGTTAAAATGTTTTATTTGTGCTTTGATGTTCATAATGAAAATAAACTTTAAATGTATTATAGTTGCCTGGCTCGTACATTTTCAGGCGTAGAAAGTTACATGAAAAAGTGTGGGTTAAAATATTTGTTAAATTTGTTGTTTCATTACAACGTAGGTTTAATTAACGTCAGTCGTATTAATTTAAGTAATTACGATTCATGTAAATGCCGAAATAGTAATTCATGGTGTTTCACATAGAATGATCTCGTGATTCATTGAAACCTGATATTAAAATAAACATTACACATATCTCGATGACAATACTGCATAGTACTTCCTTTCGGTGTCTCTAAATTAGCATCTTCTTCATTATCATTAGAAAATCTTATTTATTGTATTTACTGAAATCATTCAATTTTACTATTTTAATGTCATTATCTTTATGATTCAAACAACTCCCTTTTACTATCTCCTCTGACAACATACTATTTTACATGGATATATGCATCATACACAATACTCCACACTACACGGGGACGGATCCAGCAGATCATTTTGGAGAGAGCCATCATAGATTTTTACTTTCCCGTATACGTACGTATATACGGAGTATAAACGTAGTACAGAGAAAGTTATGTAATGCTGCGCGAGAAACGGCGGATTTTCGGCAGAACAAAATTCATTGCTGGGCTCTGATAACGAAGAAGTGGATTAGTCCAGTTGCTAAATTAAGAAAAAAATCCCCTAACACGTGGTGCAGCCCGAATCCCTGTTTTGTGGGTCCTTGATACCGAAAAATCAATTGATGGCAAAACGTTTGTCCGCCTGTCTGTTGTAACCGCCACCTAGCGGTCACATCTGAAACTGCGACCAACAGACGAAACGCGATGTGTCTAAATAAGAAATTGACGAAGTTACGACGAACCCACAGAGATGACGCCACAGCATGTTAGAACGAGAATCGCATTTCCGCAGTGAATGAGCAGTGAGGGGGTACTTTACATGAAGCCCTTGGGACATTTTCAAAATTTTCAAAAAAATGGCGCCAACAATTTTGACTAAATTTTGGATAGTCTGAAAGTCACTTAAGAGAATAGCGTAGGTCTCATGTTGGTTGAAAACTCGGATTTTTCAAGAATTGAAAAAATTCAAAATTTTTTCGAAGTCTCACCGAAACAGAATTCTATATCTACACATCACATAGAAATGATCAAAAAGACTCGCCTTGTATCCTTGATACCGAAAAAGGGGATAATTCTTGCTCCGTTATGTGGAGAAATTAGTTCCTCTAATACATTGTGTTGTTAGAATTCTCTTATGTGAGTTCTTGAGACTGAAAAAGTAGTTTCGGCACAGAACGCATCATTCATTAGTAGTGATGAATGATGTCATTCATTAGTGGTGTACATGCCTGTGTCTTTGAACAATTCTTACAACTAAACCGGGCTTCGAACTTTCACCAAATCTGATATTTTCCGATCAATCTGACTAATGTCGCGAACCCGTTAATATTTTTATCATGGAAGATATACTTTACATGATTCCCTAATGACAGCTTAGAACTTTTCTTGATATTTTGCTCGAAAATATCAGAGTATGCTTATTCACATGGGATAGGTCCGATTTTCGTTAAAAACTTTATTTAGGAAACGTAATCGCGAACCATTTTCACATTTTGTTTGACTCTGGCTTCAAAACTATGGGTTATGACGTCATCGTGGAACTAAAGTATCTTGATTCGCATCCCAGCCCTGCCAAATATTTTTGCGGATTGGAAACATTTTTGAAGCTTCCACTAGAGTTATATTACATAACTGTTACGAATAATACGACACAGTAGTAGCCACGTTTTACATACGTAAATAAACACGCTCCCAGATCCATGATAACGAAATATATAAAGAACGAATTAAGTCTGCGGCCATAGCAAGGAGCATTAAATCGTGGGAGTGGTCTTTTGGATTTTGCCAAATAATTCAGAAAAGCATTTATATCATGTTTGGGCACATAGATATGAAAATTAAAATATTTTTTTAAAAGACCACAATTCTAAGATATTGTTTATAACGAGCCGAAAAAGAGGAACTTAAGAGGTAATCTCAAACCATATATATTTTTATGTTGTTAATCTATATCTATACTAATATATAAAGACAGAACTGCACTGACTTACAGCGCGATAATCTCCGAATCTACTGAACCAATACTGATGAAACTTTTGTAGTAGCTTCCTTTAAAGGTCTGGAGTAACATAGACTATGATTTACAATCGCAAACCTTACTATATTCACAAAATAATTACTTTTCCGGACATTTTTCGCCTCGCTTTACATCACAGATTCAATAGCGGATCAATGTCAATAGTTTAGATGCGCGCCACCAGAGGATGAGGTCTGAGATCTTCTACTGTTTTCATCAATGTCCAGAATCAAGGCCGTCTAGAATACTGTATTATCTATTCTAGATGGGCTTGCCAGAATTATTACGAAATTCATTGGGGTTTGAACATGTGCTATGTAAAGTCCGTGAGTGTTCGTTGGTGATTAGTTTGTTTTCAACGTTGGTGGAACATTTGACGTTCTTTACTACTTTCAGGGATTTTGTTCAATGTACAAAAATTGTCCTTAGTCCGTTTGGTATACAAATTGTGGCAAGAAAACATGTGAGTTTTAAAGTACTTAGAAAGTTAAAAGTACAAAAATATACAGTACAAAATAGTAAAGTACAATGTACAATATGTAGATATCGTGTACAGGTATCGTATATTTTCTAAACAACCTCTTCTTTTACAGAATTTGTGAAAATTGAATTGTTTGAAACAATGCCGAAACAAAAGTTACAGTTGTCAAAACAGAATACAAGGGCTAAGAGATGGGCAGCCTATTAAAATCCGGAATGGGTACTCAGAGGCAAGAGCGACTTGCAGAAGAACACACACACCATTGAAAACAATACAGTAAAGAAGAAAGCAAATATGAATAATTCTCTTGGAAGCAGGGCAGCTTTTCGTTATGACTCGCGATTTGACTATTTACACATATCTCATGTTCAAATTGGTAAAATGGAAAATATTTGTATGTTTTGGTCAACTCTGTTGAACATTTTTCTTCAATATGGGCAGTGGTATGTAATTAAGTAATGGTCCTTTACATATTAAGACTAATCTTGCTGTTGTTTCGCATGTCAGTTGCTCCCAGAGATATTAATTCAGCTATATTTTCTATAAACTGGCAAAAATTAATTTATCTAAAATATTTATGTCTAATCTAATAACAAAATTCTGAGACTCGTTGGTTTCTATAATTTACATTTCAAAATCCATAGTATCTCGCTCTTCAAATCAAATAACACAGCTAATAGTGTTTTGTTAGGTGGTTCAGAACATTGTCAATTTATTATGTATACATAATGTACAGGTTCGTGGATCAGTATTGCTGTTATGTTGCAATGATATGATGAATTGATTTACCTAAACAAATAAGTTTTATACTACATGTTACTAGCACATAGATCTTTAAACATACATATTTCTGTCATCTTCAAAATAATTTTAGAAACCGGCAATTACCTTTCAACATAGATATTTTCATTTACTTTTATTATTACGATTCATCAAATACGTTACGACATCTATATCTATTTGTCCGGGTCTGTCTACTAGCGTACCCATGCGAGAACTCTCGGATGTTTCGTATACTCTGCTTAAAACTGTAAGTCCCTTCAAGGTCATGAGTTGGCAGCAGATACATTTTTAATCTTTCTTTATAAATACTATAGAAGCAAAAAATATAAAAATGAGTTAGTTTTACAATTTGGCAATTTATTGAAAGTGTTGGTATAATATATAAAACTCCCGTCCTTTGGCTCGACAGCCTGCTAGGGGTTACCTTGCCTGCTAAGGTAGCCGCAAGAAAGTGCAATATTTCAATCCTACGTAGTTGTTTCCAATAACACGGGCTACCTTAGCTGACCGGCGGTGACACAGCCTCTCGTTCCATGGGTGTTCGAGTGGTTAGCACGAGGACATCCCTTTACCGTTTACACCGCTCTTCTTAACCTTAGGATGGGCTTTCTCATCGTCACACAGCAATCGATACTGAGACATTTGTAAGGAAAGCGCACAATTCTAATTTACCCGGCCGGGACTCGAGCTCGGGGTTGTTTCATGAAAAGCGAGCACGCTAACCAATAAGCCACCGAGGGCGGGATATAAAACTCCACAAAAAGAATACATATGAGTCTAAAATTTGTGCAAGTATTTTACGAGTGTTTTGTATTAACAGTTTAGATTTGTATATTGTTTTTATTTATAAAGTAAGGAATGTTTGGGAGCTGAAACTCCCAATTAGAAAAATGTAAACTTTCTTTAGTAAGAAAGTGAACGAGGCACACCGGAAATTTCCAAATAGGGGGAAAGACATGACAGGGCTAGCTTGGCGGGGCAGATATACAATAGGAGAGAAGTAGGCCCCACTGCACGGCATGAATAAATGGAATACCTATTCCTGGCTAAAAATTTACTGTAATAAATGCCTGGGCAACGCCGGGTAGTTCAGCTAGTATTAATATAGGACCACAAACGTGATAATTTCACTGCCATATCTCGCTCGAATAAGTCGCAAACACATTATCTTCATTTATCCCTCAATCTTTTATTTTATTTCACACATTTCAAAAGAATTCAACTTTTCTCATAAAAAATGTCTCGATTCAAAAGCCATATAACTACAGCTTGCAGATTTACTGCTTCCAGAATGTCTTCTGATACGAAAATAGAATAATTCCAGTACATGTGCTGGGAAGGTTCCCGACATTTTCTGTAAATAATAGAGTACCGACGCACTGAAACGTTTAGCCATAGACAAAGCCACTCATAAAGACTATTTTGTCTCGGAATAAGGGTAATGTCTAGGGCTTGATTTGTGGTGGAACGCGACGGAACGGCGTTTCGGTACCTCTGGAACATATTATTTAATGATATTATAAATATATGGCTTTTTCTTTTAATTCATAATTAATTTGGGGCGAGTTCCCATATCTAAAGTTTTATAAATCAAGCACTGGTAGTATCTACCAACTTCTTTAAAGTGATTACTGCAAAATTGTTATTATGATTTTTCTTATTTTAAAATGATAATTTCTTATTACAATTACTCTTCCGGCGTATTTTTTAAATACTTACTTAGAGGACTCGTAAATATAAATAACTATTGATAAAATTGCTTTATTTCTACCAGTTTTGAACACATACCTTACACATACATAGCAATACTTACTTATACACAACAGAATATCACTCATGTCACAAGCACTACCTCTCATGTCCTCTCCCAATGTCCAAAATTTACGTAATCCTTCCGACCGTTAGTATATTCTCACCCTTGTCTTGTAAGCATATTCTCTCCATTGTTCTTGAAACTGTCAACCTCTTCCAACCAGATCCCTACCAACTACTCAGACCACCCGCATTGCCAATTACCTTCATTCTCTTTGCTTTCTTTACGTTAGTTGACCTCTGTTATCACCCTTTCTCGTTTTGTCATCAATTTTAAATATATTTTTTCTTTCATACCTGCTTCCTTATTTTTCTTCCCATCACATTCTGCCTTAATATTTTCGTGTTAATAATAAACAAATTATTACAAAAAATGTTTAGGAAAAGAAAGTGATTATTTTCATTTACCCCTCCCTGTCATTCACTTTTGTCATATTTGTGCGAACCTCCTCCCCCTAAAGGGAAAGAATCTTTTGAATTGCCCTCAACAGACGCGGACAACGTAAGCCTTCGAAACCAAATTACTCTGCGAGAAGTATTTCCTCTTTGATGTTGCAATAAGCGTGGAGTATTTTGGTTTCGAAGCGTCATGGTCAGCGTCTGCTGAGAGCCATTCAATCTACACGATGAGCCACGTAAACTTTAGCACCTACTGCTGTTTCTGAACGGTTGAAGTTATTGCAATGCAGTTTCCACGGAAGTGCATGAGGTAATGGGGCTTATTGATAGATTTATTTTTTTCTATTTTATCGCTTGTATTTTACGAGATATTGAGGTAACTTCGTTTTGTTTTTCAAACGGAACGATACATATATTTTCTTCTATCATGACGAGCATAAAAAGACGAATCC
Source organism: Acheta domesticus (assembly GCA_031308135.1). Lineage (NCBI taxonomy): Eukaryota > Metazoa > Arthropoda > Insecta > Orthoptera > Gryllidae > Acheta > Acheta domesticus. The sequence continues at coordinate 104,140,337 of JAHLJT010004567.1, read as the reverse complement.
AATGCTACATGATGTCATATGTTAGATAAGTATTTTTTGAGTAATTTTGATTGTTTTGCAACTCGTGTATAACGGATACTTTGAATGAAACAGTCCGCCAAACAAGATCACGCAGCGCCCTCCCTGCTAACGCGCACTCGAGCAAGGAAAGCTGAGTAAGAAAAAATCAAAATTACTCCAAAAAATTCTAATCTAACATATGTATATCATTGGATTCTTTTTACACTCGTCATGATAGACTAAAAATACGTTTAGTTCCATTTGAAAAAACAGTTACCTCTGTCTCGTAAAATACAAATGATAAAATGTAAATGAATAAATATAACCTCATTCTCTCATGCACTTCCGTGAAAATTGGATTGCAATAACTTCAACCGTTCAAAATCTACAGGAGGTGCTGAAGTTACGTGACTCATCCTGTACATCTTGTATATTTCATACGAATGACATTGTGTCTGACTGTGGGCTGCGCTGCCGGGAAGGCTGTTCGCAGCCGCAGAAGGAAAGAATCACAGCGAGGAGAACGCGAGACACTGGAACTGGCGGCGCGCAGAAGGAGGGGAGACCGAAGCCCTGGGGAAGCCAGAGACCGTAATGAGATGAGTAACCAAGAGAAGTTGAGGCGGCCAACGAGAAAGAGGACGGAGCGGTGAAAGCTGCGGAAGAACGAGAGAAAATTGGCGGTTTCGCGGATAATTGGAAAGGCTGTCTCGTCGGGTAGAATGCTAATGACAGAGGAGTTGTTTTTGGTGGATGTGGAGGCAATAGATATCTTCCGGAAGAATGGTTGTACAGTTGAACTTCTTTCAGGAGTGCTCTAATGATGAATGTACTAGCAAGGAAAAAGATTGGAAATCTTTACGTTACGCTGGATTAACAGCTAGTTTTTAAGATATATTTTAATAAATTTAGCTTAGAGTAAGAAAGAATAGTTTGAATATAGATTGGAAATCTTTGAAATCGGTGAAACGACGTGATTATGTACACATTATCTGTGAAGGCGTTTTCAGAAGAAATAATTTCACAATGAAACTACACGGTTTGTAGACATTTTCAGAATATAATTTTGTGAGGTGAGTATTCTGTAAGATGGAACGCTAGAAACGGAATATGTAATTTAATAAAATATAAATAGTGGAATCAGATATTGCAGGATGAAGTGGTTGAGAAATATAAAACTAAACTGAGATAGAGGAATTGTCACCGAAATGTGAATTAAAGAATCCATAGTGGGTTCATTCCAGTGTTAGATTAGCTACGGGGCAATCCGAGTCTCTGAAGTGATAACACCCAGTTGCTAACGGCGACGTGGCAGGCGGTTCAAATACGCGTGGGTGGCAGAAGTGTGCACAGACTGTGCGGGTCCTCGCGACCGCGTCGCTCCGTTGCGTCTCTCTCCCCTCCCCTCCCCTCGCTACCCATTCCTCCCACTCAGTCCAACCCCCACCTCTCCGATCTCCTCGCCCTCCCCCGCCGCGCGCCGAAGCGAGCGCAAGCAGACGGAAGTTGGAGAAGTAACTGGAGCTGGGGGCGGGGGTGGGGGTGGGGGCGCAGGCTGGCAACGCCGGAGTTGCGAGAAGCGCAGCAGCAGCGAACGTGTCGGTCGTATTCTGACGTGTCGTAACATCGGGTTTAGAGACGAATGACTTCGCTTTTTGCTTTTATTTCGTGCCGTGAAAAGCGACAATTTGAAAGGAAATCTACGATGCTCGCGATTCGAAGGCCGTCCCAATGTCTCAAAGACCGTATCATTTACTGCGCCTCGGAAATGTAGCGCGAAAATACAACCTTTAAAGAATGGGTTCGTTAGCACTATACACTTGGCAGTTATGGATTTCTAATCCCTGATGTGTTCGAGAAGTCTAAGAAGATGTTTCAAATAGCGGTAACGAAAATTTTGAAAGAAGATTATCAAGAACAATTACTATAAAGAACTAAGTGTACTGAACTTAACAAATGTGAATATTTCCATCTCCATCAAAATACTTTTAACATTGTAGGAGATGCAAGTATTCTGTTTCGAGAAGGCCAAGGTACATGTCATACTTAAATGTAATGAATAAGCTACTCAAGCCTAAGAATTTTCGAGTGTACATTTTGCAGTAATTTTGGTTCGATAATTATATTTACAAACTGAGATTTTTTGTAGAGTTTTAATCACGTTTATCTATTTTTTAGAAAGTTACATAAAGAGCGATTTCTAGCTGTGGGTAAGGTTAACGAGTTGGCGAGAAGTCTTGCATGTAACGCAAAGTTAATCTACTCATGCTACCTCAGTCAAAATGTTACCGATACAATACAAACAATAAATACACATTTCTATTAGAGTCTGACAAGCAATTCCTCATTTTTCCTTGCGAACATTAGTATCGAAATGAGAAAAACATCCATTATGTGGGCAATTTCGGCACAAGTTCATTTTATACTACTGCACTTTGTGACGTTTGTTTTTAACTTGAACAGCGGTAATCAATACCTCACATTATTTAAAGTGACAATTCTTTGTAAATGTGAATGGTTAAATAATTAAACCCCACCATATCCTAAAATTCACAATGTGTCAAAGTATAAACAATTATTTCTGAAGTAGAAAAAATATTTCCTAAAGAATCAGTTATAAACAAAAAGGTAGAAACAATATGTTTATTTAAACTAACTGTAATTAGACAATCACAAAATAGATTAGTAAAGTTTAATGTAAGAAAGAAGATGAATTGACACGCAGGATGAACAAGAAACGGTATTAGGTTCGTCTTGCGCGCATTTGTAAGTTTTTCAGTAAGTTGAACTCCGACGCTTAGAACTTTGAGCCAGTCAGTAGGCAAAACGACGAAAAAAGCGTGTAGTGTGTTTCCGGGAAAGTAAGGAAAGTAATGATAGAATAGATAGGGAAGAAGACATTTTGAATTCAGATTTGCTGGAGGGAGAGAGGTGATGAACACAATGGCCATGTGTAGTCGAAATTTTGATAAGTATACTAGTTCATAATTTAGTCAAAGTAGTAGTAGTAAGTAATGTTTAGGCTATCGGGGATGGGCTGCGTCTTTGTCGCGGTGGTTGACGTTTCGGACAATATGTTGTGACCTTCCTCAGAGCTTATTGCTGAGGGAAGTCGCGACATGGCCGAAATGTCAGCCACCACAACAGAGACGTGGCTCGTTCCGGGTAGCGTAGACCAGCCCGCACGGGCTACTTGCCCCCCTGGGGAGCCCGGCGCTCCTAGGGACTCGAGTAACTTCCCCTGAGTCTGCACACATTTCCCCTTAAAATACAGAAAGGGGTTTACATGTTCAATCTGAAGCGGCGCGAGGCGGTGAAAAGTGGCTCCATACGAAAATATGTTTGCCAGATTTTTTTCTATCAAATAACCAAAAATTGTAGTTTTTACTACTTGTTACTACTTGATGTTTATTTTCTTACTAAATTCTCTAAACATCTTTGCTAAGTGACAGGAATATATTTGAATGGCGAATCATGTCCTTGTTTTCGTTTTGTGTCGTTTTATTAAAGAATTTATTTATTGCATTAAGCAATAGTGTGAAATAAATTAACAAGTCTCTACAAGTTAACAATTCTCGCTTACGGACCGACAGCGCTTTTAACAGACAAGAAAATTTGTCTGTGAAGCCTTCTAAACTGTCTGTGAAACCTCAACGTAGAAAGTTCATGCTTGTATATCACTCTTAAGTAAAGAGGATTACAAAATCAAGATACTTTTGAATTTTTAAAAAAAAATTTTACTCTCAATTGAGGATTTGAAATCGGATTGATGTATTATTTCATTTTAATGGGTCATTTCTTTGCCTTAAAAGACAATGGGAATTATTATAGCTAAATTTGGGGCAATAACTATCAAGTGACTTCTCGAAAAGACTGCCGTGGGCCAGGTATCCAGTGACTTACCGCCACTCCGTAGCAATTTTTACAACCCTTACTTTTAAATATCGCGCCAATTTCTCTGGACGTTGTGTCCACGAGCTCTGCTAAGCTTGTTACCTTGCCCGCGACTCAGGGCATCAAGAGCGTTACTTGCCCTTGACATGCCTAGCCTAGACAATACAAATTCCGGCCGATGAAGCCTACACAATCAACTTTGAAGTGACATTATTGTGGTGCAAAGTCATGTATTATTAACATACTAGTTGAATGTATCCAAAACATTAGGTGTGTTTTGAACAAAGGTTGAACCTTGGCCAAATGAAATGGTATATCTAAACAAAGGGGAGTAAATTAAAAACTAATTAATTGTATGAAATTTAAGTATTGCAACTGATTCATTTAGTTTTTCATAAATATTTCCCCCAAATACTTTGTGATTGGCCAATCACAGTTCGTTCAAGTCAACATATTGTTTCTGTTTTTCGTTTATATTATGTTCTCTAAATATATATTTTCCCTATTTAACAAAAAATGTTTTAAATTTCGATTCTTTGGGAATATTCTAATACAGCGAAATTTACTTATTTAAACGTCCATATTTACATATAATGGTCACTGTTAACAATATGTTTTACCTCGATACATCTGTTCTTATCGTGAAGTCTCAATTTCTCTTGATGAAGAGAGTATTACTGATATTAATGTACAAATTCGGAATGGTAAAGTTTTGAAACCATTGAAAATCCAAATCAAAAGTCCACCTAGATTTGAGAACATAAATGGCAAATATTATATAGTTCATAAGCTGTAATACTGAAACAATTGATTTCTTTAGATAAACTTTAATATAATAATAGTAATTTAAAATTACATCAAAATAACGATATACTACAAAAATTGTCTGCAGAATCTATAATAGCAGGTACGCTGTTAGCAACACGCAAATTCACAGAGAATTACTCACATAAAGAATTTCAAAAATCTAATAACAAACTTCTTCTCTAATATCTCAGCCTCGCCTTGCACAAATGCATTCAAATTAGATAAATCAAATCAAAATTGCCGAATATTTTCACGATATCCAAAGGTTATGTTTTGTCCACCATGAACTTTGAATGAAATTGCAAATTAAAATTATAAAAATAAAATTAACAGAATTGCTAAAATCAAAACAAATTAGCTCATTTAATTCGATACATCTGTTGAATGAAGGTTATTAGACTGCCTGATGACTGCGGGATCGACCCATAATGTTATGAATTACTATTTTTAAGCTCCTTAAAAAACACAAATGTTGAACAGGAAGAATAAATATTTGAACAAGAAAAAAAGCAATCTGTTTAAACAGCATTGCTTGAATAGATATTGCTTCCGTTTAAAACAGGTGAAGGTCGTACACAATTAGCATGAAAATTCATTTGTTGAGAAACAACTTACCTTTGAAACAACGGCCTATTCGACTTCCCTGGTTAGACAGCGTAATAAGACGATATACATTTTGTTGGAATGAAACCGTCATTATCACGTAACCTTATTTCGTGCTGTTCTTCCATCAATTCTCACTATGCGAGCTCCCCAACTACGAAACTGTCTCTCGCCTGTTTCCGCTGACATCCCGCACGATGAGCAGCTTTAGTTTGCGGTCTCACCAGAGAGATTTGCGGTAGTATCGCAACTGTTCTCATGAAACCCTCACTTCAGGAGGGTTACCGGTGTCCAAGAGTAATTAGTGTAATCAGCTACATTTCAATTTCAATTTCCAATTTCACCTCTCTGCCGTTTTCATTTATGGAATTTTAATACATTTTATCATTTTTAAATACAGGTTCAATAAAACAGATTAATTTTACGATCGTGAAAAATCGTCGCGATGCAACTCTCGAAATACAGTTGACAGACCAATTCAGATGTACTGTGAGCAGTCACTAAAATATTGCAATTCAACAAAACAAGCCTGAAATATTCATAAGATAATTCTCTCCAAAAATTGGTAGAATGAAAATTTAATTTACTTTTACTTTGACGCATATGTACGTATGTACTGAGTAATACACAAGACAGCTGAATAATGTTGAAATGTAGTGGAAATTGTGTAAAGTTGCGGAAAATCGTTTTTGAGATTTCAACGGAAATGTGCGGGTAGGGTTTCCTAAAAATGTGGTTGTTTTGAAAACGTCTGCTCTTCTGTCTTCCTCAGTTTCGATGATACTTTTTAAGAGGTCATCTGCCTCACTTTATGAAAACGAGGAAATGACATTGATTGCATATTGGCATAGAGAAATTGCCACGAGAGGTTGTGAAAGTCATGTGCAAATGTTTCCCCATTCGCGGAATGTTCTGAAGAATTTTATTATTTAAGAGATAATAGTAAGTTCTTCAAAATGATCAGTTTTTACTGTCGCTATTTGTTTTGAGATCAGCTTGCAAGAATTAAAGTATCCTACTAGACTTGTGTTTCAATTACATTACTCCTGAAAATTTTACTCCTTTCATTAATATCACATTCAAAATTTCTCGACAATGCTCTAGAATAGCAATTTATTATCTGTACGTGGCAACACGAGATAACACAGATCACCAGTTAATTGCTGATCCATGTAAACAAAACATACATGTTACCAACTTAAATTACATTTTTCTACGGTTATTCAGATCATAGATATAGATGATATTCCCAACAAGCATTTGCACGTGAATAACATTGTACTTCTTTATTTCTCTATGCAAGCGTTCCACTTCATTAATATTTAAGATAAAACGACTTTTACCTCATTACGTTCGTTACTTTTGCCTCATTTTTCCTAACTGTACCTCTTTCTGTGTCTTTTTCTGTTTGTTTCTGACTTTGCCTCAGTCTTAGTCTGTGTCTGGCCGTCTGAGAATATTAGTGCCTAATTTATTCGTAAGATTTTTCAAAAAAAATATCCCCCGTCGACCCGGACCGACTCAAAGCCTTGCAATTTTGAAATTAATTCTTGAATTTTGAGTGTACTTCATATGAAGCGCTGGGACATTTTCAAAATTTTCCCAAAAATGACTGAAATGATTTTTTCATTACATTTCTTGTAAGAATAGAATGAAATTCACTTATATAGATGGCATAGGACCGATTTTCAATGATCTTTCAATTTTCGAAAATCGCTCCTCCGCAATTAGTGGCTCCACCACAATTGCTTCTCCACAATTAGTTATTTTATGAAGGCATGTAAATGTTTTGGAAATGTTAGTCGTTTTTGCGTATTTTGAGTGAAATGTGAGCAATATTTAAAAAAAAGTTTTTCTAAAAAACGGCTCCAATTTTTTTAAAACCTTTTTCCGTAGGTAGTGTTAATTTCGCCCCCCCCAAGAGTAGCTGAGTAGTCAGCGTGATCGCTTTACATGACGCGCCTCCGGGTTCGATTCCCTGTCGGGGCAGATTCTAGTGCGCGCCTTCCTTGTTATATGCCGATGAGAAAGCTTGATACGGCATAGGGATGTCTATGTGCTAACTACACGTACCCCTTAACCCATGGCCGCAAGGTCGAGACGCCGCTGGTAGGGCTTGGCCCTTTGGATTGGCCCCGATAGAGGCTGTTGTGCCAGCACAGTCTGACAGTGTGAAACTCATTTAATAACGTGACAGTCGTAAATGCCATTTTAACTCAATCTTTTGATTTTATATAATTACGCAAATGTATTTTTATATCTTTTATGAAGTTTATATCTTTTTTATAAAGTTTCTCGAAAATCCGAAAGTTTTCCGTGAAGATGAACTCAAAATATTTAGAAACGTTTTCGTGAGAAGTGCTGAACTCAAGTAACATTGACATAAACTCCATTTTAAAGTATTCTTCTTATTTTTAAAAATTACTCAAATGTAAGTGTAAAATGTTTGTCAAATATCTCTCACGTCATTAATGCTTGTTTTACAGGCTCTTTTCAATAATTTGCTGCAAATGTTGTATTCTACATTTTATGTGTAGAGTTTGAGAAAATTGTTTATTACTGAGTCGGATTTTAGATTGATAGATTTTGATTGATTGTTTTTAGTATTGATAGATTTTAATGTATTTATTTGCATTATTGCTGTAGAAGCGAATTGAATCGATAAAATCGAAATACATGGATTCATTGTTGCAAAGCATATTAAATTTGGTAAAAATGTCACTTTTGGTTAAAAAATGATAAAGCTAATATTATAAAGTTTTGTAACCCAAACACGCTAACAAATAGTACGGCCATAGCCTCATGAGACAGATGCTTGGGGTAGGGGAGCCTAAATTCAGACACTAACACTATGGGTTCGATAACCGCGTGAGAGTTTTAAATTGTATTCGTGGGGGGGGGGGGATATTCGAAGTCCCTCGTCACAATATTACTTCCATTACGTCTTGGCCTAACAGGCAACTATGTTTAGTATTTGAAACTGAGTAACTGGATCCCTACATCCAAAACGATGTCTCAAGCACGAAGAAGGAACAACAGATTTCAGAACGTAAATAACCGAGATAGGCCTCAAAAGTGTTCCTGGTGAATGAAGATGTTCTTCACTAAGAACATTTCCAGAGGAACGGTAAGTACTGTCAGATGCACTTGTTGTGTTTCTCGGCACTTTTTGATAGCTATTAGAAAGAGCGGGGGGGGGTAAATCCGAAAATCTAGTCAAGATTGAAGAATATGAGAAAACTAACTAGTAAGAAAAATTCTGTTATTTTGTAACACCACTAGTTTGCTTTCTTTTGATGAAATATCAAATGAATACGGTTTTGCGAATTTGTACAACAACAGAAATTGAAAGTTGCTCTTCAAACCAAGATATGTAAAAATTGCCGAGTATACTGTATGTTATATTACTGCACAAAGTGGTTCACTGCGCACAATATTTTACTAGGAAACGTTTGTATCAACAAATATATAATGTATTTTCCTTTTGCTAGTTTTTTGGAGTTAATGTGATGTGAAAGTGATTTTAACGCGCTTTAAAAAATAGGAAGGAATTAACTCTTGAATGAAGAGAAGTGTTAATAAGGTATAAAGAATCCGCAGAGTAAAATATGGGAACTCGTTTCATTAAACATTTTTGAGGAAGTTTCTAAACGCACATTTTATTCCATTTTTCCAAGAATCGTCATTCTCTTTTACGTATGTTCACATATTTGTAAACCTTGGCTATTCCTGCATGTACACAAATAATCTGAAATGTAAATATAAATTCTTGTAGGAAGAGAGGGATCTCAGTAGAATATATCCCAGCATTACTGAGAGAAATATAACTTCAACTATTACGTTGCGATAAATGTCTTGCAAGCTATTCACTTGCTTACTCTATGGGGTTGGCTCTATATGTCTGCGTATTTGCGCGCATGCCTGTGTTTATTCGAAGTAAATCCGAAGAGAGAGCGAGAGCAACGGCGGTGGAACTTGGAAATGGTGGCCCGCAAGGAAAGAGAAAGAGATTCCGTACGAGAGTGACAAAGGAGAATGCGCAGTTGCAGCAATATTGTAGAGATCCCTTTTGATTCAGGAGACGATTCTCACAAAACATTATGAGTTGAAGCCCTAAATGTGACGAACGGTTATTGAAGAAAAGCAACTGGTGCTGGTTTCCAGGGATGTTTAAGTCAAAAACTGACAGAGACAAGCTTTCAAGACGTAATCATTCTGCTACGTCAGGAAGACAGAATAACGGAGAACAAAAATAATTTTCAGTTAGAAATAAGATTGAGCTCCTTTAAAATTTATTCTTCTTTCGCATTTATCTTAGAGTTCTAATAAAGTTTCATAACTCTTCTGGTAGTGAATGTAAGTCATTCAAGTTTCAAGCAGTAAAATACTCTGGCAGACAAACGCTCCGTGTTTGTTTTTTTGACAAAACGTGAAGATTGCCATTTAGAAGAAACTGGACGTACGTCAAAACGTACAAAATTATAAAAGATATAAAAAGTTTTTGAAATTTAATATAAAGAATCTCTTGTTGCTTGGCTTATTGTGACAAAAATGTTTTAATGTGTTATTAAATAGAAATAAATAGTTATAAGAGTCGTACGAAGGAAAGGGAACTATATTTTTTCTCTCAAGTGCAAAATTACTTGTGCTGTTTATTCTTCTAAAACAATTATTGTCAATGTGATGCATGTCATTTCCAGCTCATATTTCATGTAATCAACCCCTCTTGAATTAAAGCGTGCAGAGCACGAACAGAAAGCACGTAATATCACGCGAGAATAACAGGAAATATCAGTTTCCTCTGCTTCCCTCGAGCTTCATATTTTGCGGCCTTCAATCTCAGCCAAATAACAGAGCGCGTGCTCTACCTGCGGGGTGAGGTTAATTCGTCGGCTCCGTGCCCGCCCTGTTCTCGCCCCGCGGGCGCGTGTTACTTGGCTCAGCGCCGCGATCACGCGCGTCTGGCCGGCCGGCCGCTCGCTCGCTGGCAGCACGCACGCACGCGAGTGACGAAATCACGCGACGCCATCAGCACGCCCGCCGAGCCCGTGATGCTGTTTGCAGCATTCCCAGCTTGCTGCGATCTCATGACGACTGCTCTGTTTGGGTCGACGCGACGGTCCCGTTTCCGTGCACCAAGTGCTCCCTGCTTTGCGTTTCGCTTCTACCGCCGTCTTTCTTTGAACGTAGTCGCGCTTCTCGTTTTTCCTCCGGCAGCTTTCGGCTGCTCTGATCGGTAGTTTTCCGTGGTTTCTCCGGTCAACACCAGGCGAATGCCGGAGCAGTACCCTAACAAACGGCCCACGGACCGCGCGCGATCTCTCCTTCCTCTTCCTTGTCATATCCTCTCCTCTTACACAGTTACACTAACATGCACTACACTACCATACATGCCGGGAGACCGGTCGCGAGCTTAGAGCTTGTCCCGGCTGGGGCGGTGCCCCACTGGTGGGAGATACCTGGTTGAGGGAAAACCCCGCTAGTCGACGGTAGGTCGGCGCCAGATCTCGCCATCCAGCGGGGAAAAGATCATCGCCACCTCCCGAGAAAAATACGCACTACACTTAGGGGACTAATGACCTGAGTAGTTGACGCGTCCGGAAACACGAATCAATCAATCAACCAACCAATTCGGCAGGTTCTTCCTGTCAGTTTTTAGCGTTTACCTCTAAAATTTCTCTTATAGTCCCATCTTTGTGGCTGGTTGTCCATTCCCGCCGCTCTGATATTCATGTTCTTTGGTTCATTCTCTTCCTGAACGTCACAGTTATTCATAGATTCCGTGCTATCTTTGACCATCTTTACTACACTCATCTTCTTCAATACAATCTCCCTCCTCTCGCTTATTATCGCTGCTCTTTGTCCATTGTCGTTCACTGTTGTTGCAACCATGGTCTTGCTACAGTTCATCTCACCTTCGATGTTTTCGTAGTGATTGTCTCTCTGTCTCTATTTACCAATCCCGTACCCGACCCATCCATTACAACGTCATTCACGTTGTTCTCCTCCATTACTTACGCATTCTAACGCGCTACCCTTGCGCACAGTTTCTATTCACTAGACATTCTCGTCCCACTTTCTGATTTGCATTCGTCTTCATCTACCCCATATGTTGTCACAACTTGGGTCATCTCGCCACGTAAAATAAGGCATCAATTCCATTCAATTCAATATCTGCAATAACAACTGCCGTTTTTTTTTTGAAAATCCGTGCACGCCCGTAACACACACCTCCTTATGTCTGTCTTTGAATTTCCTCACGAATTTCCACTCCCCCCCATCTACATGTCCCCACTGTCCTCCCTTGACCTCCCAGGGCAGACCTCTCGATCCCGCCTCCCACCCCTGTGCCCCTCCGCTCCCAGCGTCATTGAACCGTCCTCCGCATCCGCAATGACCACACTAACCCGCCGCCGCCGCCGCCCAGCTCGCCTACGACCTCGCCCCCTCTTTCGCCAGGCTCCACGCTCGCTCCCGCAGCCACCCTCGTTGGCAACATTCCACTGGAGTACTATTGCAATTTATCGCCGCGGACTAGGACGTACGCAGCACGGGCGGCGTTGCTGGGCGTAGCCCCTCGCCGCCTCCGCCTCCAGATTTAACCCCCACCGTCCTCACCAACCTCTCCATCATCTCATCGCTGCTGCCGCCGTTACCGTCCTGATCCCTATCCCCGTCTTCTCTCCCATCCCCATCCTCATCTTTGCCTCCTTCCCAGCCTCTTCCATGAATGTTAAATATATATAAATAAATAAAATGTTCTCTCCATCGCTTCCGATACGTCGCCGTTTCTGTCCCCCCCTGTCCCCATACCTACTTCCATCCCCACTCCGACAGCCATCTCACTCCTCACTCACCCCCCCTCCTCACCACCTGCACTACCATCGTTGACATACTCACTGTCAACTTTCCTATCTCCACCATCGTCCGTGCTCCTGTTCCCACCCCATCCTCCCCCCCGTCGCCACCAACCCATCTCCCACGTCACCGGTACCCCCACTGCTGACGTAGTCACTGTCACCTCTCCTATCCCCACCACCGTCCATGCCCCCGTTCCCACCCCATCCCCCCTCATCGCCACCAACCATCTCCGACGTCACTGGTACCACCGCTGACGTAGTCACCGTCACCTTTCCCATCTCCGCCACTGCCCCGGCCCCTGTTCCCGCCCCCATCGCCGCCGCTGCCGACCGCGGGCGACCGCCGGGAGCAACAGCCTGTCGTTCCGCGTCGCGGCGATCGGGTGGTAATCCACCTCGCAACGTACGTCACGCGGCCGATGAGGTTTTACGACGCGGCGTGAGAGGATTATTGCCGGAAGCGGGCCACGGGAGCGCGGGGGGAGGGGCGGTGACCGCGCGGGACGGCCCGGTTCGGGTCGCGGCGAGCCAGAGCGGGCCGGGCCGGGCCGGAAGGGGGTTGGGGAAGGTAAAGGTGAGGGGAGAGGCGAAGAGAGAATGGCAGAGGCCGTGATCCTAAAGGGAATGATCATGTCGAAAAAATACAGTGAGGGAGGTATAGAGGTGAAGTGTGTTACGTTTTTGGTGAAGAGATGCGGCGGAAGGTTTCGGCAAGGTAAAATGCATTCGCAGAGGTGTATTAGAGACGGGATATGGAATGCAGCAAGGTTTATGGAGGGAATAATCACAGCAGGAAATAACTGAACTATTAGAGAGGAATTGAGAGTAAGTTCACGGAGAAATGTTAAATTCTGCGAAATGAACGCAGCAGAAAGCCGGAGATTGCGTACCGAGGAACGGACCGTAGTGGAATGTAATACCAGTGTGTATACTCCGACAGAGTAGGCAAGTACAGAGTTGCAAGAGAGAGCAGGAAGGTCCGCAGTGCATTGAGCTATTGGGCTGATGCCAGGCCGGCGCGCGGGAGGATGGGACGGCATGGGACGAGTTGACATTGGGTAGCGTTGGATATCGCAAAGCAGTGCCGGGTCGCAGAATAACGGGCGGGGGCAGGGCTGTGGGAAGGGGAGCGAGTTATGACCGAGCGGGAAGTGACGGAAAACAACGCGACGGGAGTATGTGACGAGTCGAGGCGCAGCGTGGTGTGGCGAGGCATGGCGCGGCATGGCGGGTCGTGGCGAGGCGACAGCGGTAAGACGTGGCGGAATATGACGTGACGTGGTGTGGTGAGACGTGGCGGTGTTTCATTTGGCGTGGGGGAGTGGGGCAAGGAATAGTGTGGTGGAGCGGAACAAGGTATAGAACAAAGCTATTTCGGGTGAGAATGGCGATGGCGGGATGTGAGGATTAATATAGAGCAGTGGTGTAAGGTCTTTTACTGGTGGCAGTGGTACGCGTCGTGGCACCGTAGCATGTCACGAGTTTTGTGCGCAGCTAGCGTCAGGAAAGGAAACTATTAGTAACCCCGCCGTTTTACAATAGGAAAGGCATTGTCTCTGGTGGCAAGGTAATGAACTGCGTGGAGGGGCGATTTCGTCATGAAACACGTGCCATGGACTCCCGCTCGTAGCATGTACCTTGACAACACTGATATAGAGGGAATGGGTGTGGAGGGACGGGGCTGGACTAGACTAGACAGGGTGTGGCGAAAAGGGGCTAGAAATAGCGCGGCGGCGTGCTGAGAGGCGGCGTATGACGTGATGCGGAGTGGAGTAGCGAGGGAGGCGGGCACAGGGCGTAAATGGGCGTGGTCAGGCTAATAATAGTAAGGCATGTGTCATGTCGTGGCGTAGCGAAGTACGGTGGGACAGAACGAGGAAGAGCAGGGCCAGACGCGGCGGGAACCCGGAGTACGATGTAGCGAAGAGTATCATAGAGAGTGGGCGTGGTGGAAAAGGGGAGAAGGAAACGGACAGGATAGGACGTCGCAGAGAGGCTAGAAATTGCGTGGCGGGATGTTGAGAGGTGGCGTGTGACGTGACGCGGAGAGGAGAAGCAAGGTAGGCGGGCAAAGAGCGAATATGAGCGGGGTGACGCGTGGTGAGGCAAACAGTGGTTAGTGTTGGCGGAATGTTTCGTGTCGAGTCGTGGCGGCGTGTAGCAAGTCAGGGCGAAGTGTGGTGGAACGGAACGAGGAAGAGCAGGGGCAGATGCGGAGCGAACGGCGGGATATGAAGTAGCGAGGAGTAATAAAGTGAGAAAGGGCGTGTTGGGACGGGTCCGGATAGGACGTGGCGGAGAGAGGCTAGGAATTGCGTGGCGGGATGTTGTGTGACGTGACACGGAGGGAAGCGAGGGAGGCGGACACAGGGCCTGAAAGGGCGGGGCGGGGCGTGGTAGCGGGAGCAGGGCGGTGGCGGAGCGTGACAGGGGGGAGCGGTGCGGTGCGAATGGCGGGCCAACGCGTCGCGACGTGTGATGGTGCTAATGAGTGGTGGGTGACAACGCTAACGAGCCTATTCACGGCGCGCTGTTGTCTACGGGGAGAAAGAGCGCTCTGTTGAGGCCGCCTAATCACTGCCCGGAGAGCTCCCGCGCCGACTGCGGAGACCGGCCGCCGTGCCACCGCTCGCAGGGCTCTCTTTGCGTGTTACGCCGCGCTACTCGTGTTGCGATAAGCCACATCGCTGTCGGCAACAGCGGGCCACGAGTAGGGAAGGGAATGAGTTGATTGATAGACGTAATAAACACGAGTGATGGAATAGATCTTTGTATGATCATAATGCGTTTTCCAATTGTTTCCAATTGAGAAGTGTACAACATTGATTATGTAAAATGATATTTATTGAATTAGAAATAATTGCTTGTATCTGTTGCTCGGAAACTATTTGTATCTTGATTGGACTATCAGCTTTGAAAATGAAATACGTCTCGAAAGACATCCGAATAAATCACAACAATATTTGGTAAATGTAAAATGAAATTGATGAAGTGTCAGAATTCCCATATCAATGGAATTTTTATTCCTTGGTATGGGATATATTTTTATTCAGCGGTTATTCGAAAGGCTACTTTATGAGAACATAATTCAGTAACATTATGAAGTTCATCTTACCAAATCATTAACATAAACATTTTGTGTTATTGCCTCCAGACGTGATAGTATTGTGTTGTAATGTATTTACTGTATTATACACGGAAGCGTACACTGATGAATGTGTAGTAGATGCGTATTGTTTTCAACAGTCCTATAATACGGTATTCATAATGGAATTTACAGGTTTAGTATCGTGAGTATTTAGCTGAGGAATAAATATTGAACACATGGGTTTGGAATATTTTCAAAAAATCACGCTCTGCATTAGCAATTTTCTTTTACATTTACTACATTCGACATAAGGTAACATTTGTGACACATGTTCCAATCATTTTCTCATCCTCAGAACACGATTCTTCCCTCCCCAGACCAATTACAAAACGACTTGAAATTTTGCAGCCCAAATGACAAACGGTTGAACCTACTTCGCTTCGGCAGAGAAAATTAATTAATATGAAACGTACCCGACATTTCAGAATGTAACACATGCGCATGCTGCTCTCAATATGTAGTCGCATGTGCACACATTGATCAGAAGCAATGCGACAGGGGAATACTAGGAATGGAAGTGAGAATATGTGAAACTCCACCGGGGGGGGGGCTCATTGCCCGCGGAGTGCAGATGGCGCACTGCGCGCCCCGAGAGCCCGTTGTTTGCAGCTGCTGGCTCAGCCTGATGACGCGACGAGCTGCTAGTCCGTGCGCGGAGGCGACGCCTCTAGCGTCACGTGCCACACACGCTAAACGGCGTGGATTTAAAGAACAGAGACACGCTTCAGGAGATGGGTTTTGTTAGGTAGACGATTTATATAACTCGTGCGAGCAGTTGTTTAAAAAAATATACACAGTAAGGGCAATATTCTTGGGTTGGAACCGTGGAGGAAGTGTTTAGGGGTTGCGCAGTAACCACCATTGAAATCTCTAACCAAAATTGAAAATTACGAGATTCATGCGTGCAATGAGACGCATGATCCGTGAGGCACAGGATTGCGAGACCGATGATCGTGAGGTACATGGTCGTGAGATATATTGTGCGTTCTGATTTGTTGTCAAGTTGTAAACAAACGTTAAAATTTAGAAAATTTAAAATTAAAATTTAAAATAAAGAAAAAAACAAATTGAATAAAGAAAATGAAGAAATGTATATTCCTCCCTCCCCACCAGATACAAGCGCAACGCTTCACGTACGCGCAACGTTCATTTTTCCTCCAACATGATAGGCATGAACCTTGCCAACTGCTGTAGCGACGGGCATAAAGGCAACATTTTAGGGCTCGAGGAGGCCGGAGATTGAGAGCTTGCGAGTTCGATCCCTGCCGGGATAGAAATAGTTGGCCGACTGTTCTAATCTTTGTTTTACCTGATCACTTCCAGGTGAATTCTGGAGGAGCATTTTTATGAACGCACAACGATCATTCCTTCCTTTCCATTACTTTCCCATAATCATCATCATGCTATTATCTCCACAATCCAGACAGGAGCGCCGTGTGAGAATATGTCTCGTTCTAATCCACTCGATTATACCTAAAAATTCTAAAAATTCACGGGTAAAAAATTGTTTTCCGAATCTCCTATATTCCGTCTTCAAAGCAGATCTTACGAAAATGAATATAGCAAACTCAGTGTTTTCTTCGTGCCCATGTATCTATGAAAACCATCTTGGACCAGTTTGTTGTGACACTACTGCAATTCTGCATAGATTCTGAGAGATTTCCAATCCTTTTGCTTTTCGTAGTAATTTAATTTTGAGAAATACAAAAAAATACAGAGGAAATATCAGGCGAATATAAATGATGCGAAACAATTGTAATGTTTTTAGAAGTGAAATATATCCGAATATTGAGTGATGGCTGAGTCGGCACGTTGTCGCGGAATAATATCTAATTTTCCTTTTTTTCTCTGAATAAATTTGTTAAATTGCTTCGTATCATTGTCTCCCAAACATCGTTGATATTTTGCCTATGATCTTCAAGAAAGTCTTACGAATTCTTGATATGGATTCCGGCATTGTGCGTATTTGCGTTGTCTGTAACGACTCTCTTCGTCGCCTTTGAAACATTTTGCTGCTATTCGTAAGCAAGGTTTTTTTAGCGTATGGCATTATTTCCATAGGTTTTCAGAAAACTACGTTGGTATTTTGTATCCCTCGCTTGAAATTTGAAATAAAAGTTAGCGCAGATGTTTGCTCGTACAATCCAAGTATCCGAGTCACTAAGGCATAACTGTATAACATAACACAAAATAAACAATACTCGCACTCAGCTACAGAGCCTTTGATACGCTGATACACAACTTGCTGTTAGAGTACTGCATACTGTGGAATTGCATTCTACGTCTGTTTATGCTGCTCAAATTCCCCGTATCTTTGAGAGCACTTCGTGCATCGCGCTCTTTGAGAGTAATCTGTTTAAATAACGAATCAAGCAATCACGTTTCCTATTCGGAGCCGTGAGGTGGAACTAAGGATGCGACATCACTAAAACCATCGAAATTTTTAAAAATTATTTAAATCTTTTAATGTTGATGTTCGCGCGCGAAGAAAAAATTAACGTCTTTATTAACTTAAAATTAAAAAATTAAACATGTAAATGTGGTCGGCAAAGCGAAACAAGTACTGTAATGTGGTGTCAAACTAAAAATTGTTCTAATATATGCATAAATATCTAATATGTTAATGAATTATTATAAACTCATCATACTTTTGTTAATGTTCATATCTTTAAATATGCTTGTACGTTTGCTGACAGGAAACTTCTCTCCATTCTTTTAAGTTTTATGCGAACATAAAATACTCATTGAATAGTTTTACTTGGCAATGTGACGAATTTTTGCTTTGAAGTGTAATGAGTAATTCATGTAATGTAATGTAATGAGTAATTCATTGGTTATTATCACTTTCAGTTCTTGTAATTCTTTGGTAAGTACTATTTAATAAAGTAGAGTGTTTTATAAAATGGTGTCGGCTGCCATCTCTACAGAGTGTAGGTATGTGACGGCGCTTTCTGTAAGTATTACCGCTTATTACGATGTAATTGTTCAAGAAAGTCTCTCTGCCCGATTCCCCAAAACGGCATTCGGGAATGATATATCGGAAAACAACAAATGCGCTGAGTACAATTTGAAGTTGTTGGTTTCATTTTTACGATAAAATATAGATTTAAAAGATGGGTTTATTATCCTATTGAATTGTCTATCTCTTCTTCAATTCTTTCCTAATGTGTTTGAGATAGTCCTCAGTTGATTAACACGTGTTACTTTTGGTCTTCTCTTGCTGTTTTTGTCCTACGAATTCTCATATTACATTCTAGTTATCTTCCAAAATACCGTACTTAAATCATATTCCGTAAGCAACTTTTTTATGCAATATAACTTGAAGCGACTAAAATAATCGGAACATGAATGCATTATGGTATGTAAGTCATTATATAGTATGTTCTCTATTGTGAAATTATGTTAGAATAACAATCAATAATCTCGAAACTCGGAAGTCGCGAGCTTAATACTCCTGCTTCATCACACAAATGCATTCCTCACGGCTCCTCAGTCTACATGCTCGGAGCTGGAATTAAGCGACAGCCCACGCGCTTGGAGATCCAAATTGCATAACCGCATGCCTAGCAAACACATGCCTCTGAACACAGGGAAGTTCACAACATTGGATGGCTCGTAACTTGACGTAATGAAAATGGAGGGTGCGATCTTTGAGTACGAGTAGCAAAGGGGTTTTCAATGAACTAAACATATTTTCTCCACACGTTTTGAAACTAAAGAAACATTTCTCAGTATTTAATCTATACGTATTTATTTCGCCTTAATGCTTTTTGGAAAATGTATATGTAGTACATTTATATTAAATTAATAGTTAAAATGATTTCATTTTAATTTCTTTAATGATTTATAATGCTAGTCAACACATGGCAAAACAACATCAACTGAAGTAACATAATTTTAGCAAACATCTTAAAGTAGCGCATAAAATTTTCTAAGACGAGATATATGAACTTTCAGGTTATAGTTACAAAGAAATTAGTTCAAAAGTAAAGATCTAGTAGCAATTCGTGATTCATCTCAAAAAATGTGAAATCTGAGTCTCAAAACTAACTAATGATTCGAGCTGAAATCCGAACTATCTTTCTTGGCGATCTAAAATGCTTCAACACAAACCTAGCGAGGATATGCCCCTAAATATTGGGTCGTCACTGTCTTCATCTTCGAACACATTTCATTTTACTGGTAGATGGGAAATCCCTCCTTAAAGCAACGAATGAGGATTGTGAGGCAGACTGCCACCGGTGGTTACAAATCTGTTACTCCCGCGTCGCATTGGTTGCTGTACTTTAAGGGGTAGATCAACGAGCTTGATTTATATAGAGAAGAATTGTGGGCAGAAACAGAGCTCGTGCTTGAAGCAATTTGTACCACTGGCCGCTATGTTTTCTTATGTCAAAACAAACTAAGAGTTGCTTCGGGTTTTGGTTAAAAGTACAAGTTTGGTTATTTTTTTGGCATAGTGTTTGTAGGTAAGCGATTTTAAAGTGCTCTTATCTCGTTGGGCACACATTTTGCAGGAATAGAAGCGACAAAAGTATTGGAAGCAGAAAAGGGGTAATTTACCTAATTTTGCCAATCTAATGCATAATTACATTAATATATAAATAATTAATAATATAACTGACTATTAGTAAATTTCAACTCAGTTTAGTCCAGATTTATTATTGACATTCTGTAGGAACTGGTAACGGTGTAGTATATTACATTAAAATGTATCAAAATAGTTTTGATAAATTCGTTAATCTATTTGTTTATTTGCTTATCGAATTTTCCGAGATCGCGGTTTGGTCTCAAATTATTGTTAAGCACATTTTCTTAGCGATATCTATTTAATTTAAGGTTTTAATAATGAAAATTAATAATCAAAACTGTATGTACTCTATTTAAGAATAAAATACAAAAAATCATTTGTGCTACAAACAAGCAAACTTAAATTTAATACTCTCGAAATTACTCTAAACTCAGCATGTTTTAAAAATTACGTCTCTTTGAAATGCATTTCGATTGAATTCATCATTACACGAACATTCTGATGTTGACCTCAGAAAAAATGGTGATTGTCCTTTCAAAAAACTTTAAATAAGGCAGGCATACGCCCCTCTAAAGATTTCTATTGTTCTGTCTCGTTGGGGGTAGATACCGGTTTCTGGGTCCAAAAGAAAACCATTTTCCAAAAGCCAAATAAAGTATATTTTTCAGCACTCGTGAATGGAAACTAGTACTTCACTTCACTGTTTATTGATTGGAAAGTGTTACTTCGTGATACGTGTGCGACAATAGCACAATATGAAACTATGATGTAACGATGGGTATTAATACACGAGAGTAATATTACGATACGAGTGAGGAACGTGCGTGTATCGTAAATTTCATACAGTGAGTGTATTAATACCCATTACATCGTGTTTCATACGTTCTTTTTTCTACGACTTATGGTAACTTTTATACGTTAAATTTTTACTTTGAATCATTTCATGGCAATTGGCATGCAGGATTCAGCCAAGGCCACTTAACGGACAGCTCTCTACCCAACGCAGGTGGCTTTGTTTTACCAGAATGCCTGCGAGGGAGTACAAATTGCTGCAATAATTCCCACGTCACCATTTTTGCTTTTGATCTTATTTCTGGAGTTGTCAAGTCCACATTTTATTCACAAGACATAAACTAGACTTTTTTTAAGGAGAACCACACGGCATCAACATATTACCCAAAATGACTTGCGTTCAGATCTTAACCAACCTTAACCTTAGTTAAATGTTTTCTCCAATAACTACCACTGTTCTAGTGAAATAGGATTAAAGTGAAATTACGATTCAATTTATTTTAAATAATATTTCTCGTAAAAAATACTAATAAAATAAGTTAAAACTGAAAAGCAGAATATAATATTAAATACAATTTTAATGTACACAATCGAATCTACTATAAGGATCTACATTTTACATTTACAGAGATACATTTACTATAAAGATTCTCAATGATTAATGAAATGTCAATTCTTGGTTTGTAAGCTTCTCTGTGATTGGTCAAGAACCTGTATACTGCAACCCGTTACGCCACGGATTGCAGCCATCAAATGACAGAATTATACAATGGGAGTAGAAAAACTCTGTTTTGCCGTACGCAAACCATAAAAAAGCCATGACGATATTAAACAAATGAGAATTGAAAAGTAAACAAAATACTAGAGTAATATGAATCAACACAGCTGCCGCCTCGCATATTGCGAATGATTGTTTTAGTATTTGTACGCTTCCATTAATTCGCACTTAAAAATAATGTACTCGTAGTACGAGAATCTCTCTGACATACTCATTGCAAAATGCTGGGCTCAGCTTTTATCGTCGCCGTGTCCCTCAATATTCCATTCTTATTGTATTAATTAAGTAAAAAACTATTTCCTTCATCTTCTTGAAAGTTTCACGTCAAATGATTTTTTTTCGAATAACTAAGGAAAACCTTTACTTCTAGGTAGGTGAAATACTTTACGATATCACCGACGACGTTCGCTTTTAACTAAACTTTTCAAAACGTACACGTAAAATAAGTTTCAAAGATAACTTTTGAACTAAAGTATTAATTTCTTTCAAATTTTTAAGAAATGTTAAAGATGAGAAAAAATCGGGTGGATTTATTAGTTAAGTAAATAGCAACATTCTTCAAGGAGGCCGACTAAAAGAAAGTTTGCATATTTGCAATATTTTTTCATTCAAAATATACTTTGTCTTTAATAAAAAACAGTTGAAGAGACACACAAATGTTTGATTATAAATTTTTTATGTTAAAATATATGAAACTTTAAGAATCAGAAAAAACCTTATGTGATGACAATATCTATCTTCAAGGTATGTGTCACACGAGCGTTGCTCTGACGCGCGCATCCTAGATTGCATCTTGTGTGATGCGGCACACGACCACTTTGCCTGTTCCGCATAGGATACAGTGTTAATCTACGACACACGTTACTTAATGCGCATCAACGCAACGCTCGTGTGACGGGGGCATAATGGCTGCGCAGGGACAGCGTGTGTGACTCACCAAGGCGTATTGCAGGTGTGCGTGAGCGTCATGTAGCGCGCGCCCAGCTGGTAGAACATCCTGAGCACGGCGAGGCTGGAGCCCAGCGAGTGGCCGCCCTCCACGCCGATCAGGCTGGCCACCTTCCCCTCGCGGTGAGCGTCCTCGATTCCTGCAAGCAACAGAAGGGCGCTGTGAGTATCGCATGCCAGGCGCTTAGACACTTTCTCCTACGGGTGCATCCGGAGAATATTTCAGAGAGAGGGTTTGGTTTCAGACGCCTATATAAATATATGTACGATAAGTCCACCTAAGTAGTAGTCTTAGGGTTTTCTCTCAGTATAGAAAGCTGCAAAATTCTTCCGCTACAGAAGATGAACATTTAAAGAAATAAGTTCTGTAAAAGACCTAGTTACAGAATTCAAAATGCTTAAAACTCAAATGTATTAAATTTTACGAAATAAGGACAAAATTCAAAACGAATGGTTAAAAGGACATAATTATATAAAAAAATACTCTACTTAAGTTATATGTGATGAAGTTTACGAACCCTCTGTAAGACGCAAACCTGCAAAGAGGAAAATGTTTTAAGGAACCGTCAGATTCCGTCTTAGACAGGTTTTGTTGTTGAATAACTTGTGTCTATTTACAAAAAATATCGACTCAGGGCCCATGCCTTCACACAAACATGGGAGCACAGAGACCCATGCTCTCCCTTTGGATCCGTATCAGCTTGCAGCAAGAGGCAAGTGATCCTCCTTCCACAGCACTCAGCTTAAAACTAATAAAATAAATTATCATTAACGTGATGCTTGAATGTGAGGCCTTTAAAAACTCTAGACTTACATCTGTATACAGGATTCATATTTAGAAACTCGTAAAGACGCTGTACTTCTCAATCGAGCTACTTTTCATTGTGCTTCGCGAACATTACTGTTGTGGGAGTCACATGGAATAGCAAAGTTGGTGGTATTTTAAGATTCGGATATCTTGAAATAGCAAGATAGGTAAGTGAAACGTGCGTGAAAATCCATTTCCTTACAATGCTTCAACCGAAAAAAACTAGAAAGGCAGTCATTACCGCATATGACATAAAGCTCTTTTATCCCCAACGTACAGAAAATGTATTACTGTTAACTGCAAAATTTTCAGCTAACAATGACCTTTCACATTCCAGTGGTATCTTTCTAACGTGACATTTATTTGGTAATTGAGTGTATTGAAAATTAAATTGTATTACGTACTTGTAAAACACCACTCTTTATCGGTCATTGTTACTTAATTTTTCATTAAATGAACAAATCAAAATATATTAAGTACTTTCAATATTAAATTTAACACACACATTAAATTTTCACAAACAGATAAAGATCCGTGGAAGTCACTATGGGTGTACGGTGTAAAGTTCTTAAAACAAAAAGTGTTTCACTGTCAAAAACTTTCGCAAAACTCTGACTTAATTCATCGTTTGTATTGCCTTTAGCACAGAATGTTTTCGTTATTAAAAATGAAAATTTGTTTAAGCGCCATTCGCTGCACTAAGTTTTCGGACATCTGGATCGCCTCTATCCACGCCCGCTTGAAAACTGATTTTAAATAGTATATGGTTCCTTCGAACTAAAGATTTCAGGTCTGATTTGCCTAGTCTGATAATACATTGCCAATCGTGTTTTTTTTTGTATAAAGGGTGGAAGTACAAAGTTTCAAAATAATAACGAATCTGTGACTGGAAACGTAGAGTGAACATCAAAATGACCCGACATACCAATGGAATGCAATCTAATACTAATCATGCGAATATGAGCAAAGAAAAGATAGGATGATAATTGCTTTCTAGTACCATACCCAAGGCGGAATGTTGGCATGCAAATATTACAAAACTGGTAGCTGATTTTATTATGCTGCTGTAGTAAATGTTCATTGAAATAAAATGCGTTCGTAAAGGATTCGTGATGATTTCGTTTCAGTACAGTTGAAACTGACATTTCTGCACTAAATATAACAGTCGCTGGGTCACTAGAAATTTACACTTATACGTTAATTCATTCATAATCTTCTGTGAATAAATGCGTGTTTTAGCTCAAAGTGAATTGATACGTGGCAAGTACACGTTCTGTCACATTTAAAGAGGTTTTATGGATGTCAAACACCGGTTCAAGATCAATTACTTATGAATCAGAATCAAATATGTGTGTAGCATCATTATATGAGATTTTACATCATGTGTTCATTGGCATCATAGACACCCTTATATGCCCTAGAACATGCCTGCACAGCATTTTGAACTTTCACTGACAGAAAGGAAGGGTTGGCATCAGACTTATTCTAGGAATGGAGATCATCAATGAGAATGAGCAATTCGTACCATAACGCGTAAATTGAAAGAGCAATCGGCAGGAGCATGAGAGACTGATACATGTAATATTGCTTGTTTGCTATTGTAAAAATGCTATTGTAATATTGGAAATGTTTGTTGGCCATATATGACAATATTAAATATGAACCTAAAACTAAATTAGACATTACTTGATTTGGACGCCAAGTATTTTAATTGCTTGTAGGGCTGATGAAGTAGTTCGCTTTGATGGGATAAAATCACAAATGTAGTGTGGTGCTAAACTCAAAATTGTAAAATTCAATCGTTATTGTTAGATGATGATAATCATCTTTCGCAACTCCGTAACATCACTGGCTATTCCGATCCGTTACAGTCTCCGTTATATCCTCATCACTCCCATAGCTATCTTCTCGAGAACTATGAGCAATGCAATTTTATAATTCCAATAATAATAATAATAATAATAATAATAATAATAATAATAATAATAATTTTATTTCCTTGCAAGTGGACTGTTGTCCGGTGACAAGTTACAAATGCAATAATCTTAGAACAATATTCTAAATGTAATCCCTATAGAGTATTTGAGTAAACTCCTCGTGTGCGTGCGTGGAGAAAATACGGTTCCGTGCCTCGCGGTTAGACCACTTCCCGTATACCAATCGAGACATACGAGATGTCATTCGACGCGTTTCGGTCTTCTGAAGGGGAACTGATAATTTTTTGTCGGGTCCGGCCGGAAGATTAAAATAAATTTCCAAAAACCTGTTTTTTGCGTGCTGCCATATTCGTGAGTATGCCTGGAATTAAACCATTTCTACCTAAATAGATCTATGTAGGTGGCGTTGATTAAACTCCAGTATCCAAAGGCTTTTTTTTCGCTCAATACGCCATTATTTTCTTTCACTACGTTGGCGACACTGATGTTGACATATTTACGTGAACAATGGAAGTTATCTTGAACAAGTGACGCACGAGGAATATTTAAATTTAAATTATATCTGTAGCCTAATACCTATTAAAAAAATAATTTGCAAAATCTACTAACAGTATTGCCTTGGAACGTATTAAATTCGAAGAAGGTTGAACCAGGGTTTAGGGTGGCACGGTTCCTTTCGTTCACTGATCCGGTTCACTAGGGAGGAATCGACTCAGTGAACCGAATCCTTGTTTACTATTCGCGTTTAACGTAATAAATGTCTTTGAAAACACATTCTATTTAAGAAGCGCGTGCTACTTCAACATTCTTTACTACTTAAGCCACTCATTTTGTGTTACTTATGCCACTCGTCTATTTAGTTAAGCAAATGCTAGTTATTACATTGCTCTATAAGCCATAGAATATAAATAGGAAAAGTATAACTCACGTATTTGTTGGAATTTGTATACATTTAAGTTATGAAACAAAAATATAAAAACAATAATAATAATAATAATAATAATAATAATAATAATAATAATAATAATATAAACGTAGAATTTTAAGAACCCGAAAGAAAAAAGTATTTTTAAAAATTCAATATAAAATAAAACCAATATCAAATAATATTAATTACTCACTATTAAATAGAATGAAAGATAACGAAGGAAATTGAATAAAAGCGAAGAAAAATTTGTTGAAACAGCGTAATTTCTATAACAGAAAAACATACTTTTAAAAAGAATACAAACTAAAATTTATAAAAACCAATAGGAAGTAAATACTAATAATTCACTTTTGAATGCAATTGAACGATGAAAAAAAATTAATGTAAACAGGAACTCATAAATTTAAATTAAAAAAATTAACGTTGAAAAAGATTTTTTAACATCACAATTGCTGTAAAAATAATTCACATTTAAAATAAATTCTATTTCACAAACTCATACTACTTAAACTTTTGTTAAACCCCAAACCCCCATTTTAATACGAATAAACCAACTCGTCTGTTTTTTAAACCAATTCTACTTAATATGTTAAAGAAAATGGAATTTTAAAAGAAAAAATCCACTCACACAGTCGTTGAAATTATACAATTTTAATAGTATTACCACTACCATAGTAATACTGAAAATTAGTGTAGTGTCTCGGCACGAATTACACCCTCATAACACGAAAAAACGTCAAGCTTGTTTCTGGAAAAAAATACTTACTTTTTACGAACTGAAGCTTAAAAAATTAATAAAAAATATTTAAAATCAATTCTATTTCACAAACACATACTACTTACACGTTTATTATTGGGAGACTATCACCTCCCAAATCCTCCATTTTAATACTAAAAACCAACTCGTCTATTTTTTAAAGCAAATACTACATAATATGTTAATCATAAATAAATCCTTCATTGACATCTTCCATCACGGTAGACACACAAAATCTATTAAAATATGTCTTGAAATACGTAAAAAAAACGTAATACCACTTTTCTCCTGTACATAAAACACACGTCGAGACGCAAGCAATCCCACTTTCTGACACCACTGAATAGCATTTAAACTTACCGCTCGGCGCAATTCATAAAAAAAATCCTGCGTTCACTCATTCCATCACGGTAGACGTACAAAATCTATTCAAAGAGGTCTTGAAATGCTATAAAACACACAATTCCACGAGCAAAATAACTTCTTGAACGAACGATTTGTTAATCGCATTAAATAGTGAAGTAAATAATTTTGTTGTTATGGGAACAACTGAAAGTGACATTACTAGAAGGCTTTTTAAAATCTAAAAACATTTCTATACTAATATTTGAGTTCAAACAGCAATGAAATAAGCTTAGAAACAAGTTTAATTCAACAAAAACAAGTGTAGTGAAGTGTAATTTTCAGTGTGAAGTGAAGTTGTTTTAAAAGTGTCGTGATGAAGAAGAAAGTTTTCGTAAAATATGAAATTGGTCATTTCGTGTATATTTATGCTTTGACCCATCAAAGCTAATCAACCCGAAGATAATTCACTTATTATTTATCGCCACCTCTGAAGTGAACCGTAGTGGGCGATTCACGAGAGTAAGTGATTCACAAAGGAACCAAATGAACCGTGCCACCCTAAACCGTGGTTCAACCTCGAAGAATTTCAAGTGAATACGGAGGAAACAAAACTGTGAGTAATGTTGTAGATGATTTTGTGGAAGAATTTTCGAACTAATTGAGAATAGACTTATGTTAGGATTAGAGAATAACCTAGAAGAACAACTGACAGGTGATCTTTGTGCATTATTGTGCATATTAGCAAAAATCATAAAAAGTGTAGCTTCACTAAACTTAAACTATTCACATCTTCAATACCTTCATGTATTTCTTACGACAATTATAATTTTTAAATTTCAATTTTACAACTTCATATCCCATATGGAGGTAACATACAAGGCCATTGGATGTTGGGAATTTTTGAAGGCGAGTATAACATTATCAGCTACTACGATTCATTGGTAAGTCCAATACCAAATACTGTAAGAACATATTTGAACAAAGTTATGCATGAACGAAATGAAGTATGAAAGAAATTTTCTACACATGAAGATACTTTTAAAATAGTTTACAGTGTCGGCGAAGCCACGTTCAGCTAGTACAATAGTAGAACAATATGATAATAATAATAATAACAACAATATTATAATACGACAATTAATAATATAAGGGTACTCCCAGTTTTGATAAATTTAAGAATGTTGAAAGTAAATAGTACAATACAAATATTACAATAATTGTTTATGTCTGTAGGGCGCTGAATAGATGTTTCTGCCCTGGAGGCGACCTCCAAACATGAGGGCCTCTGGCCCGAGGGGTTGGAAGTCCCCTGAGGAGCAAAACATCTAAAAACGCTCGTGGTGCATACAAAACTCTATGGATTACCAGCTCGTTGTGAATCAACCGAGAATTCGAAATATTTTATAATTTGTTCTTGGGTCTAAATGAAAAGACGAATTGTAATCGTCATTTGTCAATATGACGTCAGATCAATTAAACCGCGTGTGTATCTAAGGACTGATTAATTCGTACAAAATAAAAGAATATTGTGAAGTTCCTACGGAAATTCTCACGGAAACTAACAAAGCTATGGAATCATATCAACGATACTTGGCATTCTGTAACCCCTTAAAAGGTTGTATCATTGACAAGATAATATGAAAAGCCACAAGAAATAAGTTTAACTAGATCAGGATCAAGTTTATGTAAAATTGTGGCCACACAAAGGTTCTGATTCCAAATAAATCCTGTCAAAAAAGGGGTTAAACGCATGTTGTCAAAATACTGGATCCGAAATGGACTTCACCCAGACACAGAGTAACGATGCAAAGCCGTGACACATCGCTTGTGTAATCTGACAGTCAAAAGTTTTTTTCGCCAAAAATCCGCTTTTATTTTCATAAATTCCTTTCATTGTAGGATTAGAAATAATGGGGGCTCTTTTGTTCGGCACAGCAAACAATTTGACAGCTTGGGTCTGGAAGAGTTGGTGGGTTTTTTTCATTTCAATGTAAACTTTAAGTGCAATATTTAATACTTAAGTTTTAAAAACATTTATTCAGTAAAATACATTAATAATCCTCAGTTATTCATTTAACTTAAGATCTTTACAGAAAATTGATACTTTCTTCTCCTCTGAAAATCATGTTAAATTCCTACTCTCTCCATATTTTCCTCAGGCTTTTATCTGTATTTTTTAAATCCGGCTCGATCTCCTGTTACTACGTGTTTTAGGAATGCATGATTTTTATGAATATATTGGTGAATGCATTTATTGAAACCACTTCTTCGGAAGTGTCACGTACCCATCACGACATTAATTTCATATCCTTTCTCAATAACAGAGTACTTTTAGCGTCAGTTCTTTTTTACTGAATAGTAATTAAATTTCGTGACTAGATTCTTTAGTTTCCATTCCACACCAAACCTTTTCGAATACTATAGGTTCTCCGCAGGAGGGGCTCCAAATAAATTGCAGTAATTTCTGATTTCTGACTGATTAATTTCTTTTGTAATTGAATGTAATAGTTTATAACTGGGTAAAACTCGATATTTTTGTGTGTGTTTGAATGCGATTTTCCTTTTTGGAGTTTGAAGAATCGATAAATACATGGCACTGGATATTATATAAAATATCTTTCATTAGGCAATGTTCATTTTGTAGGCAACATCTTTACTCTCGTTTTATTATCTCTCGAGACGCAATGAACTAGTTTGAATTCAAGTTAATGCATATGCTTACCATGTCAGCAATATTGCATTATTTCATGCAAAATCCGAAATATGATGGGATTACTTAACGCATTTCTAATTATTTCAAAACTGGTGAATCCAGCTTCACATTCCTGTCAAGTGTGGTAAGTAATTTTTAGGTTATTATAATATGCTAGGACCGACATTATTTAAGTAATTTGATTGAATTAATTGCTTTAGATTGAAATTTACTCCATTTCAATTAAATGACGTAATTTCACCGTATATCGACCGAAATCTCTAATTTAATTTATGATTGTTGCTGTCAACACAAAGAGTTCTTTAACTATTTTCTTTGTTTTTTAAGTAAAATGACACATTATTTAATTCGAACTCATATATTGAAACTCTTATTGAAAACATTTAACTCATATATTGAAAACTCTTTCATTCTCCACGCCTTTCCGACTCATTCATGATAATCCATGACCATTGAAGTCCATGAATTTTCTTCAATTTTTGTAGTGTGGAGCAAATAACGTTCAGTTTTTGTATTTGAAAATTGGGTTAATTAAAGAGAATATCGAATAAATAAGGGTTGAATTGAATAAGAAAGTAAAGCGCTGAAATTACGACTTATTTTCGATTAACTCAGTTCCCTTGTCCAAAAATAAGCCGCGATGTCTTACCCCTCTGAGCCTGAATTATTGATCCTCCGTACTACTGGAGTGCGTGATAGTATACCGATCTCACAAGTAGTATACACGCATTTATAATCAAAGCCTAGCACCAAGTGTCGGATGTTTATACGCAAGGATCTCTGACAAAAACTGATTCCCTTCAGTACCTATCCTCTGTGCTAGTGCACATTTTTCTAAAACACTCCTGTGTTTCTGAACTTTTTAAAAATTTCATTTCAGACTTACTAATTTGCCTTTCACTAACAAAATAACAGAACGAATAGGAAGATAGCAGTAATGATGGAAATGAAAAGAAGTTCATTTGTGGAAAAGAAATTAAATAATGAAATATTTATTGATCTCGATTTTTAATGAAACTACATAGAAAATCAATCTTTCTAAATGCATTTATTAATATCAATTGAAATTAAATTGAGTGAATTTCTACAATCCATCCAAATTATGTTTGGAATTATAGTATAAAAAACTGGAAGGTAAATCAAATAACATTCTTCGCCAGCGTCTTAACTCAGTTGCATCAAAACTTACGTGATGAAAATCTTTCAAACCGTTCAATACGCTGAATATAATTTAAAAAATCAAGGAGGGTATATAGAATTGGTTCCTCAATGTTCATTTTTAGGATACTTAATTTAGTGTCTGAATTGAAATAGCTTCAAACTGAAATTATAGTTTCAAGTTAAGATAATAATTTTTTACTTTATTCTTACTGCACTGCATTATCTATTTACCAAGTCATTGCCCGTAGAAAATGTTTGTTAATGTTGCTGGCAAAAAGCCGACTGCGGAGCCGTCGATACATCAGAATCAAACAACTTCCAGAAAAACGATTTAATTTTCTTTTCTAGGCGAAACGTAGTAACAGTAGTGAAAACACTCTGACATGCACATCTGTTCTGCTTATGAACAGACCGACTATACTAATTGCGCGCACAGAAAACAAGTTGAACCCAGAAAACTGGATATTCTGAATCCAAAACGTGAATTAGCAATTCACTCGCATCGACTACTCTTCATTAAGGCACAGCAAACTTATCATATCGATTATTTATTACACCAATAGCTCTACAGCCCTTAATAGACTCAAGGCTGTATAATTGGAGGCTTTGAAGAGTGCTGCGGTAGTTTTGGTGAAGCCTTTGCTCGTTATTATCCTCTGGGAAGCACCAATATTCATTATCTAACTACGGTTAACCCACTTCTATTACCTGACTTGACAAAGTGTCAATGTGATACCACTCTTGAAAATATGCTCTTTGCTCAATTGCATGTCGATTGTATTTTTTGTCAATTACCCGTCGGACATGATAACGTCAGTCCTGACATAAACTTCATTTAGCTCCAGAGTTATCACTTTTCATTTCTGTATTAACGTAGTATAGTTACATTAAATGGTGCTGTGAGGTAGGTTTTGCCACATTTAAACACGACATTAAGACACTTGATATATTCCCCAAGAATAAATTGTGAAGGAGTTGTGACTTTAAAATCAATGCTATATCATTCTCCCCCACGAATATGTTAATTTTCAATAACGAAAAGGTCTCCCTATGAAGTATGAAACGTAAAGTTCAGATTTCACAAATCACTGGCTTAATTAAAACTGAAATTATATTTTTAAACATTTTTATTAGTAATTGGTCCCGACTTGTATAATCGACGTAAGTACGAACGCCGTGTTATTCATTGCTTGAAAATAAAATGAAAATTAGCTCCTAATTTTGAGTTAAAAAATTTACCAAACGCTTTTGAGAAAAAATCTATTTAAACAAAAAATCAGGACTTCGGTAAGATTCATAGTCATTTTTACAATCCTCAGCTTATCCAATTATGTAAAAATGCTAGAGATTGTACTAAAATATATAAAAGACTTGGGTAAAAACCTGTACAAATCTATAATAAAATTATAAGAATTATTAGGCATTATTAGACGAATATTTTTCTTATATTACAATTAAATAGATGTAGAACATTCAAGAACCGTCGTTAACAATGAAATAATTTTAATATTCAAAATGAGAAAACTTCTCGATATTTTAGAGTGTTGTAAAAGTTTTATAGTATTTTATTAAAATATGTTTTCACAGCCAACCAGGATATGTAGGGAACACCGATTATCATTTTCTGTCCAAAGATAGTACCTATAGGGAGTGTTTATATGTGGTTTTTGAGAACTAATTCACATACGTTTTGAATGTCCAATACTAATAAAAACTGGTTAAAATTTCATTTAATTCCAGCTGTGTATCAGCAAGAAATTATAAATTTTTAACGTATGTGTAATTTACACTCCTTACGTTTGTTTTTCTTTCATTAATCAAATATATTTACCCTTTGAATGTGTACATTGCATTCTTTTGTAAAAACATACAAACACGACAACAATATTAAAGCTAATAAAAGGTTTCAGTGAACTTTAAATTGCATTAATATGTGAAAAATAAGCAGTATAAAGCCGAAAAGTAGTGAGGAAAAACAAAGAAAATAAATAAATGTCTTTATTGGTGGCGAGGCTCAGGCTATTTAGCCTGCTCTTCCGCCTGACCACAATAGAAAGAGTATTGATAGTGATAATGAGTCTGCTGCGAAGGAAATTATGAAATTTCTTCACAAACCTCTAATGAAAAGGTGTCAAACATATTGAAATACTGAATTAGTGGTAATTGCGTTTTAATTATTATTTATTAATTGGCGTTATTTTTTAGTTTCTTGTAAAGTTGAGTGTTATTTTAATATCTGTTGTCACTAAATAAGTATTGTAGAATGTAAACGAAACATTCTCAATTCTGTTTCTTTGTGTAATTCCATTCCTTAAACGAAATTATTTCAGGAGGCAGTGATAATCAGATGTTTCATAATGAACTTGTTTGTTAATATTACAATATTTTTTTGTATACCATCATTATAAACGACCCTTTTCGATACCCCGAATCGTGCATAATCCAGTATTTTATCGCACGCTACATGACGTCATCGCCATTATTAAACGCGACATGACGTCATGACGAACTTCTACTGTTCACAGAAAGACAGATCTGTAGAACTGGTTTCAGAAGGTAAACAAATGTGCAAAAATGTATATTTCAGTAGTTAAAATAAATATTTCTACAAAATATTATTACTCTACCTTCATTAAGAGATATTTCTCATCATCTGCTTCCACTAAAAATTTTCTCACATCATCTTTCGAAAATATCATAGATTTTTCAGCTTCATAGCCGACATTAGCTTGTTTCATATATAACTGAACTTTGTTATAAGCAGAGATGTCAATTCCATCTTTAATTTTCAGCATAGTCTTCAATTTTGAATGACTGCACCACAAAGATGATGCCTTACATACTGCAGACTTCAAAATAACATAAATTAGAAAATGAGAACTCGACACAAGTATTAATCATAAAAAGTATGACAAACTTACCAACTCAGATATATATGCCAGAACAACTGTCTCGCATATAATATTTACATTATTTGTTTCCATCCACTTCCTAAATTTTATATATTCCTTCTCATACAATGCACTCGACTTTTTAGGTATTAAACTTTCTTCTGCCTTCCAGGCTTTTTCTAAAACTACCATTGGTAACGACGCCATCTTTCATTCGAATGCGCGCGTGAATCGGCTCTCCGCTGTCACAGTTGTGACGTCATAATACCAACATCCATGTTGCCAACTATAAAACTTTACTTACACTTACCTCGTTTCATTTATAACTTTATAATGATGTTATACAAAAAATAGCGTATGCAACTCGTTTATAATGTTGCTTTATTGCACTCAAAAGAAAATAGTCTGTTACTAAACTCACTCCGTCGTTCGTTTAGAAATAGACTATTTTCTTATTCGTGCAAAAAAGGTCAACATTATAAACTAATTGCATAAACTACTACTCTATTTCGTCTCGTTTGTTGATTTTAAAGAATAGTAAATGAATATATTTATTATTTATTTGCAAAAGAATCATACTAAATACAGTTTGAACGATGTAAATTCTTGATAAGTCAACTTATCGCTTTACGATTCTTGTATTTACTAATAATTTCCATTATGAAAATTTGGTAGTTGATAACTGCCTAGGCAACGCACGTGACGCACATGTAAGGCAAATTGCCTACGATTCAGGCGTCTGTCTCGCATTGTATCTTGATACAGCCGTCACAAGCGCTAGGAAACTGGGTTGCCGTGCAAAGTGGGTTGCCTAACATTATTAACTCCATTTACTCCATATTACTCCAGTAACTCCATTTTTAACTCCAACTCTGTCTCCTAAGAAGATTTCCAGGACGCCAAAATCTTCAAAATGTACAAATGAGAATGTTTTGTGACTCGTTCTGATAAGTCAACTCAGTACACATAGTTTTTATTACATGAATTTATCGACTTTGTACTTCGAAAAATATTTAATATACCTTAGAATAGGTAAAGACATTTTCAATATTCATATAACTTTTCGCCGACCTGGATGGCCGAGGTGGTTAAAAGCAACACCACCTAGACTTACTTTATAAGGCCTGAGCAGTAATTCAAGATGGCCGCCAGAGAAGGCTATACAAACTGAAATGAAAAGTCAAATTGTGGTTATCAGGCGAAAATATATAAAATAAATTACACTATTAAATAAGAAGAAAAGATATCTACTTTCTTCAGCTGAAAGATTGTTCGTAAATACGTGTTCTTTTCCAGGCGAAAAACAGCTGCATTCTCTTTCTATTAATACTGTTATTATCACTTACATCGCACATTACATGAAATCCTACGTGTTCTATTCTGAATATACTTTTTTTCAAAATATTTTGAAAGTCTTGATTTTAAATGTATCTCATCCATCGTGAGAAGCATTAATTTATCACTGTCACTTAATTTATGTAAGTGTTTGTTTCTTGTACACTTTAAAAAAATATCAATTTATTTGAAGTTATAAACGAAATGAACACAATCTCACAATTGCATTAGGATCAGGAAATATTATGAACCCTAAATGTTTGAAATATTTATAAGAATATGGTTATATGGTAAATCGCATGTAAGACAATACGAAAAATCATGAACTTTCTGATATGTACTTCTTTTCTCTGTAAGGAGTTTCATGTTTTCCAGCATAAAAACAACAGGTTTGTTAAATTGTGAATTTGTGGTATCGATTTCAAGTAAGAGGTCTGAATTAAACGCAAAACCATCATGAGAACTATTATGACTACGTGTATTAAAACATAACTTTAACCTAACAGTTTCGAAAACATCATTAATTTCATTTGTATTACATACATTATCTGATATTGTAGTGCTTCCAAATTTAATACCTTTTTTTAACAATAATAAACAACTGAGTTTCAATTCTTCATCCACCTCAACTGAAGGCACAATTAAAATCAGTGTTGAAAAAGTATACCGTCTTCCTTATTAATGATCGATTAATAATAGTACAAAATAATTCCAATTTGCTTCTTAGTTCATCAAAAGTAGTGAATGATATTTTATTTAATCTTGCAATGTTTTCTTTAGCCTTTCTTCAATAGCAGCAAGCAAACACGCAATTTCTTTTCTAAGGGACTTCCTCTGTAAGAAGAGCTAGGGCGATTCAAGTAAGCAGGACAATTAGGCAACAAAGAAGGCATAGCTCCACGGGACATTCGTGTATGTTTTAAAGGAAAACTGATTTTAGTCGATTATCACAATAGAACACTGAATTCTTCTTAATTTCCCATGTTCGCAAATGCAATTCACAAATCTGAAAGTAAACACTGAACTTAGCAACTTACAATCCTTACATTTTATCATAATTCCCTCACCTGGGGACACAGTCCTTATTCACCATGATTCTCACTGTTATCAACAACAGTCTACATTTACATAACTACAACTCGAAAGCTATGAGTGCTATTCAACGTACACAACTGAATTGCCTCAACTTGAACAAGTCGTCCTTTTGTAGCCGCCATATTGGCTTTGAAAAACTGCAGTGCGTAGGCCTTGTATGTCTAGGTGGTGTTGTTAAAACCGTGTACCGACTCGGGGCTTCGGTCCGAAGGGTCGCGGGCTCGAGTCCCGCCTTGGGAATGGCAATTTTTGCCTTGTCTCTCATATATGTGTTGTCGCGAAGGGCCTCGCATTCAGCTGACCCCAGATCAGAGGTGCCCGCAAGTGTGTTGGTGTCTAGTGTATGGTCGAATAGGCGTCCCATCGGGACGTAAAGGGTAATCGGCTGTTGGCTTGATAATAGACATAGAAAGAAAAAGAAAGATATAATATTCCAGAAACGAATTTTTTGTTTGTTCGCATTGTTAATAGATACTATTATGATAGTTTAAGAAGTTCATTATATTTTTTTAATATTTCATTGATGATTATTATTCTGAGTTATACATTATTTTCGTAGCTATCCTGTTTTGATATTTTGTCTGCAGTTTCTGCCAAAGCTACTGTTTGCATTCTTGCACTCTCTCTTCACATCTTAAGAAATCCAAAAACAAGAAATACAAGTGTGAAGAAGGAATAATATTATTTTGTTATAAATTTGTAGAAACACTAATGCGGCTTATTTTACGCTTTCCCTTATATTTCATTTCTCAAACTAAGTCTGAGATTATAAAATATTTTTTTCCTCATTTTATTTTTTTCTGAGACCCAAAGTTGTTACCCAATGTTTTTCAGTACATTGATTACGTCATCAAGAACGATAATCTTCAATTATTTTCTCGGATTGAAATTACTGCTAATAATGAACCAAACTGAAATTGTAGAAAGTGTGGGTTTGTGCAAGTATTCAATTGTATTCAACTATTGCTAAGAGGAAGGCAGGACAGGATATCTGATGTAGGTTGTAATACAAAAAGATAATTTGTTGTGTACTACCGCGCGAGTATTTCGTCTTCTGCAGCTCGGAGCAGCGGTGCAGGCGACGCACCTAGCGCCAGGAGGCCGGCACCCGCGCCATCTCCAACAATCCATTAATTCATTGGAGTTTAGGAGCCTTCAACTACCAAATTCATTGAAGATCATGAGTAATGATCTGATTATGTTGAGATGAATGATGGTGAAATTATGGAGTGAGAAGCGCCGAAAACGGGTGAATTCTGAAAACCTGCCGAGACCTTGCTTTGTCAACCACGAATTCCACTGGCTTGACCGAGGATTGGACCTAGACGTGAGTAATGCAAAGTGAGCCTATTGTCTATTACGAGATGAATGATGGAGAAAATTTAATCGTTTACTGGTGAAATAAGAAACAGGAGGACCTTGAAAAACTGCTGAGAGATTGCTTCGCTCACCAAAAATTCCATGTGTACTGACCGGGGATGTAACCTGGGTCCCAGCGGTGGAAGACCCCCTGCTAGTCATTACATCACGAGGTGAATTATTATGGATAAACGGTGGAATGAAAGGTTGAGAAAACCGGAAAACCCCGAGAAAACTTGCCGAGAGTTTACTTCGTCCCAAACCAATTCCACATCGATTGGCCGGGTATCGAACCCGATCCCCAGTGGTGGAAGGTGTATGCACTCGTCATTTCGTCACATGGTGATGGATGAATGGTGGAATGAGAGGCAGGAGAAGCGGGAGAACCCCGAGAAAACCCGTCGAGAAATTGCTGTATCCCCCACAAATTCCACGCGGCTTGGCCGGGGATCAAACCGGGTGCCCAGCGGTGGAAGGCGTTTGCGCTAGCCGTTCCGCCACGCTCCGTCCACCACCAAGGTCAGAGCGCGAGGGCGAGGCTGGTGCTGGCGCTGGCTCGGGCGGCGGAATCGCCGACGCAGCGCCGCTCCGCTGAACCGATATTTGCATGCGAGGTTTAATGGGGATGCGCGCCCGGGATCATTATTAAGCCCCGTTCACGTAGTGCTATTTCTCGCTCGAGTTCGCCCGCCGACGAGATCCCGCCCGATATGCCGCTCCGCGCCGCCGCATCCACCGGTCGAGAATCAACTGCCGCCGCCTGCCGCCCCGCCACGCCCACCCGCTCACCTGCAAGGTGCTGCTGGAGCTGGCGACACCCGAGCACCTGTATTCTGCATTTTTTTTATCAAGGCCCTTCCAAGCCGGAGCCAATTATTGTGTGTGTGAGAGTGTGTGTGTGTGTGTGTGTGTGTGTGTGTGTGTGTGTGTGTGTGTGTGTGTGAGAGAGAGTGTATGTGTGTTACTCGCTGAATCCATTGGAAGTGATTCGTGGTGTGGTGGCCAGACTGCTCACTATCCACCTCCGTATACCGATGTTCACATCACGGTCGATTAGAGTGTAATTTGTGGCGGACAAAGCGGGTTCATGGCAGGTTTTCCAGGAATATACGCTGACTCCCGTTCCACCGATTGCTCGGTTATTTTTATGCATCACTCACACGGACGTATAAATTATATATTACGTATATTAACATCATTACCAATAATTCATCAAAACTATTGGACTGGGGTATGGAGGCTAGAGATTGAGAATCACAATAAACAATATTCGCCATCATCAACTCCTTTTTTGTTAAGTTGCTTTCCAACGAAAGACAGTAAAAGTGTATCTCTCTACTCTACGCTCAGTGACATGTATATGAAATTGTAAACTACATCTAGTTGCCTGCCAGAGGAAATAAATTAATATATTTGAAAATTGATATTTCATTCGTTAAGATATACTCTTATAGTTATTTATTTCTTAGATCATTTTTCACCTGAAAGAAATCGATACGTCGAACACGTTATTTATGAGTCGAGAGTTCCTCAAACAAGGCAGCATCAGACTTGCGAATTTATAGAATCTGGAATCATCTGAAGGCAATATCTTACGCGACAACCCTTCTGACCAAGACGTTCTCACCAGCAAGTAATTCAGCCATCTTGGTCAACCACGTCATCCTTTTCCCGGAATGTTTCTGTCCAGACATTGTCAGTAAAGTATCACAGAACTGGAATTACCAGCCAATTACAAAATAATGTCCGATGGTTTGGATTTTAATGTTTACCATTGTCTAACAGAACAATACCAGTAACAGTTAATAACTTATGCGAAATTTGATTTTACAAAAAGCGCACAGGTGTATTGCGTGAGCCAATTAGGTCAACGCACATACATTCTGACATTACCAGAATAAATTAACAAATGAATGTTAGCAAGTGCATCTTCGTGCTTTGTACTGCCTCTGATACTAGAGCCATCTTGGATCTTCGCCTATGTTCAGAAGAGGAGTGCAGAATTCTGTGAGAGATGGTTCATTTGAGAAGAATAAAAAATCTGCGATTGATCAATCTCTCAACTGTTAACGACTGTAATGATGTCGATTCACTATAGTGTTAATCTCCTTTTAATCTCAACAGACCTTTTCGATTTCCCTAATAACTCCGTTTCCACGCATATTATGCGCGTTTTCTATTTGAAAATAATCGATTATACATTGGTAGGAAGGAAGTGGTTATTTTTTAGACCAGAACAATGGCCTTTCCATTAACTTACTACACTGTCAAGAATCAATTGGAACTAGAAAAAAAATTAATCCTGTTGTACTACTTGAAAAGCGGCTTTTTGATTCAAAGTTTTTTCTTCGAAAATTCATCCTTTTCCTTGTATTTTCAGAAATAACAATCCCAGAAAAGTACTTAGTCTATTGGTTTGAAGTCCAAGCTGGCGGTTTTTGATCACGGCCTAGTGCGATTCCACTTAGAGAAGTCCTGTGAGGTAATTGGAATCTCGCTTCGCTGTAGCAGTGCCCGATATTCATTGTCATTGTGGAGGTACATTGTCCCGGACGCAATGAGTGGCATAAGGAAATCCGATACCAAAATGGATATATGGTGAGCCTTGAGAAAGACGATCCCACCCAGGTTATGGGTAGACAGCCACATTGCGTTCCGGCGTACCCGGATACCAGCCCAGCGGCTACGTGTACAACCGCGAGGGAGAGGATAAGAGCCAAAGAACAGAGGCCCATCATGGAGGTGTAACCCTCTCCTGTTGAAGTTGAGTGTGATGGTAGAATCACACGGGGTTATACTGTTCTTTTGAAGTACTAGTATTGAGTGAGATACTATTTTCGCTTCAACTCACGAACGAGGTTCATGCACGTTTGAAACTACGAAATTTCCTGTCATTTTAGTGGATTTTTCCCCCAACGGTAAATGTTTAATTCTTGTAGAAATAAACATATTTTATTAATTTTATGACAACAATATTATTTTCTAAAGCGGACATATTATTAACATATTTGAAATTAATTTAAAGAAAATGTGTATCTTCTATTGCCTCCAAAATTCTTGATTTCTTCATCATTTTAACGATCCATTGCTATCAACTATTTTGTTTTCTTGCGAGTCTGCATCTTCAGGATAGGTATACCAACATCCACCCTATTGTAACCAAGCAACTGCACCCTAACATTGCACCACTGCCATTTGATGATGAGGGCCCTCTGTGCATCGCATGTGACAATTGCAGGCGGTATTTCAACCAGTCAAATGTTGACATGAAGCGATTAGCTTCGTGTTCATATGGCTCTTGCGGCCTGTCAGCCCTAAATCCTGGTGAATTCCCACCATTTTGTCAATCTGTTCCAAGATTCATGCCCTGAAAATCGGATTTTTCCCTTTCATTTAAAATGGAATTCACGCTGTGAAGAGAACTGTAGCGTGCAAAAATGGCGAAACATTCAAACAATTTTTAGCTTAAGGTACTAAATATGAATTTCAGGCAGATAAATATCGCTATGCGATTTCTGCATGATATATTTGTACATGCCATTTACCTACGACATAATGCATTATTTCATTACTACTGTTTTTATAACTGTGGCATATTGGTGGCTTCAATCCTAGTAATTTCCAGTTTTAATAATTTTGTAGATACTAAAATGCATTTAACTAGTGAGCCTGGAAATTCGACCATATATTAATACTTTCAAGTAATGTCTGGATGATTAAGTTCACACAGCAGTTACAGTTTTTCATTTAATTTCATTAACTTCATTTGGAGGATTAAGAACACATAACCTTTCACAGCTTACGTAACAATTGTAAAATTCACATTTAAAATATATTCAAACAGTTGCTAGAATATATATTATATTCTATTATATTCTAGCAACTGCTTGGACAATTTTGGGTTTGATCTAATGGAATGTTAATATTGCTGACTTTGTCACAATGAAAAGCAAGCATATCTTTTTTTCATCTATGAGACATCTTTGGTTATTTATTTTTTATTACTTCAGACACACCACAATCACCTTCAGAAGTTACATACGATTTACAATGTTCATTATGACAAATTAAATGAACAATAACATCGCAAATGCATGCTGAAAGGTAGCCATTTTGCTTGTTTATTTTTTGGTGTTTTAGAATATTTTCACCATTGAAACAACAAATATTGAGATCGAGTTTGATATTTGTTTCGTTTACAAAAATAGCATTATTTTCGCAATTTTTTAAGAAACCTGGTATGTTATGTAGGTAGGATTCATTGACGAATTTAATCTTATACCAATAACTTAATGTCAGAAAAAAGGGGAGATTTTTGGGTTCAAAATTAGACCTCTGGAATGTGATCCATTTATGTGTGTAATTCTAATACAGTCATCGAGTAACTTCCGTCCTCCGTCCGTCTGTCCGTCCTCCGGTCTATCTGTGCTCTCGGTTAGTCCATTTCCGGTCCACAAATTTAGACAAAAGAGGTGTCATTCACCGCGTCTCACTTTCCTGACAGGAACAAATCATTTCTCCGCATCCATCTAAAAACTTCTCAAAAATTCCTCTAAAAATGTGATTTGTTAAACAATTGAAATGCGTTGTGGGTAATTTGCAGTACTTAGGGAGGTGATCGTTCAATTCCTCTCGATAACACTAATATATTTTTCTTATCCGATTCTCTCTAGGATACTCTGAATGAAATGCAGAAAAAATGTTTATGAGCACACTGAGGAAACGCTGTGACTACACTCTTTTTCCAGCATGTACAGGAATTGTTACCGACATGGTTCACCAGATTGACGATAATAGAAATAATTATTAATCCTAATTTTGTAATAAAACAAAAATTAATCAAGTTATTGATCAAGTAATTTAAAAGATAGTTTTCCTTTTAATTTTCTTTGTTAAAAATAGACGAGACGGGCACCCGTAATGTGTTTAAAATTAATTTGTATTTAATTTTAAGAGATTTTAATAATGTTATTTCAATTCATTTTTATGTCGACACAGCTTTCCCATACAATTTTACGTTCCAAAACTTGACCTTAATCCCGCTTACTGTTAGTGTTACTCTCAGACTCAAGATATGTTGTAAAATAATTGGAAACCAGCAGTGACAAATGGCAACTCTACTGAAGTAAATTGAGTAAGGAATACCAAATGTTTAATTATGGAATTGGGACGTTGACAACACCGATACTTAATAGAAACCATTTGCTTCGTTTCTCAACTTCTCACTTGCAAGTAGAACATTCCCAGCAATAATATCACATCTCGAATATCATCTTGGACGCGTTTCTGAAGTATCACGATGTTTAGTTTTTGTAATGTTTCTATTTAGCATCTTCATATACTGTAAAATGTTGTGATTTTAAGAGATTATCATTTACATGAAAATAAATGAATTTTTGTTGATATTTATATCATTGTTCCGAATTTTGCATATTCCTTAATATGTGAAATATGACTAAATATTTTTCAAGCCAATTCAATAGAACATCACGAATATTTGCACATTGTAATTTCTAATCCTTTCTTTTAAGAGTCGTAAATATCACAAAATTCGTGAGAATAACGACCAAAATATTGTGCTCGCATTAAGTGACTTAAATTGTTCTCAATGAACTCTTTGATAAATTCATTTCTATAGAGTGGAAAAACTCATTTTTTTCTTCTTTGGAATTGACATCAGAATATGATATTGATTACTCTGGGAAGAGACATTTGGAACAAGTGCTTCCTCTTCAACCCGGCGCAATCTGGTGAACTATCTCGCACAAAAATAAAATAGTGAATCCTGTATATGTCACACAGAATTCCCTCTTGGCCTTTACACACAGATTTAGTATTATTGGTGGTGTAACTGTCACTGCTGGCCGACAATGTTTCTAAAAGATGCGAAATTTTTGCGTCTCTACATTTATTTATTGCTATACATGGTGTGCTCGAAGGGCTTGGCCGAGAATTGTCGCGAACA
The DNA here is from genome assembly GCA_031308135.1 of Acheta domesticus. NCBI lineage: Eukaryota > Metazoa > Arthropoda > Insecta > Orthoptera > Gryllidae > Acheta > Acheta domesticus. Next base: position 104,096,682 of record JAHLJT010004567.1, on the reverse strand, counting down.
CCACTCATCGTTTTTCAACTGTCAGGCAAAAAACACGACAAACAACCAAGCCCAGGAGCTTAAAGGGGATCATCGCAATCGATTCGACCCAACGTGCCGCAGCCCCACGCGGCGGTGGTGAAACGAAATAAAGCCTTGCCTGATGAATCGTATCCTGATATACCTCTCATTTCTTGCGTGACGCCCAAAGTGTGATATAAAATATTAAAATTGTATTCCTTTCTAAATAAAAAAAACCGTCAACTGAGTGATCCTAAAGGCAACTACAATTTCTAGAGTTTTTGAATTATTTACGAAATTATAGACATTTCTTACTGATCTTGCAAAAATTAATTAAAATATAAATATTTCGATGCATTTCGAGAACTTGCTAAGTTGTCATAACAGACGGAAGTGATGTTCCATTCGCTTGTTCCCCAGCGATCTGTTTACTACCAACATCATTACCATTTTTAATAGGAGATCCTGACTCGGCCCAGTGCGGAGAGTCTTTCCTGGCGCACTAATAGAGATACATATATGTAAATGTAATAGCAGTACTGTACGATTTAACAAAATTTATCAATTATTTGAATTAGGGATAGTAAATTTACGTCGTCCAAGGTCATATTTGATTTCGGCCGCTAGCGTCCTTGCTTTGATTGGTAGTTTTGCGTAGTTTCTTCGATCAATACGAGGCGAATATTAGAATAGTGCCCTTTAAAATGGGCCATGGACCGCGCCCAATATTTCCTTTCCCTTCCTTGTCCTATACTTTCCCCTTACACTCACACAAACACTTTAAAGCAATACACTACCAAACATGTGGGGAGCATAGAGCTTGGCCCGGCTGAGAATAGAGCTTAGAGCATGATTGGATGGAAAAAATCCGCATGCTGGCCTTTTATTAGGAAGGCGCTAAATCTCTCCATCAAGCGGGGGAAGAACACCGCCACCTCATACGTTAAAAGCATGCAATAGACACTTCCGCGTAGCTCGCAGACAAATGGAGCACATACTGTTATCCAATTCAAATTTATTTTCAATTTCCGTCTCTGAGTTTAAACTTTTTTCAAATTCATTTTGTAACATTTTTGTATCTGTTTAACTTCTGATATCGTTTATAAGTTGCTATAAATGATTCTTCTTTTCGACTAACTACTTACCACTCATAAACTATCCTACTTTTACTTTTGTAGATTGTATTGTATTAGCTAATTTGTAAACATGTGACATGTGGTTATGCGGAAGAGCGAGCCTGACGGCCCGAGCCTCACCATATCAGTAAAGGCATTAGACTTACAGGACTAATGCCGGTAACAGTAACCCGGAAACACGAAATACCCAGACACCAAGCTATTGCAGAATATTTCTCTAAGGCTCTGATATTATACGAAACACTTCAATAGGTAGGTTTTATGATTCAATATTTCCTAATTTCTAGCATTAACCCATTCCTAATATTAATTTTATTCTTGAACCCAGTTGTTTTTCTCGAATGGGAATTTTGACCTATTTTGTGCATGATTGTTCTTAAAATTATCATGTCGCTTATTGCTTCGAGAAAAAATAACAATGTCGAAAATAAAAGTAATGTTCATGCATAGAGTATGAGTTATGTAAGAATTACACCATGTAACAAAATTTTGTTTAAGTTAATTTTGTTGTTATTTCTGATCCAGTGTGTTTCAAAACACTATGTAAACGCAATTTTGCACACGGGAAATTGTTTTTAAGGAAATGACATAGATTTTCTTAATTTTAGGAAAATGCATATAATTGAAACTATGAATGCTTGTTTACATTTACCCATAAAACAAATCAAGAGAAATTCTTAAATACAATGTTTGAAAAAATGTAAATGCAGTAAATAAATACGACAAAATTGTTAAAGTACGTGAAATTGTCTACATATCATGAACAATATGGTTAAAAATGTGTTGTTTTCCTAAATTTCCTCTTGTACGTTACATCATTCTCTAATCAGTCCCCAGACATAATCACCAAGCATTCGCTGTCCCTGGTACCTTCTTTCAAACAAATTTAAGTCCTGATGGAACCTTTCGCCCTGTTCCTCTGAATATGCACCCATTTGAGTCTTGAAAACATCCAGATGCCAGTGGAGTACATGTAACTTTAGAGACATTCTGCACCCCATTGATTTGTAGTTATTCAACCACATCCCTGCCACCTTATACCACAACTCTGTGATTGTCCACTCTTGTGATTACCTAGGAAACCATTCACAACATCTCGGAAGCTCTTCCAGGCCTTTCTTCGAACTGGTAGAAGCTTGCTAATGAATGTGTAATCACGAAGTAAATTTTTCACTTGGGAGTCAACAAAAATTCCTCCCTTTATCTTAGCTTCTGATATTTTGGGGAATACATGGAGGTACTTCATTGCATCTGATGTATCTAATGCCTTTACAAATTGCTTGATTAGTCCAAGCTTAATACGGAAGGGAAGTAACAGAAATAACAGTTGGAGAGGTGATCTGTTGGTTCTTGCAAAATTCTAGGTATACCAAATTTCATTTTTCTGTTTTATCCTCTTTACCAGACCTCGAGAGTTGATCTGCAACACCATACAACATGTGGTCCCCAATTCTTTTCTTAGTCTCCCACAGGAATACCAAAATATGAACAGTACGCTAAGCAGATGATGTTAGCTTCCTTTATTCTATCTTTACTGCTTTCGATTCCAGGAAGACACCTCACACATAAAAGAAAGTCTGGATTACTCTTAGAACTACGGGAATATGCCATTATTATTCAATTATGAGAATATGAAACAGATATTACACAGCTGAACCGTTTATTCATCTCATAGAAAATGTATTCTTAGCTAATATAATTTTAACCAATTTATTTCATATAATTGGGCATAAAAAGCAAAGAAACGATTATATAAAGGTAGGAATATTCAGTGTAGTTTAGTTGTGGCCTAATTCATCCAAAACAAGCATAATATTCACTTAAACAAGCAAAAAGTTTTTTTTGTTACATGGTGTTATTTATACTGGTTGTATACAGATGAAAGAAGTAAACACATCAAACCACTGAAGAAAAATAACGTGTTTGGAAATTGAAATAAGATTGCACTTTTAAAAACATATTTTTATGGGCGCATGTAGAGTCAGACAAATTATTATTATTGGTTATTTTTCTGTTAATGAGCAGTATCTTTTAAAGCATGGTACTTTATGGAGATCGTGGAAAATTGATAGTAAATTTCTCCTTTTTATTGCTGACCTCACTTGGATGAAAATATTCGACAGCTGGGAGAATGTAATCTCGTCAACTCTATTATCCCAAATGACAGATAACTCATTCGCTGTTCCCCCGTTAAAGGAACCATCTGTTCTCTGTCTAAAATATAGCCCGTTCTTTAGTTCATCCCTTCAAAAGAGGCGCGATATAATATAACGTTTATCCCCCGAGGCGCAAATTCCTGGTTACCGGGCTGCAAATGGCCTTTCCGACGTATCTCGATTTGACTGACGGATGTGCGGCCCGAGGCGACAGGCTCCGCAGGGGCGAGACGGAGCGTGCGAGGGGCAGAGGGAGAGCGGAACGGAAGGGAAAGGCGAGGTGGGTGGAGGAAAGAGGGCGAGGGTAAGGTGGCAGGTGTTGGGGCGAGCTTTGGCGAGGTGGTTGCCGTTGGGAATGGACGTGGCGACGTGTAACAAGGTGATGTAGTGTGAGATGAGAAAAGGAGTGCGGGGCGAGGTGTAAAGAGTCGAGGAAAGGTGGAGCGAGGATTGACGATGTGTGGCGAGGCGTAGCGATGTGGAGCGGGCTTTGGAGAAGTGAATGAGCCTGCGACGAGGTGGGACGATTTGGAGGTGGTGATAATGGCGGAGGCGGTGCGGACCAGCGGAGGTGTTGCGAAGTGGGAAGAGGTGGTGCGAAAGGTTGGAGGTGGGGCGAAGTGGTGTCAGTGGGTGCCAAGAGTGAGGCGATAGGGCGATGTAAGTAGTGGAGGGGGAAAGTGAAGAGAGATGAGGCGAAATAGGAGGTAAGACGAAGAGGGGAAAAGTGACAGAGTGACAAGAGGGAAGGTGAAAAGGAAGAAGAGGTATGGATGGGTACGACGAGAGGAAAGATGGGAGGTGCGGTGAAACGTAGAAAACGGGGCGAAGTGTGACGAGGTGTGACGGGGGAAGCGGATGGAACGGGTAGCGCGCTGTGGGCTGGCGGGGCGCGTGGCGTGGGGAGCGGGAACGGGGCGCGGGGTGGGGGACGCGGGGCGCAGGGCGCGGGCGCGGGGCGCGGGGCGTGGGGCGCGGGGCGCGGGGCGCGGGGCGCGGGGCGCGGGGCGCGGGGCGCGGGGCGCGGGGCACGTGGTGCGGGGCGTGGGGCGTTGTGGATTGGCAGCGACGTCGCCGCGGGGCTCCCGCGGGTGGGTGAGACTGCGCCAGCGGCACGGCTCGGCACTCAACCCGCCACGGCGGCGAACACGTCGATTGCCAGCCGAGAGGAACACGCGCTCGCGCCGCCACGTCGATCCCCATCGTCGCGAGGCGCGCAGTAATCGACTCTGATGAGTCAGCCGGTGCCGTTCATTGGCATGGTTGAGGCGGAGAGCGCGCGATGTGCACTTTGCTTCTGGTTCGGCTTTGCCTCGTCAAAAACAGCCATCAGAATGGTGTTTGAAATGGAGATTTAATGCTTATTTTTGAAATAGAGATGAAATTTCTGTTCTTGAGTTTTAGGTTGATATGGCTTAAATGTGTAGAACTAGACTATATTTCTTCCGTGCAAAATGTATGGAATGTCTGTTTAAAAAAGGCTGAAATGTTTGGATGTAAATATTTCTAAAGTAAACCTTCTTAATTTTATTAAAAATAAGTGTGCGTTGTCTAAAGAATATAAAATAAGATTGCTCTAAAGAAATTGTGAAAAGAGCAGACTGTCTTTACAAACATTTTGTCAATGCGATGTTTAATTTTATTGTCTCTTCTGCATACATCTCTACTACACATAATATTTGCTATTTTAATTGTATTTCATAAAGATACAGCAAAAACGACGCTCAATACCAACTAGCCTTTCATCTGACGTCAGTTCCTTTACCTTACGACGTAAAATTAGTCCATGCGTTCTTTAAAACCTGCCTCAAAACAAATGTTGAAAACATGGACCGTAACAGCGTTTAAAATTCGTTCGTTGTGAATGGAACTTTATCGTTTTCCCAAAATTCGGAAACAAATTCTGGAACTAAATTATTTTCAAATAATGAGTTCTCGATCTACAATCAAATCCGTGTTCGTAACATTGTACAAAATGCGTTTCAAATTGTTTTCAAAATGCAAGAGGAAAAAAAACCCATAAACCTTTGAAAACGTTTTGACTGTAGATGATGTAGAAACTGGAATCTCTCTTGTAATTTTACTTTTCTAACGTGTATGGAAGGGAAACAAGTACAATAAAGGAAAAAATGCGCAGCAATCTGAATTAGTTCTTTCTCTCTTAGACATACTAATTTACTTGCTTTCAAGCTTTTGTGATTGGAAAACAGCGGCAATCTTGTTCTTCCACTCTCAATAAAATTACTCTAAATTGAAATCATATTTGTGTTCGCAAGTTGTGCTAAAATGTAAATGTAAACGAGCTTACACTGACTGCCGTTTCTGTTCATTAACCACTTTATTTAATTAATTTATTCCCGATAAAAAAGCGCTTAATTAAACATTTATTCTTGTTTAATATTAAATCATATAATTAAAGCTTGTAACGCGAAAGCATTAAATCCCCTCAACACCGACTGAAAGAGCTACAAATTGATCCACGTCCTCTGCTGTCGAAACAAAACGCCCAGATACGGCCACACTTCCTTTGCGCTGGCGGCGGTGGGTTACCATCGCCCGGCGCTCGTGACAACCTGCAACGGCCGCGGCGACGGAGGAGGCAAGAGGGGACGGTGGTGGAGGAGGTGAGAAGCGGCGGGCGGCGGTAGCGGCGACGGCGGTGGCAGTGGCGAAAGGCGGAGGATGGCGGTGAGAGGCAGCGGGCGGCGGCGGTGGCGGCGGTTACGAAGGCAGGGGTGGCGGTGAGAGGCGGCAGACGGTAGCGGCGGCGATGGCGAAGGCAGAGGCGGGGGCGGCGGTGGCGAAGGCAGAGGCGGAGGCGGCGGGCAGTAGCGACGGTGGTGGTGGCGGGGGCGAAGGCGGTGGGTGGCGGGCGGCGGGCGGCGGGCAGCGGGCAGGCGGCGGTGGCGAAGGCGGCGAGTGGCGTCGGGAGGCGTGGGTCGGTGGGCGGCGGGCGGCGGTGGCGAAGGCGTTGGGCGTCGGCGGCGCCGGGACGGAGTGGCTTCGCGCGCCGCCCGCTCCGGCCTCCCCCGCCCAGGCGGCCTCGCCGAACACGTCGATACGGCCGCCGCCGTCGCTGCCGCCTTCGCTGCGGGCGGCTGCGGGAAGGAAGCAGTGCCCACAATTGGCGCTCGTCCGCCCATAGCCCGCGCCGCCGACCGCGTGCACCAGCGCTTCGCCGACGGCCAGACTCCGCTCGACTCCGGCGCGAAGGAAGGGGATGGTTTTCATTCGGAACAACGGTTTTTTAGAGTGGTTTAAAAAGTTTATTTTTAAATTTTCTTACGTCGAAAAGTTATGAAACTCAATTATGCATATTTGGATATTTATGCTAACAAAACTATTTTACATTGTAATTGTTGAACGTACGTACAGTATTGCCATTTCACAAACGTACATTCAAGTTTCAAAGTACTAATAAAAAATAAATTAAAATTTCTATATCAATAATAGTAGTCTATTATAGGTTGTACGAGTTTGTTGTGTTTTGTGCTGAAGTACCTGGAATTTCATATCTTTTAGTGAGAAAACTAGACAAATAATTTCACAATTTGATGTGACTGACGGTACTACACATTAAAGCTGAAACATTTAGGTACTTAAAACATCAATACGAAACTGGTATTAGTAGATAGAATAGCATTATAGGATAACTGTGATTCATAAAAAGTATTTAACACACTGGAGATTTAAAAACAAAAATAAGCTTTCTGAAAATTTCTATTTTTATTATCTTTCTGAAAAAGATTTTCAGAAAGATTATAAAAATATTGAAACAGGTAAATTAATACTTTTTCAGTCCGCTTTTAGCTTTTAATATCTTAACCCCGCAATTTTCCCTGATTGCCTTGCGGCGTGAACGTTTGTTCGCACTGCTTTCGTTACCTCAATCGCACCTCTCTGAGCGCTGACGACTCGGCCACAAGTGAATGTTGGGCTTAATTTGCTCCGCGAAGATGCATTTTTTGATACTTAATGAAAAATAATGCCTATGTCATGATAATTTTCCTTTTTTTCGAAAATCGCTCATAAGTTACATTACTTATATTATTCTTAATTATTTTTTTAACTTGAACTATAAGAAAAGTACATGTATATGAAAATTACAATTACATTCATTTTACAGTTATTCTAGCGCTCAATACTCTTACAATACAAGTGATTGAACACAATGTGTGTTTTTTGTTTTTTTTAATTTTAAAACGACATAAAATATATTATCTGCATTATTTGCTATCCAGTTCCAGGTTTCAAAAAAAGAGAAGGTCAATATTGATCAAGTAGATTATAGTGAAAATTTAATAAAATAATTTATTAAATTAAAATGATAAATTTCCTTTCTTGGGTGATAGCATTGGTGCTTAGGGAGTAATAATAATAATAATAATAATAATAATAATAATAATAATAATAATATAATAATAATAATAAAATTATAATAGAACTTTAGCAATAGTGCCGTGACAATCTCAGACAGAAGGATCGTAGATCCCGCCTCGAACATGGGTGTGTTTGTATGTATGTGTCGTCCTTTCACCCTCCATACCCCTAGGGCTAACAACCCTGGGGGATGAAAATAGGATCCAGCTAAATGCTAAACCCTTAATAAAAAAATTCATGCACCTGCTACCAAGATAATGAAATTGAGCCTCGGCAAATGCAAGGTGCATGCACGTATGGTCTAAGGCGACCTATGCGCGGGTAAAGAAATAAAACTATATTCCCCTTAAAGTACCAGGAGCTGCTTAATTTTCATCCTCGAATACTCAATGTTCCAATTTTTACCCTAATCTACATAAAAGCTGCCATAAGTCTTTTTTTATATATATTTCCAGATACCTGTGTGTGAGGTGTTGTGACGAGAGCCCCACTACTGATTTGCACTGAAGCACCGGTGCACTTAAAGCTGACAATTGCGAACGTCGTCCTGCCGGCCCACACCCGTTTTCCCTCGACACCAAATAGAATATTCGACCGTGCTCTCGCCACTTCCACATCCAATATATCGAGTCTGCTTCTGGGCTGCCATTCCGCCCCCATTGCCCGGCTCCCTCCCAGAGGATTGCTGAATTTCAACCCAATAGAACCCGCTTGATTGCTCAACCGCGTTTACAAATTTCGAAACACGAATGTAAAAGGCGAGAAAAAGCGCTCTTACGTGTTTGTGAAAACTCGTGTTTATTACTAGCACATTTACAAATAACTTGTTGTTTTGAAAAGGAAATAAAAATCTGATCAAGACATTTTCCCTTTTTCCAGTGTCAACATATTTTTAAATACAAGAAATGATTTAAGAATGGGTGGGGTATGTTGCTGTATATTGCTTTTAAGGCTACGAGTATTTCCAGCTGACGAATTCGAAACCTCTGAGGGTTTGAGTCAACAATTTTACCATCTTGGACATCCAAGCCGGAATAAGTGGATACGTGATGAATATCATCAGTAACGCTCAAGAATAAATTAGGTTAAAGTTGAAATAACATTTTTTGCAACATTTTTTGTCGTTACACAACCAGAAATTGTAAAAGTGTCGAAGGCTTTCTAAGAATCTTAAAACCCCGAATGTTCGCGGCAGATGTGATGCGCTAAAGGCGATTTCCACCCTCCGGATCTCTGTTCTCGCAATTTTCTTCAATCCCATCACGATCAAGAGCACAGCCGCCGCTGCCACCTCCCCACCAGCCGTCTTTGCCGGTGCCGATCAGCACGAGGGCCACCTTCTCTGAGGCTCTCCTCCCCCTCCCCCACTCCCGTTTCGACCGCGAGCTCCGCTCCGCAGCGGCCGCTTCCATTCAACTCGCAGCAGTGCTCTGACGTCGAGTGGTCGCAGCAGAAGCCACCGCCCGCACCGCTGCCACCATCGCCCACGTCATCACCATCACCGTTACCAGTACCCCTACACCTTCCTCCGATTCCACCACCACGGTCATCTGCGGCACTTCCTCCACCACTTCCGCCGCAAATCAGCACGAATGCCACCTCCACCGCCATCGCCACCACCGCCGCCACCACCGCCACCACTGCCGCCACCACCGCCGCCACCACCGCCGCCACCACCGCCGCCACCACCGCCGCCACCACCGCCGCCACCACCGCCGCCACTGCCGCCGCGACCGCCGCCACCATCACCGTCGCCGTCACCGCCGCCGCCACCACTACCTCCGCCACCAGCGCCGCCACCACTAACTTCACCACCGCCACCACCACTGATTCCACCACCGCTGCCACCGCCAGCACCATCACCGACACCACTTTCTCCGCCACCACCAAAACTTCCACCAGCGTCATCACCACCAGCACCACCACCAACACCCCTACCACCATCACCAACACCACCAACACCCCTACCACCATCACCAACACCACCAACACCCCTACCACCATCACCAACACCACCAATATCCCTACCACCAACACCCCCTACCATCATCATCATCACCTCCACTGCTGCCACCTCCACTGCTGTTGCCGCCATTACCACCGCGGCTACTCACACCGCCGCCGGCGGCAAGGCCGTCTTATTAAATCCCTCTCGAGAGAAGAGAGAACAGGGCGTCTGACGGTACGCCATTGGACTGCAGGCGGCGCGGGGGCGGCGCGGGGGCGGCGCGGGGTGGTGCAGTTCCTACACGGAGGCTCGATGGGGGCGGTGAGGGGCGGTCCGAGTGAAGCTTCCGCTCGGAACCGCCGACATCAGTCTTCAAAATAGGTTCTTTTTTTACGTACGTTCCGCGAATTATGGAGTAAATGGCTTTTTGGGCGGAGAGTGAACGCGGTCGCCACCGCCGACGTCGCCGCAACATTATAAATCTTCCGAAATGTTACGTCGCATATCGCTTTTCGGCGACGGGGTTTTGTGGGTACGAGCTATTTCTTTCACAGTGAGGGGCGCTCGCAGCGCCGACAGCAGTACAGACAGATTTACTTGGCGTGGTGTATCAACGGTCTGCGTTGTTGAGAATGTTACCAGTTAGTTTTGATCGTGATGATGTTCAGTTTAATTATTTTTCATTTATTAATTAATTTTATTAGTTGAAGTGCGACAAGAATTAAATTAATATAGGAGGTAAATCGTGTCTTGTGGAAATTTGAACCTTCATTCCAATTGTCGAGTGTTGTCCGATGGTATATATTATAAGCAGTATACATGAAGTGCAAGAAAAAATCAGCAAAGGCATATTTTTGATAACGATGGCAGTTGCTACGTGCCATAGATGTTGTCCTGTTATTAATTTACTGAGGACCGTGACAAGCTCTGGAGAACCTCGAAATTGTTATTAATATCACAAATTCTGTATCATTCATGCAATCTTCGTTCGTGTAGAATCGCCTTAGAAATTAACTGTTTGCGAAGAATAGACAAAGGATGATGAGAGTGGATGGGAGCTAGCCGGATCCGCTTCTGTCCGATAAATTAAAATACTTGCATTAAAATAATTAAAATAATTAAAATAATAAATTAATTAATTAATAATTAAAATAATTAAAATACTTGCATTCGTGGGAACACTTCGATTGATTGATTTATTATTGATTCCGGACGCGTCAACTACTAAGGTAGTTAGTCCCGTAAGTGTTTATTGATGAAGGGGGAGGTGATCTTCCCTCTCTGATTGGTGAGATCGTAAGAGATTTGAAAAGCATGGAAATGCCATTTTCGTTTAAAAATTACTTTTGTCCAGCAAAAGAACGTATGTCCCGATGCCCATGCATTGCACACAGAGCTATATGCCAAAATTGCTTCCTGGTGGTTCTGTTCGTCAACACATTGCGTTGGTGGTAAGTCCGCTGTACCGCCGCGCAAAAGGACCTATGAGCTATTGCTCAAAGGATCTAAGTGCTATTGCTCAAAGGAGCTTTTGGCTACTGCAACCTGCCTTTGTTGAGACAATTGCATCGACTTTCCTATATGAGCTTCCCACCACAGAACCACTTCTCAAGGCCAAATTGGATGATTTGATGAAAATGTTACCTTATATTTTCAAAGGAAATGAAGCATTTTTCGAAGAATTCATTGCTGATTACCATTTTCATACACTGTAATAATTTTGTGAATAATTTGTAATAAAATATATGCTATGTAACATTGCAGATGTCAATTGGACATAGTTCCATTTGATGTTCCCTTCACATATCACATAGCTCTGTCTGAAAATGGCCAATTACAGAAATTGTTTGTGGCTTGTGGCAACTAAGGTAGAAATCGGCAGTATACGTTTCAATTATAATGACACAGACTGAAGGTTGGTTCCGTTTCTTAACTTGCTCGGATCAATGATCTCAATGATAGACAGTTTTCCTTGAATTCTGAAAAAAAGTGATTTTAGCACATAGCTCATTTAGCATTTCCATGCTTCATTTAAGCATTTTTAAGATACAGTTAATGTTTTAAAAGTGAAAATTTCCTCGTACGGGAACCAAACTTTGAACATTTCTGGTCACTCTTGCAGAGGAGAGAGGTGCTCTTTAAGATGAAATGAATCATCATCATCAAGAAATGAAACATAACTCATACTCCGACGCAAAAGTCTTATCCTTGTAAAGTATTTGACTAACTGCGAATGTGCGTATGCGCGGTTTCGTCACTCACGATTAAGGTTAAACCACTTCCCGTCCACCAATTGAAACATATGATGTGTCATTTGACGGGTGTCGGTTTCCTGGAAGGAAAGTGATCATTTGTTTTCGAATTCGCACAAAAAATTCTAAGAAATTTCCAAAATGTGTTTTTGCGTGTATTAGCGCTGCGATCTTAGTGGGTAGTCGGAGAATTAAACGAACTCCACTTAAATATATCTATTTAGGTGGCGTTGATTAAATCCCATTACCCCGTGGTTCTTTTCAGTCCAAGACACCATAATTTTCTGGCATGAGGATGACAACACTGATTGTTGACAAACGATCAATAATAAATTATTATCGCCCGGCAGAATTTGTTCTGAATTCGTAAGAGTGAAGTATTTCGTGCGTGCTTTTTATGATTAATTTGCAAATTACGCTCAAAAATTAAATTTGAGAACATCAAGTGAACACGAAAAAAATAAGGACTGTAAGTAATACTAGAGAATTAATTTCTTAAGCGTCCAAAGAGCGATTTTTAATTTTATGTGATATACAAATTATTCACCTTATTCTCCATAAACGTACAAAATAGTAACATTTAGGTGTTATATGAACTCGCCTTCAGAACACAAAACAGACTGAGTTTTTGGTGTTCTAAAATCCTAAAAAATAGGGGACAAAAATACGAAAGAGTTAAGAAATAGAGGAATCAAGTGTAGAAGACTTTGCGACAAAATTTTCCAAACTCATTGAGAATGGTCTTACATTAGCATTATAGAATAACGCAGAACAGCTTACAGGTGATGATTTATGTTCATATTAGAAAACAAAACGTACAAACATAGCTGCACTACATTCTAACTATTCGCATTATTCTTACCTGTATTTTTTATGGCGATTACAATTTTTGAAATTGCAATATTGCCCGTTCATATCCTGTTTAGAGGAAATATAAAAGGCCATCGTGTGTAGTGAATTTTTTAACGAGAGTATGTCGTTAAAAGCTACTACAATTCATTGGTAAGTCCAATGCCAGATGCAGTAATAACATATCTTAACAAAGCTAGGTATAAAAGAAATGAAGTATGAAATAAATTTTCAACACATGAAATTTTTTTTAAAAACAGTTTACAGCGTCGGCGTCGCCACATTCAACTAGATTTAAAATAGAACGCAACGTTTTCGATTTATGCTCGATAGTAACACGTTATGCATCGTTATTTGTATTGCGGGTTTCTTGTGCGCCTGTTTTTGCCATATAATCTGAGAACTTTCATCTTACTTTCTTAGCGTGTTACTTAGCGTGTTTCCTTAGCGTTTCCTAGTGTTCCTTAGAGTGTCTCCTTGGCGTTTATCGTTAGTATCTAGAGGGAAATAGAGCGGTCAAAGGATAATAGTCTTCATAACTATTCACTCTTCACGTAGATGTTAATTGGAACTCATGGCATGATAATGATTTCAATTTAGACATTTTTTCTTTTATATGAATATATAAAGTGCTACTCGTTTGTCAACGAAAAAAGTTGCATTATTTACCCACACACAACGTGCGCGTTTCACTATGAAGTAAAATTGGCTCTCAATTCAACACGGACTATGTCGATTAAATGCAGTTCGTTAAAATGCTGTTTCCCAAAATGCCTATGTTTACTCCAGGGACCTCCAGAAGCATTAATGACAGATTGGGCAATAATTCGATAATGGGTTCAAACTGTAAATCCAAACCATTGTTTATTAAAATGTCAAAAGTGAAATGAAATTCACTTTTGGACATAGAGTCCGTTGGATGTTAATCGATTTGTTATTCTTGCATACTATCTGGAGTATTGTTCTCCACTCTTACAAACAAAATTACGAAAAACTCAATAAATCTTTGGGTTGTAATAAGATCCGGAACGCCACAGATGTTAAGCACACACGATAACAGCAACGATCATCTAACATCGTATTCCTTGGTGTGACGTGGAATAAAACTATTGTGAATTTCTTTTTACTATCGGTAAAAATCTTACTTCCTTGAATGGTCACATGGTTAGTAGGTTGGTTCGTGGCAGGCAAAGATAGTTATCTTGTTTCCTTTGAAAAATTGTAGTAATCAATCTATTACTAAGATTACTATTTTTATACATGTTTGGTAATGCAAGCAATATCATTTTTTCCAGTGTACTACTCGCACCATAAAGTTATATGATGCCCCAGAAAAACATTTTCGACAGAAAACCGAAATAGAGAAGGTTCGGCGATCCCTGATACCGAAAAAGTGGATTTTTCTCGCTCTTCCACGTAATATTATACTTCATCATAAACGTAGTTAATACGTTGTACCCAAGGCGTAAGACACCGTAGTTTTACCAGTCTTTGAAGTGGTTGAAATAGTCTTCGTTGTGCTTGATATTTGGGCCACAATAGAGGCACTTCTGGCGCGCTGTACTACCCTTGCCTTATGCGCTGTACTACCCTGCTTCAAACTGAAGGGAATAGGTAATTTATGTCCTAAAATTTTAATATTTTTGAGTTATATCCCTACACTGTCGGGATACTTTAATGAGATGAAATTTTGTTTTTTAATGTCAAATGTGCTGCAAAGATATTAGATAGTAGTACACATGTAGCGCACATGTGTAGATATCACATGTAGCGCTAGTGTAGCGTTACAAAATTGAAGGCTGCGCCTTGCGCCGTATTGTAGGCAACTAGTTCCCTGACAAGTACTGACAGGCGTGTTCTGTGTCCGTACTGAAGAGTTGTGGATATTTCCCATGTAAATTATTAATTTGCAGTGCTTTTGTCTCGCTAAACAAACACTGTATTATTTATACACTAGCGTACCCGTGCGAGAACTCTCGTATGTTAAATCCCACCCTTTCCCTATCCATTTGTCTATCCGTTCCATAAAGGAGAGTAACTACTAATGTACTTACACAATATCAAACAAAATAACAATGCAATTGATGTTTGAAACAAATTTTCAATTAAATTTTATTCAACATTATAGAGAGATGTTCTTGGAACAATTCATACTTCTTTAAAAACAACATTTGAAGACATTTTTCAATCTTCCTTGGGAGTTAGCTTTTCGCTTTCCTTGATAGTCAAATAATAGAAAAGGTTTTTACTCTTGAGAAAGCCAAGTAAAGTAGTGCGAAAATACCGGATCGGGCAAGAACAGACCTACTCATTGCAATATTATTTACCTTTCCTTGATTTGTTATGAAGAACCGAGTGGGTTTTGGAGAGTCAGGGTGCCAGCTCGCTGGGGTGAGAAAATTGAAAAATTATTTGTTTACTAAAAAGTATTATATAATTATTTTCTGGGTCCTTACGTACCTCAAGAAAAACAATTCCGAGCCAAAAAAATAATCAAACTAATGTTTTCACCTTTGAGTACTAAATACCATTTGTTAGCATTAGAATCAATTTAGTAGGCATTAGTAAGCCCACTTCGATACATGGGAATGTTGCTCAAACGATGTTTGCATTTTTAATATCTTAACGAACCGACACCTTGAGTTTAATATCAAACAGTGTTTTATTTACAATATGAGTTTGCAGCTGGGCTTTGGTGTACACACTTCCAGATACCGTCAACATTTAAATCGTGCGTTTGCATTGCGATCATTGGCAGTTGTCGGGTGACTTGCACTATTCTTTCTATAATTTTAAATTTAGTTGTTTTTTAATTGATTCACGTAGTATCGTAGGCTAGCGCGTTTTGATTTTTGTTTTCTATTTATTTCAAGCTATTTTACTTTTGCTACTTTAAAAAGTTTGTTCCTTGTGTTGTGCCATAGCACAATTTTTCCCCTACTACCTCCGCCTACCCCTACGAGAACTCTCGCATGTTAGACCCCACGCTCATCCCTATCCTTCTATTTTCATTCTAAGAAGGAAAGTTGTTCACGAAACGTGTTTATTTGTTTAAAATCTATAAAGGTAACTTGCAATGTACCAACACAATTATAAATAAAAATAAAAAACAATGCAATTAATGTGTAAAAGAAATTTTCAATAAATATTTATTCAATATCATGGGGAATTTGCTTGGAACAATTCCCAACACTTACTTAAAGACATTTGAAGTAATTACTCAACATTCTTTGTCAATTAGGTTTTGGTTTTTCGTGATAGACACAAAAATATTAGCATTTTACTTTTGAGAAAGCTACATGTCTGAACCCGTTGACTTGAAAATGATCATCTAATGATAACGAAAATATTGGTACAGGTAAAACACAAACACACTCTTCACTGAACATCCACATTCCTCCACAATTAAGTACACAGCACTTATAGACCATGAAAAAACGTTAATTGAATAGTTTCACTACACGCATAAGAAACAATCTTCATAGGTATCAAGCAACTATAATAGTACTTCTAGTTGTTGCTGGAGAGCAAATCTTGAATTAATGATTATGCAAATAAACCTCGTCAGAGTGCACAAACTACGGTGTTAACAGAAAGCGTAAATAAAGATTGTCGAATCTAAGCCTTCTAAGCGTGTCGCCACAAAAATTGCTACCAGCAGGGAGGACTGAAATCTTGAGGTGGCCTTGATAGTATTGAAGCGTGGAACTAAAAAGTTAATTGAATGGATTGGAGAATGTCTTATCTTATAGCTTATGGTGTGAGAAACGTTTCTTTGAGGCCGTTGGCCTCAAAATTTTAATGTTTAAGTCTCTAAAATGCTTTGTTTATGAGTTATTTGCCGATATAAGTTGACATGTGATGCGGGTTGCATTTTACATGAATATTTCGATGCGTTTTTTTAAAGAAATCATCCATATTTTTAAAGTCAAAATGGAATTCGTCAAGTCTCCGTGAAATTCTCTTTCTTTAGAGCCCTCATTTATAAAGATTGTTTGCGTGTGAGAGCCGGAACCCAAAGGTATACTACTGAAATAATACAGGAGACGATAATAAAATATTTTAGTGTATATAATGGACGTTTCATGGTGCTGTGACCTAAAGGCCAAAATGAAGCAGCATTAGGGTTAGGTGAAGCAAACTTTGAAGCATTACTAAAAGTTGGAAGATAGATTCATGAGTTATGGACATTCTTAAGAATTAGCAATCTTAAGAATTAAGTTTGCTTTACTTAAATTATTTTCACTTTAAAGAATCATTTTAATCTCTCCTTCAGAAAACGAAACTGCATTAGCTAAGGAGGGCAATAAAACGATGCAAGAATGATACAAATATCAGAGTTTAAATTTATTTTGGAATCATGTTTGATTTGTATAGTTACTATGTTGACTGGGAAGACACCAGGAGAGGTGGCTTAGGGCATCAGCTGCTGTCCCTACAGTGCCTCTGATCGGGAGGTCTTAGGTTCGAGTCGCGACGGTGACAGGATTTTTCGACACTAGTTAGGTTGGTCGAGTTCTGTTGCTGTCTGGAGGAGAAGTCTTGTGGCCGGCTGTTCTGATCGGTAGATTTCCGTGTCTTCTCCGATCAATACTGGGCGAATGCGTGGGCAGTACCTACCCAAACAAACAAGCCACAGACCGCGCGCGAACTTTGCTTCCTCTTCCTTGTCCTACCCTCACCACACTCACAGAGATATAAATGCATTATTCTACCACTTTTGGCGAGTCGGGAAATAGCTTGTTCCGGCTGAGGCCATTCCCCGCTGGTGAGAGATACGTGGTTGAGGAAAACCCCGCTAGCCGACGGTAGGTCGGCGCCGGATCTCACCATCCAGCAGAGGAAGATCACCGGCACATTCCGAGAAAACAACACGCACTACACTTACAGTACTAATGATCTTAGCAGTTGACGAGCCCGGAGTCACTAATCAAACAAAGAAAATTAACTGGAAATAATGATAATTGTTTTAAATGTTCACTTACTGGTATGATTTTTATGTGTGTTTTTGCACAGAACTGATAGTAGCTTCGTAGAAGCATTTTGTGCTTGGTAGCTCAATGTAACGTAAGTGAGGCACACAATTGTAACCAAGGAACTTTCTATTGTTACTTTATTCTTATTTTAAGCTGTTTTTCTGTTCCCTTTATCTAGAGAAATGTTGGGAATTATATTACACCAACAAAAATAATAATATTTATTCGTTGTGGGTTGAAAGGGTACCAATTGTAAGTCAAATGCACGAGCCATTTCCAATTATTTTTTCTTAAAATGCGTTTATATTTTTCGTTATTTATTAATCATAGTTGATAGGAACATTTACAATGGGATTATCCAAGTTTTGAGTCTGTATAATAGCGTTAAGATATACCGTATTATATGACTGCGCCCGCATTTGCCTACAATATGGCGGAGAGCGCAATGATCAATTTTTTATGCTAGTGCTCATCTCTCACCATAGGAGTAGTGAGCCTTGATGTGCTGCTCTATCCCCTTCATCAAATACTATGAAGACAATACAGGACAGTTCCCCGTTCTTCCATGCAACCGATGGAAACAAGTTCTCACTAGCGATCCTAGTGTCAGAACCTGGTAATATAGCGCCAAATAGAAATGTCAATGTGATTCTTACGGAAAAACAAATATTTTTAAATCTACCTAACGAAATAAGACTTATTTTTACTTACTCTCGCTGTGATTTAATTATACTGAAGGGCTCAAAATACGGAAAATTATAATGTACAATGTGTTACAATGGGCATGAGAACATTGAACATTTAATGAACATTATTTTCACGAATAAAGTTGTCACAAATGCAAGATTTTTCTTGCCATAACACTTCCACTGATACATTTGATCTTTTTTTCCACTTACTTCCTTTAAAAAGCACTGTATCAATACATTGATACCTCTGCTTTCATACAGATTATTACACCCCTTACATAAAATATTCTGCATGTGAATATTAATGATTTGCATTAATTGTTTTTTACATCATTTATTTTGACGTAAATAATTTAAAAAGTGTTTATTGAAAACATATTCATTCTTAGAAAACTAATAGCGAATTCATTTGGGTAGAAAAGCATTCACATACTGTTTAATCAGAATATGCGAGTTTCTTAATTTACACTTTTCATCCAAATTCTGTTAATCATTTCTACAACCATCATATGGCACGGTACTACACAACCAGCCACATACATACGACTCAGCATTTTTCTGTACTAAACTTGTAGGAATATCTTCAGTGTTATCCATTTCTGCAATGTTCGTTACACATGATTCAATTGGGAATGGCAATGTGCAAGTAGTTTCCCAATTAAGTTATATTATAGTTTTTAATGCATTTTATTACAAAGAGAAGTCAAATTGCATTAAACTAGCTTCATTCATGTTTAAGATACTATCAATTTTTAGCTGGTTTTATCATGAAATGTGAAGAACGAACGCGAGTTCTGCTGTATTTTATAATAAAGCCAAAAACTACAGAATTTTTTCCTGCAATACGTAGAATGATGTAAAGAATGGTGTTGTAAAATATGTTTTCCAGAAATCGACCAGAAAGACGATAAAATGAAAAGAAATCAAGCAGACAACAAACACCAGCAGAGCACTGAGCTTAGGGTGTACCAGGTTCTGCCACCAGATGGAGCGTGCATCAGTGTTTCTCGATATATCGCGAAGTGTCCAATATCATTTATTCATTTTGAGTTGTGGCAGCCCTGAAAGAGGCGCTTCTGCAGAGGGCGCTGGTTGTAGCAACGAAGCACTGATCTGTATATGACATCTGTATATGATGTTATCTGTATATGACATCTGTATATGATCTGTATATGATGTTATATACAGATCAGTGCAACGAACACTGATCTGTATATGACACTGGATAGGGCATAGAACTAAAACACCAGGAGTGGGGATGACGCACATAGAATCGCGCCATGACACCTAAACTGCCCACCGCTGGCAAGATTTTAGCGCGAAATTCAAACGTATATACGCAGTTTTACCATTATTATGATTACGTGAAAAATAATACTTATAAAATTTTATTCTGAATCATTTCAAAAGAATATTAAAGAAAGATTTTCTCAATTGTGGAATGTAAATTAATACTATATTTATTTTCCTGAAACTTATATTAATTAAAAGTTAATTAACACTAAGATGAAACAGAAATATGAACATTATTAAAATTAATGAAATGTACAATTCAGAATGTATTGAATTAACTAAATCTACATTTCACTTAAGTTGTTATTTCCAATAATACAATATACAATTCACAGATGTACGTAGAATTAATTACATGCAGTTTACTAAAAGCAATAGTAATTATTAAGTGGTTGTATAATTGTAATAACTTTAAAATTAATTAAATCTACATTGCATTTAAGTTCATAGTTAAGATTAATGAAATTTACAATTCACTGCTGCATATAATTACAATTAATCGAAAGTAACCATTATATCTTCCTGTGAAAAACAAAATTTCAATTGTAATAATATTCTACTATTTCTCCATTCTCACTTCTGATCAGAATTCTTCATAAATGTTTCTGTAAAAAAATTAATATCTTTAATCAACATTCAGGCTTCAATATTTCTAAAGACAACTATATTTATTATAACACTAAGTCTTTACAACAGTGTAGTACTTATAAGCTTACAACAGACTTATAAGCGAGTTGTGTTATAATACATATAGATGTCTTTAAAAATACTGAAGCTTGAATGTTGATTAAATTTATGCACAGACAAGTAGGACAGAATACTAAAAAATAAATTAATACCTGTGAAATAAAATATCCTCTTCCTTATTTTCTTCTTTACACAATACACACAGGTTCTTATAAGAAGCAAAAATTGTTGGCACACTGTTTGGAAGTAACGTGTTATAATGTTTAATTTTTTCAAACAATGTTCTTGAAAATGAAGTAAGCATAACCTACTCTTTTTATTTAGAACAATGTTCAGCAGTCCCATATTTTGCTTCCATTGTCGCAATAAATCTTCGTCCTGTGGAAATCTAGTCAAACAATTTTTCCATTTATTATTAAACATTCACATTTTTTCTTGATGATGTAACGAGTAATAAAATGAAGATAATTCACTTACTTGTGGAGTGTGCAATTAATATTCTCGTCAGGTTTTGTTCCACAATACACACAAGTGACACCCATTTTTAATACGACATTAAATAACAACGTTTTCGATAACAATAACCAAAAAAACTAGAAACACATGGACACTAGTTCGCCATATTTGTTGCCAGCGGTGGTCAGTTTCGCTGTCATGGCGCCATTCTTAGTTCGTCACGCTTCGGATACTACCCCCCATCCAGTGTTATATACAGATCAGTGCAACGAAGGTAGATTACGTCACCGGAAAAGATGCTGCTATTCATGTCATTAGGAAATCACAATCGGAGTTAGCAGTCTCTCAAACGTCGAAACACAGAAATTTGGTTCAACTTACAGTCCAAATTCATGTTTTGTTGACAGTGAAATAAAAGTGGTTTTGTTCCAGACGTTCATCTGATTATCTCTGAACAATAGAAGCATCTAAACCGTACACAAAATTTTCACCAAAATGAAAATTCTCCGATGAATGTAAGTAATGATGCAAATAGAGTAAATATCTTTCATGAAAATTGCGTAGGCCGTATTTTTATAATAACCTCTGAATTTTCGAAACGTTTAATGAGGAGAGAGATATTTTTCGTAATGAAATACGATTTTCAAAATAAGTTTTTTTAAAATAAAGTTAAACATGTTTTTAAACATTCGATTAATTTTACACAATATTTATGCGAATGTGAAATCATGAATTTTTTTAAAAATTCAAAATGGCAACGCTGTGATGTGATGTGGCATGCAAGAGAGCGTGACACTGCAAACTACCGAATGGTAATTTGAATCGTGGCATAAATATCATTATTTCCGAATACTGTCAGCTATCCATTTCAAACTTGGAAAACAGATCTCTCATCAGAAACGTTTGAAAAGGGAATTTTTTGACCCTCCTTAAACCGATTGGACACAATTAGCCTTTTCGTAATGTGCTCCTGAAATGAAATAACCACAATCAGAGTCATCATTCAAGCCTGCTCTATGAAACTCAACCACTCTATCAGTCGTACACGGCAGCTAAGGGCCACAGACAAAGCAAGAATAAATAAAAAAGTTATCTTTTTAAAGATATTGTTGGGTGTTTATCGCAGCAGAGACTAAATATTTGATTGCTGAATTTGTTTTGATAAATTTGGTTCAGAAGTATTAGTTTTGCAAAAACAACAATTCTATAGTTTAAAATAAAATATTTAAATAATAATAGACAATAGGTTTGTAACCTCCTTTATATGCATTAATATTCCGATATAATGGCATTTCTGTAGCTAATAGCAGTAGCGTATTTTAATTTAGAAAAGTTTGATAGCTGATTATGCTATAACGTTTCAAAAGTTCTCAGCATATCTAATTAAAATTGTTCAAAGAATTGTCACCCTGAAGTAGATTCCAACCAGGGTCTCCTGGTTAACGCCTAGGTTCGAGACGACCAATTCTTTGTATAATGTGTATACACGGGGTGACAATTATTTGAACAAATTTAATTATTAAAATACATTTATTACTCAGTAACATGGTCACAAGTGGATTTATTTACTGTTGCGGAACATATTTCCAAGCGTAATTTCCTGCAAAAAAGATGACAGTGTGGTGACAAATTAAAAGTAAAATAAGTACATCATAAGAAAATCCTGAAGCTATAAGAAGAAAATAGGGTAACGACAGTGTGCGACAGGGTTGTATTGCCGAAAGAGTGGGAGTTTCTTAAGGTTATGGGTGACATTTTCTTTTTATGATGATTCGTTTCGAAAAATAAGTTATTGTTATTAGTGAGTGTTGGATACAAATGAGACTGTGTGAAATTTGATATGTACAGTTTAGAATGCAAATGATTGTAACATTCGCAGTAATAAAAAGCAAATTGCATGTATCCATTTCCATATGCAGCAAGAAATAACGTAATTGAAAACATAAGTTTTCCCACAGCAAGTAAACAGCATAAATGATTATTAGATGTTGCACCAGAACTTAAAATCATGTAACTTAAATTCATTACAAAGTAGAATTTTACGTATAGCTCAAATGTTGGTTGGAGCAAACAAAAATATAGAGTGTAAAGAGTGTAATAATAATAATGATTAATAATAATAATAACCAATTAATATTATGTTGTTGATATTTTATGTGAACAACTTGAAGTTGTGTATTTTAGCAATGAAAACTTTGGTTTTCATAAAAAAGCATAAATGTTATCGAAAAACAATGTAAACGTGCAAAAAGAGCAATCGGAAGGTACTTCCTTGATGTAAGTTAAATAATAATATTTTTTCTCTAGAGAAGAAATGTGTTGTACATGTATTAGAGTCTTTGATGATGAACAAGATCTACCTAAAGCCCTGTTCCAATTATCAAGGGGGTAATGTAGGTGCAGCTTTTAACGGTGAAAATATTGCAACATTAGTATGTTTTTTATGGTGAAAAGTGTCCTGACATCCCTTAAGCCCTCGGTGAAATTTTATCCAAATTTTGAAAACATATCGGTTTGTTTTGAATGTGTTTATTAACCCCAAGCCATCTATTTTCATGTTTTGAAATAATTTTTGTAATTCAGTACGTATTCAGGGCGTGACATTTAAAGGCGTAAGTAAGTGAGTAAGATCACTTTAAAGCTTGGGGCTGTCATTTTTTGTGAAGATGTTTTATACGGTTCTGATGAAGATATGCAAATTACAAAGTAGGAATGTCTCAACTTCACGGCCAAACATCTGAAGACATATTTTGTAGTTTGTTGACATTGTTGACATATGTTGTAGTAGAATGGAAAGTCAAGAAAGTTACTCGAGGTGGAAATAACATGGCAAGCCAAACAGAAGATCTTCAAATGGATTTTTCTCCTGTACAGGTTTTTCGGGATTTTCATATATTATAAACTCTCTTCATGACAATTTTTATTCCATTTGTCTGTATGCTTTAGCTGTGGAGTGTATGATGTACACTAATAAACATAACGACTTTTTTATACAGCCATTAATATTCAAATAATTAAATCTTTTGTTGCAGCATCCCTTTAAAAATCAACGAAAAAACTCATCAGAATTTGCAATTTGTCATATAAACGATTCAATACTCATTTCTAAAAATAACCCTCTATAGATTTGATTATTCTCGCCTTATGGAACAAAAATACAATTTTAACAGTGAATGGCTTACAGATTTACGGCATGACAATTTTTTATCAATTGATTAAAAATTCAATTAAATACACTAAGGGTTGAACATACAGACTTTAAATTTTGCGTGTAATATCACAATTGTGTTATTAAAGTTTGTGCATAATTCCAAATTTAATAGATTAAGAATTGCCCAGTTTAGCATTTTCAATGATGCATTTACTTAAGGAAATGGTTTACATTCGACCTTTACAAATTACCGAAGGCCAAAGAACACAACTTTTACGATAAAAGGATATTAATTGAATTGCACAAGATGAAATTTACTTGTGTTGCGAGTGACCACAATGCAATTAATAGCAAATATATGGCATTTCTCTTATTTATAATTGATTGTGAAAATACATGGCGAAGTAATTGATTAAACCGGTAAGATACTACTCAGTCCTTGATCTATTCACATATTGACGATGTTCTGAAAATTCACCAATGTGTATTTCCTCTTTCAAATCTCTACAGCATCTTCATAGTTGGGAAAGCCAAAATATTTTAAAATCTTCAAACTGCTTATTTTTTATCCATCTTTTCTTCCAACCAACTAACGTTCGAAATGTTGTACACGTATTGAGTATTTTAAATTTATGTGAAGTACAAGGTTTCATGTATCTGGTTGAAATACATAGGCAACATATACAGAAAAGAGAATATTCTCAAGAAAGAACTGAGGTGTGAAAATAATAAACCCAGGAACATTGTTTTCAGTATTTTTGCAGGACAAATTCATATTCCCTTGAGTCATGTTTGGGAATAATATATTGGAGTCCAATACTTGATTTTACTAAGACAAGTTTTTGAAGGGAAGGCAAAGTTACGAATACAAAATTTCCTCCTACTCCAATCTGTTTGAGAGAATAGATGAAAATATCTGTGAAGAAAGTGAAAATATAAGTGAAATATTGACTCCTCCTGAAACTCTCTCCATTTCGGTCACCTCAGTTTTGGTTCCTTTGTATTAATTTGTCGATTTAATAACTTCAATATACTTAGACAAAAGATGTAAGCAAGTTTTGAAATTCCTGAATGTTAGGTTCTTGATATACGTGTCATCTACATCCAAAAATATGTCTGCAAAACGTACTTTTTCTTTACTTGAAATATTTGCATTACAACAGTTTTATCTGTTAGTAAATGCACAGTTTAATATAACAGTTACGAAGCTCCCTATAATTTTTTTCGTCCGGCGCGACCTCAGCGCTCCTAGTGGCGAGCAAGAGGGAGCACCAGTTCTTTGATGCGCGGCATATTAGCATGCTGTTAACACGGAGTTTACTTGATGGTATGTGATAGCAATGCGTTGAATCGAATGAAAATTATTTATTTCCCGCTCTTAGCTCACTTGCCAATGTTAAATTGTGATTGATCACATTTGCGTCCTGCATACATTTACGAATGATTAAAAATGCCAACAACATACGGATATGCCTGTAGTGCTATAAATTGTAGCAACAATCAAAAGAATTCGCCAAATGTATCCTTCTTTAGATTTTCTTAAGATACAAAAGCAAAGCGTAAACAAAATTGTTTGTGAATGTTATTTCAATGCGCATTTTCAATAAACTGATTCCGTTTTCTTGTTTACTTTCTATATTGATTAGTGAATGTTTTTTTGTACTATAGGCGGTTCAATAATTTTTAATGTTAAGAAAAATTCTATGTCAGCTAATAAATACAATGTAAATCTTGATTTATGCTATTTTATCATTTTTAATTTATTATCATGTTAAAAAATCATTTAAAGACTGGTTCACCTATAAAGATAAGCAGAACTACCCATGTGTTCTGACAGGAGGCCCCTGCCCTTTTACAGATTCAATGGCTTATATCATCATCATGTTATTATTATTATTATTATTATTATTATTTTAAAATATTATTGTAACATTTAGGTATAGGACCCCCATCCCAATAAGGTTTTTCGTGCAGTTTTCTTTGATTAATAGAGAAAATGCTGAGATGTTTATTTTCTGCTCAGTAAGCGTGGATTTTATCATCTCTCTTTGAGAGTAATACATTTGTATTTTATAATAAACTTGGAATGAGCGTTTTATTATGTATACACCAAATGTTTTTAGATGTTATGCACATGGCTACGTGCTGTTTTAAAAGTGTTCTAAAACGTTAAGCATTAAAAGTTATGAATTACTAGGCATTCCCCTATTATCTCGTATAGCCTCAAAGACCGACGCCTCTTGCTGGTCACCAGGAGCGCTAGTGTCAAACGGATGAATTCTCCTCCCATTAGAGCTTCGCAACTGTTATACTAAACTGTGGTAAATGCTGTTATCTGATTGCATCTGGAGCTATGAAGTGATGGCGGAGTTTCGTCATCAAAAAATAGCTGAATGAAATGAATCCGTTGAATAGAGAATTCTACACGCCAGAGTCTATTAACATCATAATTATGGCTTATCTTGGATTCCATGGCCATGTTAGTATTCTGAATACAGTGCGCTCTTAATAACGAATTGATCCGAAAATGTTAAATGAACTTACGAGTTAGCTGATTATGGAAATCAACACATTATTATTATTATTATTATTATTATTATTATTATTATTATTATTATTCCATTACATCACGACTAAAGATGTTATGAGTCGGCTGAATATAAAATCTACTCCAGGTTGCAACCAGCTACCTAAGGAGTAGATCTAGGGACTATCGGTGCCTCTACAATACTTTGCGCAAAATGTGGGCTGTTCCAAATAAAGCTATTTCTTGCACTTCCCAGTCCTTTGAATTACCTGGGAGTTTAGACAAGTTCTTACTCAAATTTTGCGGAACAAATCCCAGAGCTCCGATAACTATCGGGACGACCTGTGCTTTTACGCCCCACATTCGCCTGATCTCGATTTCCAAACTCTTGTATTTAAGACGTTTCTCTGCCTCCTTGGTAACGACATTTTGATCGCAAGGCACAGCAACATCCACAAGTAGACACGATTTTTTCTCTAAATCCCGGATAAAAATATCCGATTTGTTTGCTGCTATAGTGCGATCCGTTTGAATTTGTTGGTCGTACAATATTGTACACAATCCAACCGATGTCACCGGTTTTGGTGAGTGTTCGTACCACTTGGGGCATGTGTTCGGAACTTCGAGGGCGTTACAGATCTGCCAGTGGAGGTAACTACACACCCTGTCGTGTCTTTTTAAGTATTCGGTCTTTGCTAGAATTGGACAAGCTGAGACAATATGATCAATGGTTTCTACTTGCTTATTATTATTATTATTATTATTATTATTATTATTAATTATTCTTATTATTACTATTATTATCATCACATTTCATATTAATACAAAAATATCAATTATGCGAATAATGTTTTGTGTTAAAATATGTAGGGAATCTAATCACTTCCACTTTAATTCACTTGATAATTCTTCCCTCGCGTATTCCATGGTTTTGGGGAGTATTATTGGTTTTTGCACAACTCTGGTTCTCCAAAATGTTTCCCAACACGCGCAAATCAATCAACTTGTTTACATTTTTCATTAAAAATTCCAATTAGTAAAAATATGCGGATATTAAATATTAATTATATACCATAATGAACGTTATTCTGAAAATTTATTCGCGGGTACATTTTTACTATACGTTAACGCGTGATAAAAATTTAGATTCAACGTCAGATCGCTTTTCATCGCTTAATGTGTTTGCTGAGAGCATTCGTTAAGCCAGATTTACAGGAACAGTTGAATTTCACAGTAGAAACGTTTAGCTACAAATGTTCGTACAATCTTGGGGGACTCAATTCAAATCATAGTCCCGCCCAACGAGATAGATTCAAGCTCGTTGGTCCCGCCCATGTCGCAAAAGTCTTCACTTCCGTCTTCAGAGGATGGCCGCGCCCTTCCACCCTCCACCCCCACCAAGTTGCTGGCGCGTTCGCGGGAAGATGTCAGCGAAGTAGCCTCTACCCCAAAACGCATTCTCTCACCTCACCTAAACAATCTCGAAAGCAAAACGCTGTCCGTAGCTCATCTCCCGACCCTGCTCCTTCTTTTTGATACTTCCCTACGTACGAGTAACTACGCAGTCTTTGGCAGTTCTGCTATCTTCGACAAGCAGACTGACTTTTATTCATGACAATTCTTCTTGATATCATCCTCGACGAGGCACTGCTGCCTAAGGTGGCTCTTCGAGCGGCACACTTCGTTATGTCGGTGATTGATTGTTAGTGATTCCGGGCGCGTCAACTACTGAGGTTAATCCCGTAAGTGCAATGCGTGTTTTCATCGGAAGGTGGCGGTGATCTTCCCCCCTGAATGGAGAGATCCGGTGCTGATCTACCGTCGACTAGCGGCTGAGGCGTATCTAGGTATTCAGGCGCCCATGGCAAGCATAGAATTTGCGCCCCTGTCAGGATACTTCAAATTAAGGTTCTTGTTATTTATTTTACCCCGAATACTCTAAATAGCGCCCCTTGTGTGTGGCGCCCATGGCACGTGCCATGTCTGCCATACCGTAGAAACCCCACATAGCGGGGTTTTCGTCAACCAAGTATCTCCCACCAGCCGGGACAAGCTCTAAGCCCCCGACCGGTCTCCCTGCATGTGTGGAAGTGTAGTGCATGTTGGTGAAAGTGTGTGTGTGTAAGAGGTGAGGATAGGACAAGGAAGAGAAGGAAAGATCGGGCTTGGTCCGTGGCCTATTTGTTAGGCTACTTCTCCGTCATTCGCCTAATGTTGATCGGAGAAACCTCGGAAAACTACTGAACAGAGCAGTCGACCGCTAGAATTCTCAGCGACTGAATTCGACCTAGCTGACAAGCTAAGGTCGAAAATCCTGCCATCGTCGGGACTCGAACCTAGGACCTCCCTGGTCAGAGGCACCCCAGTGATACACTGCAGGTATGCAGTGAGCCACGTCTCCGGTCGTTAGTTTTATACTTAAGACTCCAGCCAAACTGCACACTGCCTTTGACAATCTTAAGTCTGTACCTCAGCAGTGCACAAGCACTTTTCAGTGTGCATACCTTCTCTACATCGGTACGTGTTTCGCGCCATTCGTCTTCCCGCCCGGTTTCTGTAAGCTGACCTCGTGAGCCGCTGCCTTCCACATCTGCTGTCGTTTGTGAGCACGTATCCGGTACTGCGGTCCCGTTTCGGCGCTATATACGCATCCTGCAATCGCTGTACCCCGTGGGAAGTTTGCATTCCGATATCGACCCCGCTGTGCAACGCAGAGGTCTACATTTCACACCCACTTTAGTCTGAAAAGGTATAAGCGTCACTATGGCCCTTCGTGCCGCGTGACTTGTGAATTTACATGTTAGGAAATGAACAATTACGATTCACCAGAATAAGAGACGCATTATTTACAACGTTTTCATCCACGATAATTTTCATGTATGAGTTTCATTTCATTTGCCTCAAGACATATGTATAAATATAATTCATTCAGCGTCATAATCGATTAATGGTTTAGTATATAAATAGTTTGTGTAATGTTTTTCATTACAATTTCACTCAAAATCCGTTTCCTTCTCTAACCAGCGTCTTCCTGTTTCTCCCCCCCCCCGGGCAACTCACGGACCAGCGCGGCGTAAAAGGTCCTCTACACAGCGAAAAGACCTGTTCAGTTCGCTACCGTAACATCTCCAGCACATTTCAAAAAGTATTTACTTAACAATTAGGAGATTTGTATTAGTCTGTTCCCTTAGTCCAGTTTAAAATAAATTCTCACCTTCTTTTATCATAACCACAAATATTTTTAATTGTAATTTCATGCCAACACTTTTTCCTTATATATCCTAAATTTTATTATCTGCAAGTGATTTTTCGCGAAATACATACTAGGTTCTCCCTTCAGAAGAAAACACAGCATCATAATAATGAACTTGGAATCATCATTCTTCAGACATACAGCACTATTTTTTACTTTCCCGTATACGTACATATATACGGAGTAATATACAAAGTGTTTTTTTTATCGTTCGCCGAAGATTCCGGCTGCGTCGCCCGGGCAGTCGAGGGCATATTCGCCCGGCAAACCGCTGACTCAACTCCCGTGCTAGCCGAGAACTATCGCTGCGCCGCTTAACGTACCTTAAAGAAGATGCTGAAAGTGATGTCCCTCGGCTCGAATGCATTCCTGGCACCTCCGAAACACATTCTGATTTGCTCTTTGAAGTAAGTCTCGAGGAATTGCTGCGATTTTCTCTTCAATAGAGCGCCGGAGCTCTTCCTCTGAATGCGGGTTTTCTGCATACACCTGATCTTTCAAGTACCCCCACAGGAAAAAATCACAAGGAGAGAGGTCAGGTGATCTAGGAGGCCATAAACCACGACTAATTATACGATCGTCACAACATTATTTAAAAAGTTCATGGATCGAACAGCAGTGTGAGCAGTTGCCGAATCTTGTTGAAAGTAGCCATAGTCCCTTTCTTCTGGTGTCAATTGTTCGAAGAATAATGTCAATATTTGATTATGTAAACGTCAGCAGTAACGGTGGTGTTGAAAAAAATAGGTCCGATAATTCTTGTGGAACTCAACGCACACCACACTCTGATCTTTGTGTCGTGAAGTGGTTGTTCGTGAAGCAGGTGAGGGTTTTCTGCACTCCAATAGCGGTTGTTTTGGCTGTTGATGTATCCACTCAGGTGAAACCACGATTCATCAGAAAAAAACGTCAAAGCTGGATCAAGAACACCGTCATGTACGCTCTGCAAAAAATATTCCGCAAAGCGTACTCGGGCTTCTGGGTCACGAGGCTGCAACGCATGAACAACAGTGGTCTTGTATGGCCGGAGCTTTAAAATCTTAGTGGCTGTTCTGGCTGAGCTCGTGGATACATGCGCCTGTTGTGCGAGACGCCTCAGAGACTTTCTTGGAGATTGTTGTAACCTGGTAGAGATTTCGTTCACCTTCTCTTGTGTCAGGACATGGCGCTTTCGACACTTTTGTTTGTCAATTAAAATTCCATGGGTGGAAGTTTCTTTACAAGCTTCAAAATTGTTGACCGACGTGGAATATTCACACCCGGAAATTTGTTAATAAACCTGCTGCGGCACTAACTTGCAGACTTCAGTCGAACGAAGGTGTCGTAGAGAAATATTCTTTGCTTCAAAGAAAATTTCATGTTGCACAGTTGAACGCTCTCGGGACACTGGTGTATCGGCCGGACGCACCGAACGACGAACGCCCCGAATGAAAGGGGAGCCTTGTTTACAAGTCCCCGGGGAACCGACGGCTCGGTCGCCCGGGCAAGCGGCGCGTCATCTTTGGCGAAAGATAAAAAAAACACCCGGTACATAGTATAGGGAAAGTTATGTAATGCTGCGCGAAAAAATGGCGAATTTACGCAAGAAAAAAATTCGTTGCCGGACCCTGATAATGAAAAAGTGGATAAATCCAGTTGCTAAATTAAGGGGAAAAAATCCCCTAATACGTGATGCAGGCAGAATCCCTGATTTGTAAGTCCTTGATACCGAAAAAACCATTGAAAGCAAAACGTCCGTCTGCCCGTCGGTCTCTCCGTCTGTGAACACTACTAGCGCCTAAACCACACGAACGATATTTTTCAAATTGAAGAAACCGCTGGCGATATGGCTCGAGTCGTAGCTTTGAGATTTTGAAAAAGATTCTGTAAAATTTGGGGGTACTTTACATGAAGCCCCCAGACATTTTCAAAATTTTCACAAACACGACTTCCAATTTTTTCTTCAAAATTCTTGAAAGAATAGAGTAATATACACTTATTAATGTAGCATAGGTCCGAATTTCGCGGATATCTCTGGATTTTTCGGAAATTGCAAAAGTTTCAAATTGTTTCGGCTTCTTCCGACAACTACAACATTAAAGATATAGATATTTTCTTTAAATAAAATTTGTTCTCCATAGCGAGTTCTTTCAGGTCATGTACATTTTTTTGAAAATTTTTGTATTTTTCGCGCAACATTGCGTGCAATATGTGCAATTTAAAAAAAATACAAAAACAAGATTTTCTGAAAAACGGCTCCAAATTTTTTCTATAAACTTTTGGTAAGGATATTACCTAATGCACTCTATGAGATGGCATCAGCGCCATATTGCTCTATTCGTTTGTATTTGTAAATGTAATTTTTTTGGCTGGTCTCCCACGTCGTTAATATTTACTTAAGCGCACATTATTATATTTGCGAGTACATGTGCTTTAAATAATGTCAAGTAAAGTTTCATGAGAACTCAACCATTTTTTGTGAAAACTAGCCCAATATTCCGCATTTTCAGAAATACTCAAAAGCCATTTTCTCATAAATGGCTCTAATTTTTTAAAACTTTTGGAAGGGATATTGCTAATTGCACTCTTTAATATGACGCAAAGTTCATTTTGGGGGTATTTTTTTAACTACACAAATGTATTTTTTAAGATCTCAAACATCTTTATTATGCACATTACCAGCAATTTCTAAATATTATATTTGTTAGTGTAAGTGCTTTAAATGACTTTAAAATTAAATTTTTTGAAAACTCAAAACTTTTCTGTGAAAAAGAGCTTCAAATTCCGCATTTTTAGATGCACTTAAACGCCATTTTCTTAAAAACAGCTACACATTTTTAAAAGAAAATTGCCATTTAGTACTAGGTTTTTGTGTTCTTTAATATTCTAAAATTATATTTGCGTTTTACTATTAGGAAACCAAAAAATGAAGAAAATGTCCAAAAAATGTACTTTGGGCAGCGATAGATGGCAGCTGGCAAGAGTATGAGGCAATTCCAAATAGCTAGGACCCTACCCAAGGAAATAGAAAGCTAATACGGGAAAGTCTGTGCCATTCTGTAACACCACTAGTTTTCACTTTCGTCATGTTTCTATAACTGAAGTTAACCCATAACTGTTGTAAAGTAGAGTTTTTTGAAAGTTAAAAAACCGATGTATCAGTCACTGGACCAGAATGAAGAATTGCTTCCGCTGAAACATGACTGACTCATATTAGAAATAACTAGGAAAACCCGGCAGACGCTTTTCTGCCCTTCATCTCCTTCTTTCCCCTCCCACCACACTTTTTCATTGTCTCTTCAGTCCCTTCCTAACCTTGTCCCTGTCTGTCTCTCTCTGCCGCTCTCTGCTCCTCTCATTCACATTTAATTGCATATTCTGCTCATCTCTGAACAGGTGAGGTAATATCGGGAAGCGCCGGACCAGCAAAAATTTAATAGAATATTCAAGAAGGCCTTTGGCTTCAAAATTTTAGTTTCTTAGGCCATGGAACGCATTGTTTAGGAGTTATTTAACGATATATATTCAAAATGCTGCCATATGTGTTGCGGGTTGCATTTGACGTAAATATTTAGTTTTGTTCTTCGGCGCCATGTACTGGAGTTACAACAGATTTAACAGCACATAAACCTTCTCGGTGAAAAAAAACACGTAGAAGTGCAACTTTCACGTGGAGATTGGTCTCACAGTGTGGGAGTTCAGCTCCTATATATAAGCCTGAGTACGCCGCTTGGGTCGAAGCCGGCCGACCGGGCCAGACACGTGCAGCCCATGCCCCAACGCGCGCTCGGTACACAGCGAGGTCCACGCCCATTGCCTTTCACTTCGTGGAGCTACGCACGCGACGACTGCCTATGAACGACTGACGATTTTATGGTAATAAAACCTTCAAAAACAATTATAACAAAGCTACTCACAAGAACATTTATTAAAAACACAATTATTAAAGTTGTAGGAAGTTGAGTTTTCCAAGTCTTGGTCTTCCATGGAAGTATTTGAAATGAAAGATGTACAAGCTGAATTAGCAGCGCAATTCGTCAATTTCGAATGGATTGAACACAAGTGTGTACTCATTAAAGTATTTGCCTTAATAATTAAGGTTGTAACGTTCTACATAGTTTTGATATCAAATTCTTTGTTCTCTTCACCATCTAATCTTCGCATATTAATTGCCTAAAATATGCGTAATTTCTTCATTTGTAGTTTGTTCTGTCCATTTGTATTTTCTTTCTTCACAAATTCTTCTTGAAATTGTTTCCACACACTTTGTTCCTTTCGCTGTTTTTCGGCACTTAATCTTTAATAATAGATTCTATTTCAGAATTTTAAACATTACCAACACGACACATTTTAATATTATATTCATGCGCACAAGCTATTTTGGACCTGAAACAATTGCTATCGTTATCTTACAAAGGTAAACAAAGTGATTACAGCGGAGTGCAAAGGTAAACAAAGTGATTATCATAATGGGCGATAGATAACGGATTGATTTAATTTGAATCTATCCTTGCTTAGCATTGTTTACTTACGACACAGACAGACATGAGTGAAATAGTCACTAAAAATTAGATTTCCCAATTTATCTGGCTGATGTCGTGATCCATTTAATTTGAAACGAATATTTTGATTTTGGAGAGTACTTTATATGAAGAGCATTTTAAACAAAGCTTTTGCACGTTGTATACATTAGTCACAAGATATGTTACATAATAAATGTAAATGTACAACACATAAATATAAACTTATCAATAGCATTAACACTTGTTGCTACGGCTATCATAATGCGCTGTGTGGCCATTATGTTCAAGCGGTGGAAGAGACACAATAACCAATTGTTTGATGTTTAAAATGTTTTGAACTGTGCACTTCTGCCTGTGTAATTATAATTCCAACTGAAGTTTCAAAGAAAAGTTCCAGGTCTGTTGTTTCTCATTTGTCTTCTGAAATATTTCACCTCAGAAGACGTAATGTGTCACGACTTTCTACGAGTTACACGATTTCGTCTCTGATATAAACAGTAATGTGATTCTTTTAGACATTTTAACGAAAAAAGGATGGAATATCGTGGTGGAGGTATAAGGTAGATGGATGTATCTCTTCTCAATTTAAATCAATGATAACAGCAAAGGGAGGCCCAAAATAAAAAAAAAAATGACTGGCGTCACATTGAGTTGCCCCCGTAATTCATGTTGTCAAAGCAACGGCAGCCCACGCAGATAGCATTTGTGACCGGTTTTGCCATCAGGTCTCTATATCTGTTTACATCTGGAGCAAGATTGCTTTTAACAGTATCCGCTCTCAAACACGATTCACCGTGAAATGAAAGATCGCAACAGAAGAACCAAAAGGAATTGAATTTGAGCACGGTAAAACATCTGGACCGAAAGGATTCGTTTTGATCATACCGGCTTAGGTGTCTCAGGACATCAACTGATGTCGCTGCACTGCCTCTGACATGAAGGCCCTAGAATTCAAGTCCCAACAGTGGAAGGATTTTCGGCACTTGCTAAATAGCTGGGCCGAATTCAGCCATGTCTGGAGGAGACTTCTAGCGACCGGCTGCTCTGATTGCTAAATATCCGTGATTTCTCCGATCAACACCACACGAATGCTGGAACAATATCCTAACAAACGTGCCACGATTTTTCCTTCCTCGTTCTTGTCCTATCCTCACCCCGTACGTTCTCACACACACTTACACATATGTCGGGAGAGAAATCGGGAGGTTACAGCTTGCCCAGGCTGGGGCAGTGCCCCGCTGGTGAAAGATACCTGGTTAGGTAAAACCCCGCTGACCGACGTGTAGGTCGGCGCTGGATATCACCATCCGGCTGGGGGTGCAAAACGGTACCTCCCGAGGAAAAACATATGTTACACTTAGGGACTAATGACCTTAGCAGTTGACGCGCCCAGAAACACTAAATAATCAATATATCAATCCTTTTGATCATTCGAAAGTGATGTGCCAAAAACAGGATAAAGATGTATAAGAACCTCTTTAGTAGTTGGATATTTACGTACTAAGTGGTTCATATTTCCCTCCAAATGTAATTCAATGGAATACTGAAAGGTTAATTTAAGTAAAAAATGGATGTAACCGCACGTGCAAAAGAAATATTTTGTTTGTTTTTTTTCAGACTACGCTAGAGAGGAAATTAATGGTATTATGTCCATTCTGTTCCTGAAGTGATCGGATTGGTAGATTGTCATTACCTTTCGCTCTATGAAGGACGGTAACGTAATCATTAGGAGGGGGTTATGATGAGGAATAATAATGGAATGGGATAATGTAAATATGAGAAGACAGTCACTGTACAACCAGTGGTGAAAACACTCATGTCTTACGAGAAATTTGAATCCGCAGCCATCGCCCTCGCGTATTTGAATGATGTTTCAAAGCCTGCGTAACCAGGACTGACAATGACAAGAGTTACATTCTTAAATTTCTGTGCTTAAAATAGTACATAGAAACATGATGGACAAAATACCATTTACGTCAGGTACCATTTTGTTTCTCATAATTCCCCTACCTATTATTTCATAACAGCTTCGTAATCATTTTTATGATCTCAATACTATTCATAACATGACCATCCGTCGTCCGCAATACGTCATTGACAAAATGGTCTCCTTTGTAGCACCCTTGACTGGAGAGATCTGAGGTTCGAGTCCCCATGGCGGCGTATTTTCTCAAGTTGTGGATGCACAACAGGTTCGAATCCAACCACTGGCAGAGAATTCTAGCTCCGGCTGCTCTGCTCTGATCAGTAGGTTTCCGTTGTTTCCTCCATCATTACCAGGCGAATGGCGGAATAGTATCTTAACAAATGGGAGTCTGTCCGTGCACGATCTCTCCTTCATCATACTTGCCTCCTCCTCTCCCCTTTCACATACACACTTGTATATTACTCTTACTTCATATGCTACACTATGTCAAACGTCGGGAGATAGGAGCTTGTTCTCGCCGCCTATCGGCATATATTTGCATAAATATATACATGCATTACATATATTTGATGAAATAAGAAGTTGACGCGCCCGGTACCAATATTTACTCACGACCATCCCTAGAAAAAGCGCAAACGGTGTTACAGGAAATCGTAAAAACTAAAGAACGCGGCCTTCTTGTTAACGAAGTGCGTCGTGGAGCAGTGCGCTGAGAACGCGTGCGCCGGAGCGCCGCCGCTGGAAACTAACTTGAGCCCTTTGTCGCGGGCGGGGCTGCCGGCCGTCGGCCGCAGGCGCCGCCGCAAAACCAGCGCTGCCCCACAGGCCGCGCCACGCCAGCGCCGCTTATTGCCTGGCGGCAGACGCCGAGAACCACACTCCAGCCAGTGACTTAACAGCAGACCAGTTGTTCTCCGTGCGACGAAACCTCGCGTTTCAACTTGCCTACAAATTGTGTCCGAAGGAAAAATGTTTTTGTTGATAAATTGAATTTTTTAATGTTTAAATTTGCATTAATTATACAAATTTAACAAAAGTTATGGATGGTAAGGAGCTGTAAAGTTGACTTTATATGTTTGAATTTTTTTCTGCTGTGATTTCAAAGTCGGAGCTTGAAATCTAACGAACACTTTTAGGCACTTTAATGTACTGTGTCACTTGACATCGTAATTTGTCGCCATAAACTAGTAGCAAACTGCGGTATCACTAACGTGAGATTTTGTTTTGCTCAGAAGCATCTTGAAGGTTTGAGGTTCTTGTACGTGTTGATAATCTACGTCTCCTAAGGAAGAGACATGCATACTATAGTCGTGCTTAAAATTTCTTGAATTTCATGACATCTACACTTGTATGTAATGGTAACTTATTACTTTCCCGTATACGTAGTATAGGGAAAGATATGTAATGCTGCGCGAAAAAATGGCCAATTTTCGGCGGAAAAAATTAATTGCCGGGCCATCAAAACGAATAAGTGGATAAAACCACTTGCTAAATTAAGAAACAAAAATCCCCTAACACGTGGTGTAGCCAGAAACCCTGTTTTCTAGGTACAATTTTAAAAAATGATGAAAACAAGATTTTCTCAAAAACGGCTCCAAATTTTTTCTTTGAACTTTTAGTAGGAATAGTATTAAATGTACTCTATTAATGACATAAAAGCCATTTTGGTCTATCGGTTGGTTTTTTCAAAAATTACAAAAATGTAAATGTTTTTACTTGTCTCTCACGTCGTTCATATTTACATTATCGCCGATTTTTTCACATTATTATATTTACGAGTATATATGCTTTAAATAATGTCAAGTAAAGTTTCTCGAAAACAGAACCGTTTTCTGTGAAAAGTAGCTCAAATTTCGGCATTTTCAGAAATGCTCAAACGCCAATTTCTCGTATATGGCTGCAATTTTTTCTTGAAACTTCCGTAACGGATAGTGCTAATTATACTCTTTAGTATAGCGTAAAGTTTATTTTGAGTTATTTTTTTGTTTTTTTCAAAAATTAAATAATTGTATTTTTTTTTTGAAAGATCTCTCACATCTTTAATATGCACATTACCAGCAATTTGTAAACATTTTTATATTTGTGAGTGTAAGTGCTTCAAATAACTTTAAATAAAGTATTTTGAAAATTCAAAAATTTTCTGTGAAAATGATCTTCAAATTTCGCATTATTAGTAGTGCTAAAATGCCATTTTCTCTTAAACTGCACATAATTTTTAAAAGAAAATTGCCATTTACGGCTAGGTTTCTGTGTTCTTTAATATTCTAAAATTAATATTTTCGTTCTACCAATAGGAAATCGAAATATTAAAAACATGACAAAAAATGTACTTCTGGAGGTGATAGATGGTAGCTGGCAAGAAAGAGTATGTCGCAATTCCGAATAGCTAGCGAAGACCCAAGGAATAACTAATACGGGAAAGTCTGTGCCATTCTGTTGCACCACTAGTTTTTCTGATGATTTATGGAATATAATGTGTTCCTATCAAAATGACTGGACAAGCATCGTGATATAAATTGAAACTTAACGTTATTCTGCCATGTCATTTTGCGGTACAATATGATTTGAACATCAAACTTCGTATGTCGTACAAAGTTTCAGGTAAATATGCTTCTGAAATATGAATAATTGGATAGAAAGCCGTTCTGCACATTTGTATGGTGAATTTCCATGACTGGGACCAAAGAAAAGTACGTGTTACGTAGATGAAAATACAATATCACAGTCTAAAAATATTTCATCTCAAACTTTCAATCGTTTTTATAAAGCCTATTATTAAAATTTGGAATGTCTGAAAAATATTAATTTTCTAATCTGACCTGCGCGATGTAGGAAGTGCTGGAAATGTTCATTGCATCCAGGCAATCAATCAGAACGATCGTAAAGTTTCCTTTGGAACTCCAAATACTACATGCGATCGATTTGGTCATGTTCTGTTCCATTTCGGTTTCCGATATTCAGGTATAGCAGAAGTTGGGCTATATCTGTGTACCTCAATCGGGATAAGGGCGATTGTGAAGTCCGAGCTTCACACTCGCTTGTGAAGGGCTTCAAATTTCGAAATCTCGATGTAACTGTTTCAAAATATGTCTTCAGTTTTTGGTAGCATGTAGAGCTAAATTATAAAAAAGTTCCAAATAATTATAGACAGTCATAAACAAAATATATTTGTTATCTTGACAACGTTTCGGAGACTATTTATGTCTCCATCATCAGGTCTTTAATTTCATTACATCACAATCTATAAGATAAAATAAAATTACAAATAATAAATCTTCAAATATCTACAAATTTGCATTAATTTTAAAAACTTTAAACTAAAAAATAATAATAAATTGAAGGAAAGTACGTAGTAAAAAATATTATACTCACATGATATAATACATTACATCAAAAAATAATAAATTGAAAGAAAGTACGTAGTAAAAATTTAATACTCACATGAATTTGTAGATTATAAAATAAATTATTAAACAAGTCCACGTTTACTACGTAAAAAATACGGACATGAAGGTTGTTGCGTATTGAGAATAACTTTATTTGAAATATCTATTGAAAAACTTTTGTATTTTTTATTAAATTTGGTTAATATAGAATCATAACTCTTAGAAAACTGATTACATTCAATTTGAAAATTCATAGAAGGATATATTTTTATAAACAAAGATTCTAGAATTAGTCTCGAAAACCATTTGTGTTCTGTAATCAATATTGTAGGGTTGAGAAAATCAATAATATGATCGTGTTTTATCCTGTGAGCAGTAACGGAATTTTGTTTATCAAAGGGTAATTTAATATTATTTATATGTTCTTTGATCCTATCCCCCAACCTCCTCCGAGTTTGACCAATATATACTAAATCACAATCAGAACATTGTAATGAGTACACCGAATTAAGTATATTTAATTTAGGAATCGGATCCTTGACATGACGGACTACATTAGATTTATTAATGATTGTATTGACAAGGACCACATTGGGGAAATTATTTGAAGACATTCTCTTTATACAGTTATTGATTCTCGGAACAAAAGGTAATGAAAATATAATTTTATCAGAAAATTTTTGAGAAGGTGGTGGATTACCTATTACGTAATTTATGTCAAAAGATCTCTGTACCAATTGATTTAACTTCTGGCATACAAATTTTTCAATAAATTTAATGGGATATGAATTTCTAATTAACAATAAAAATATTTTTTCAAGGTTAGCAGGATAGAAAATAGAATCTGAAATTCGAAAAACTCTCTCAACTAGATTTTTGACAATGGCAATTTTCATTACGGTAGGATGATTGGAATAAAAATTTAAGATAATTCCTGCATATGTAGGTTTTGTGTACCAATTTGTAATACAAAATGTTGGAAATCTATAAATTGTAAAATCAAGAAAGTTTATCTTGTATTCAACTTCTCTTTCCAATGTAAATTTCAAGTTACAATGATATGAATTAAATTTTTCAAAAACTTCATTAACCTGATCATGTTGTAGTACCATTAATATATCATCTACATATCGGGTAAAAAATTTAATATTCAATTGGGTAAGAATATTTGTTTCTAATTTTCTCATTGTGATTTCACAAAGAATGGAACTTAAAACTCCACCTATAGGGCATCCATCTTTCTGGAAATAAATTTTGTCATTAAACTTGAAGGTTATATTTTGAAGAATTAATCTTAATGCTAGTAAAATTTCTGCTTTAGGTATACTAGATGTTTTGTATCTAAAAAGAAAGAAATGATATAAGGAATCGTTTAGTTAATTCTATTTCTATTTATGTTAATAATCCGATTCATTTAAGTAAACATAATCTGATACTACGTAATTTTTTGCTAACTGATAAATTTCTAAAAAAACATCCCGAATTTATTGTCATCCCTACAGATAAAGGTGGTGCAGTTACCATAGTAGATAAATCGACATATCTGACTAAGGTTGAAGAGAACTTTCACTCTAGTGAAGATTTTATTCAATTAAATAGAAATCCTTCAAGGCAATATCATTTGAAGATCCAACAAGTTTTAAAAAGATGGCGTGATAAAAATATATTGATTTTTCAGTTTACCGTTCTATATATCCTACAGTTCTTGGTATTTCCAGGGCTTATGGCTTTGCCAAGGTTCATAAACAAGGAATCCCATTTAGACCAGTCGTTTCTAGTATAGATTCACCTGATTACAAATTATCAAAATTTATTAATGACGTCCTTAAAACTTTCTTGAAAACTGATTACCAATTTAATGCTAAAAATAGTCTAGATGTGGTGACAAAATTAAAACATCTAGAGTTTACTCCTCAAGATGTGATGATTTCTTTGGATATTGTCAAAATGTTCCCCTCAATGCCTCATGAATTGATATTCTCTACTTTAGATGAAGTTTTAACTTGTCCTATTAGATACAAAACATCTAGTATACCTAAAGCAGAAATTTTACTAGCATTAAGATTAATTCTTCAAAATATAACCTTCAAGTTTAATGACAAAATTTATTTCCAGAAAGATGGATGCCCTATAGGTGGAGTTTTAAGTTCCATTCTTTGTGAAATCACAATGAGAAAATTAGAAACAAATATTCTTTCCCAATTGAATATTAAATTTTTTACCCGATATGTAGATGATATATTAATGGTACTACAACATGATCAGGTTAATGAAGTTTTTGAAAAATTTAATTCATATCATTGTAACTTGAAATTTACATTGGAAAGAGAAGTTGAATACAAGATAAACTTTCTTGATTTTACAATTTATAGATTTCCAACATTTTGTATTACAAATTGGTACACAAAACCTACATATGCAGGAATTATCTTAAATTTTTATTCCAATCATCCTACCGTAATGAAAATTGCCATTGTCAAAAATCTAGTTGAGAGAGTTTTTCGAATTTCAGATTCTATTTTCTATCCTGCTAACCTTGAAAAAATATTTTTATTGTTAATTAGAAATTCATATCCCATTAAATTTATTGAAAAATTTGTATGCCAGAAGTTAAATCAATTGGTACAGAGATCTTATGACATAAATTACGTAATAGGTAATCCACCACCTTCTCAAAAATTTTCTGATAAAATTATATTTTCATTACCTTTTGTTCCGAGAATCAATAACTGTATAAAGAGAATGTCTTCAAATAATTTCCCCAATGTGGTCCTTGTCAATACAATCATTAATAAATCTAATGTAGTCCGTCATGTCAAGGATCCGATTCCTAAATTAAATATACTTAATTCGGTGTACTCATTACAATGTTCTGATTGTGATTTAGTATATATTGGTCAAACTCGGAGGAGGTTAGGGGATAGGATCAAAGAACATATAAATAATATTAAATTACCCTTTGATAAACAAAATTCCGTTACTGCTCACAGGATAAAACACGATCATATTATTGATTTTCTCAACCCTACAATATTGATTACAGAACACAAATGGTTTTCGAGACTAATTCTAGAATCTTTGTTTATAAAAATATATCCTTCTATGAATTTTCAAATTGAATGTAATCAGTTTTCTAAGAGTTATGATTCTATATTAACCAAATTTAATAAAAAATACAAAAGTTTTTCAATAGATATTTCAAATAAAGTTATTCTCAATACGCAACAACCTTCATGTCCGTATTTTTTACGTAGTAAACGTGGACTTGTTTAATAATTTATTTTATAATCTACAAATTCATGTGAGTATTAAATTTTTACTACGTACTTTCTTTCAATTTATTATTTTTTGATGTAATGTATTATATCATGTGAGTATAATATTTTTTACTACGTATTTTCCTTCAATTTATTATTATTTTTTAGTTTAAAGTTTTTAAAATTAATGCAAATTTGTAGATATTTGAAGATTTATTATTTGTAATTTTATTTTATCTTATAGATTGTGATGTAATGAAATTAAAGACCTGATGATGGAGACATAAATAGTCTCCGAAACGTTGTCAAGATAACAAATATATTTTGTTTATGACTGTCTATAATTATTTGGAACTTTTTTATAATTTAACAAATCAATAGAGACAGTCTATAGTTGAAATTGATAGCATGTAGAGCCACAAAAGTCTGGCATTTGGGCCGGGTAGCATAATTGGGTTTGCCCGA
Organism: Acheta domesticus; assembly: GCA_031308135.1. NCBI lineage: Eukaryota > Metazoa > Arthropoda > Insecta > Orthoptera > Gryllidae > Acheta > Acheta domesticus. The sequence goes on along the minus strand of JAHLJT010004567.1, from coordinate 104,053,392 downwards.
TCGATTAGTGCCTAACGACTGATCGTCGCATCGTCTGAGTGCTATTTAGTCCCTACTCACATCTGAGACTCGGCTACGTTTAAGTACTATATGCAATTCGCGACTCTTTACCATTGTTACATCATGTGCAAAAAGAAACTTTTATGGAACGTTTTCATACACGAGATTTAGATACCTATCTATAAATAAATTTTAATGATTTTCAAATGTTGAAACTTTTTCTGGTGTTTATTTTCAGAGATTCACAGTAATCCGATTTTTAACATCCTACTACATGTTTTTCTTATTTTCCTCACTTGTTCGTGTTTATAAGTGTAATATTTCCTAAATTAATAATAATAATAATAATAATAATAATAATAATAATAATAATAATAATAAAAATTCAGGCTGTGTTCTTGCTTCCGGGCGAATTAATTGCTACGATCATTTATCGCGTAAATGTAGCCCCGGTTGTTTACCGCTGGAGGAGACGATGTTTATCCCCCGCTGGCTGTGGGATACTGCGCCAGCTACTACGTCGGTTGAAGAATTTTACCCATTTAGTACAGTCGACTCAAATTATCGTGAACTTCTGGGGTCTAACATTTTTGGTTCACTATATCAGAGGTTCACTATATCTAACGATGTCAGATAGAATTTCTCTACAAAGATTAATTTTATTAATAAAGATACAGAAAAATACTTTATCAGCACGAAATGAAAATTTTACTATCTGTATTTGTACTTAAAAATCATTTCTTTTAAATTTTTTGCTTCGTACATTTTTCATTAGTAATTTCCCTAGACCCTTCTTCATAGTTCGTACTCTCTTCATACTTGATTCTGCATTGTCTTCAGGGTCTAAGTATGATAATGCAGTCTTGACACCCTTTAATGCTTCTTGCACTGTTGGAACACCATCTTACTTCTCCGAAGGTCCTTTTACTCGCCAAATAACGTACAACGTACTTTCGACAGCGGGATATTGCAAGCAACTAATGAAACTGATTGCCTTTCCGCGCGGCACGGCGGATATCGCCAGGCTATGGCAGTCGCGTGCTTCGTGTCGCCTATGTAGAACTCTACGCGCTTTGTCCCTCGGAATATAAAGTAACGCCAAGCTTGAAATTGAAGCAAGCAAAAGCGCGTCGCCGCCGTCAGTTGTAGTCCATGTAGAACACGTCCTTTGTTTCCGCAGTGAAACTGAGTGACGTGAGGTCATCAGTAAGGTCCCCATTCCGTGACTGCTATCTTCACCTCATGGGAGACGTCTTCGATTATGCTCTAATCTCCCAACTATCTCCCTATATGTGTGGTAGTGTAGTGAATGTGTGTGTAACTAGGGTTCAGGATAGAACAAGGAAAAATAAGGAAAGTTCGCGCGTGATCAGTAGCCCGTTTGTCAGGGTACTGCTCCGATATCAATCTGGTACTGATCGCAGAAGTCGTGGAAAATTACACATCAGTGCAGACAGTGGCTTGCATTCTCCTTTAGACGGAGAATAAAATCCTAAATTCTTGAATTCGACCTCTCTCTAACTTGTTTCAAAACGTCTCCCACTTCCGGGTCTCAAACCCTAAAACCGCAGGGTCAGAGACACTGCAGTGACATCTGTTAATGCTGATCCACATTAGAAGGTGAAATATCATTTATTAAAATAAGAGACTCAAATGTCATTTGCTCCTAAGAAGAAAAATGGATTTTTTCACATTTCTGTCTAATATTTTGCTGATAAAAATAATTAAAGATTTTTTACTTTATCTGTTTTTAAAACTTTTAGAGCAAGCCCAGTGTATTGAAATACTCAAAGATTGTTCCGAAACGAACGGTTATTAACATTCAATGCATCTGCAGTCACATTCCTTCTACATGAATCGTATTTATCATTGTTTGATATATCTAATATCACACACGCCATAATATTAGGTGAACAATATTTTATGTTTCGGTCAGACTGACTGCGAGATCATGCCTGAAAATCGAAAAAACAGCTAAATAAGAAATGGCATAGCTGGATGCTCGTACTGTTTGCGTTCCGCGTAAGACGTGAGTTTTAACATAGCACGTGAATGTGAAGCGAACGGAGTTGGCGCAGCTGTCCAGCTTGACTCCGAGTGCTTCGAGCAGTGATGGCGAAAACGTGTTTGCCTTTCCAGAGCAGCATCTGCCACGTCAACTGTAAGAAAACATGGTTTTTGACAACCCGCAACTTTATAACTCCAGCCATGGTGCTGCAGGGGGGCTTTCAGTAGGATCAAGAACGTGGTGTAAATGACGTGTGGTTGCGGTGTAGTTGGTTTCTGTACCTCATCGTATCTTGTGTGATCATCAATCCTTCCATAATTTCTCTTCATCATTTACCCTTCATGATTATCACTTCTACATCTGAATCAACATTCACCCCTCTCCCAAAGTTAGGGCCGGGTGATGGATTGCTCCATTTCTGATGATCTCCAAACATTACAGTAGTGCCGCGAGTGCATGAAGCAGGGAAATTCCATGTCAGGTCAAAGAGGATGCAACTCAATCGGAGAGACAAAGAACAAACACCAAAATCGAATGGGCGATTGGTTCCTAAAACGATACGTAACCGAACATCACAGTTGTAGAATGCAGATTATTGGTGGGTTTTAAATCACAAGGTCATTTATTAGAATAATTAATAGTGTATTGAATGGGAAATGTTAAAGTTGCATCATTCACCAGTTAACTCTAAGCTTTCTTATTTCGCCATGACGAAAATCTCCTTTCCAAAAGCTAGTGTAAGATGACTAACGGATGCACAGACACTGAATGTAGTCGTAAAGCGACGTCATGGCAATAAATTCTCGCTGCTCTCCAACCGAGAAGGATGTGTGCAACACTGTTCTTGAATGGAATAGGAAGACTACATTCCCAGATTTTATTGAGATAATATTCGTCTGGAATGGGGTATTTTAGCTCAGTGTGGACAGTAGAAAATGTAGATATCAAGTTGAGTATCGATATTAATACTTCCTCAATTTTTTTGATGTACATTCTTTATAGTCGTTTTTGCTACATATACTTTAAATATAATTTTTTCTCATTAATAGATTTATTAATATTTTAGTAAAGAATTTTAATATTTTAGTGATATATGAGAATAACTACAAAAAGTACTTGTATTATTAACAAAACTATTTGAACTTTTTTAAAAAGTATTCTTTAGAATGTTCATTGCTAAGCTATTTCTTTTATATTCGTATTCACCGTAGTGAAAAAAGCATATTATATTATTTATTATTTTATAAAAAAGTAATTTACCAAAGCGAGAATACTATCCAATCCATTTGATTAATCGTAAGATGTATGCCTCTGGCAAAATACAAGCGAAATATTTTAACAATACATATTATTGAATAAAATTATAATTTTATTATTAAATGTAAGTATAGAGGAAAGACACCAAATTTGGGTCGATTATTTATTTTTCTTTTCAAATAGAAATAAAATCGAATTAAAACAAAGTATGTACCAAAATAACCTACAATCTATAGACTTTCATTATAAAAATTATTTTTTAATTTCATTGTTTTTTAAACTGAACCACTCGGGGTTCAAATCTTCCAAATAAACTGAAACATTATGAAGCACTACGTACATTAATCACAAAATACTGCTCTTTTTATTCAAGAAAAACATTCTAGGAACACCCTTCGTCCTTTGCACTCATTAGCTTTCGATAAATAGCACAAAAATAGTAAGTCTCTCTAGAAAAATGCTTATAATACTAATGCTGCTATTATTATACTGCTGCACTTATAACGCTAATACTGCACACTAATACTGCCATTTATTGAAAATTGACTAACATTCCCATGACACTACTAAGCATTAGAGACAGAAATACGTGCCCGGTTCAATTTAGGCGTCGCTCCAAATTCAGGAACATTCCCCTATAAAAATGAGTTAATAATGTGCATCAAATAACTGGAGTAATTGCTTCCAAAATTTTCACAAACGCATTTGAGCAGCCGAGAAAAATGTAAGGGGATACGATGGCATGTCGTTTTCTCTTATACCTAACACCCGATTTACACGATTCCTTTTGTCGAGTCCCGGGTGTTTTAGAAAATGTACGCATGCGCAAAGCGGTTCTGCCGCCCCAAAAGCCGCTTTGCGCGTACGCATAATCGGTAAAACTCCCGAAGTCGTTCGTTAAAGTGAAGCGCGTGAACCAGGTCAAAAAAATCGTTCGTTAAAATGAAGCGCGTGAACCGGGTCAAACGCTTCCTTATCCATAGAAAATAATGCAACCCGCACTGCATACATGTGGTGGCATTGTTGACGAGCAACGCCGGGCGGAGTGCATGGCGTAGAGTGCTTTTAATCACTTTGTTAACAAGTTCCTAGCCAACAAAAAATACCAAGATTATCAAGCAATTGTTGCCAATATGCTGAAAGTTTTGAAGATATTGAGATTTTAATGAGCCTCAAGATTTACTTCTTAAACAGTACAATTCTTTGCGGACGATTTAGGTGATGTAAGTGAAGAACAAGGTGAGCGTTTTCATTTAGATCTGAAAGTGATGAAAAAACATTATCAGGGACGCTGGAACACCAATATGATGGGAGATTACTGTTGGTCACTTCACTGAGTCAGCAAACGGCGTAGAGGAGAAAGACCTATTTCAGGGGCTTTAAAGCAAAGAGACAAATAAATTATACGTCAATGGACACGTAAAGACTTTGTGGAATGTAATGTTAAGAATATAAAGTCATCTTCTATGTTGAAATAAAGTTCGTTGGTATTTTAAAGGACGTTTATTTTTCACTTCCTTAGCATGTATAGCACATTTTCCCATATCTTAATAGATAAAATTCTGGCCAAACTGTGGGTGATGGAAAGAAACAGTGTTCAATTTCAGATTCAGCATTCAAAACAAACATAAAAATCAGCTATTAAGATTTAAAAAGTTTTTTGAAACCCTTTTTTTGTTGGCCTGTGTAATTAGTACGGTACGTACGTACGAGGAAACATTTAAACTTCCCCAAGCACATATCACTATCATCCTGTTTTCTACACCTTTCATACTGATGCATACTTGTTTTCAATATCACATTCCCAATTACTGAAAATATTTATGCCTAGATATAGGAATATCTTAAGTTCTTACACCAATTCCACACAATATTTGTAACATTTAATAAACATTTTTCTGGCAGAAGGCATATATGGACTTGAGATATAAAATAATTACCACTACTTAAACCATTGTTTTACCAGCAGAAAGATTCGCTCAAAAGAATCACATTAAAGGAATAAACACACATGAAATTGAAAATGTGTTATCTCTACTCTTGAAAATAAAGTAATGTGGCAAAATTCTAGGCATCGCTTTGCATCCCTTGAAAAAGTTGCTTCACTTTAACATTAATTCTCGTAATGCGTCATGTCTCACGTTTTAAGAGTAGTGAAAAGATTGCGAGTCATCAACTTGTTACCAACTTTATTGTGCATGTTTTGAAGAGTTGCACGAATTTTGGAAGGTTTGTGTTTTGATGACTTCTCATATAAGCAAAACTTCCTTGAGATTCGAGTCTATCTTCTTTTGCTCAAATGCACAGGAAACATTGATCTCTATTAACCGAACGAAACTGCAACTAGTTAATTATTTCTCCAAAAGTATTATTTGTTTTATCATGCAATTACACTGTTGGAGATAGCACCGCAACACTGGAAAATTCTAATTACGTTATGTAATTCACACTGAGTAGTTTAATCAAAGATGTAAGCATATTCGGTATTTAGCATTAAACTTGTGTAATAAATAATTCACTCACATTAGCATTAATCGTCAAATGATCTCGTTTCCTGATTATTATCGGCATTCATGATATATTTCTCTTGAAAGTTTGATGTTATGGCTTATTTATTATCTTAACCTTCGGTTGTATTTAGGGTATTTTGGTTGTGAAACATTGGTTTTAAAATTATGAAAAGCATATTAGTTTACATACTTATATGTGGGAATAATTCGTTTCCTAATACGTCGATCTTGTAGGTTTAAAAATCCGTTATACGTAACTGAATGCTATCATCATTCGGTATCTGTGTACATTCATTACTGGTCAAAGCTCACAAAACAGCAAAAGCTTTCCGATCGTACAAGGCGGGTATAAAATGAAGAGGAGGATAGTGAGAAGTTTTAAACATGAAGAATAAAGTTCACTCACAAATAATTTTGATACATTTATATTGTTGATTTATTATGAATGATGTACGAATACAATATTACAGTATTTGAAAATATTCCTAGAATAGTACATCTTGCACTCGTCAACTGCTCCCACACTATTTCGTTTACTCCATAGCTGGTTTTCTTCCCTGGTGTCTTCATTTCACCATTTCCTTGCATCGACTGTTTCAATATTCTCTCCTTATGCTTCAGTATGTCATAAATTTGCATTTTGTCACATTTACATTTATCATTAATTCCCGCACTGACAGTTTGTCCCTTTCTTTAGCTTCAATTATTTTAACTTTATCGTTTAGTGAGAAAGACATACGATTAAGCCATCTTCACACTATGGTCCCTCAATTTATACTGAAGAAAATTTTCTCTTTCTACTGTGACCATGAGAATCCTCTGCCCCTCACAACAACACCCAGCACGTCATTATCTTTTTCACGAAAGTCCAAAAATGAACGAAGAAAATTCCAGAAATCCCCCGTGACACCTGCGCGAAATCCTTTCACCCTTACCTGAGCTCGCGCACCGAGCGCCTGCAAACAATAAACTAGGAAAATGTCAGAAATATGGATGCGTTTTCGCTTTAAGGACTTACTTTTTGACAAAATACAGAAGATATTTCCACGTTTGACAGATTTCGCATTATACAATGAAATACTGTGGAATTTACTTATAAGTTCGCCAGGACTTCGGTTTCTGTTCACATTGGACATATTTCCGCATCATACACGTTCCGCTTTGAGCAAGTTTTACTGTATTATCTCCTGCATATAGAATATTTTGAGCTAGCGTTGAAAATTGCATTCCTATTGCATTAAGCATACATCGGGTTTCCAGTATTGCAACTATATTTGGGGATGAAATCGTTCGGGGGCTGCAAAACTGACGAACTCGAAAAATGAAGTTTTGGGATGAACATGTTTAATAATTTCGCTAGCGACTGAAACACAAGTAACACACGCTTAATAATTGATGGATTCTGGAGTAAGCATTACTAAAAGGCTGGTTAGAATTTCTGTTAAAAATAAATATTATAATGATTATAAATAACGAGCGTAACTTAAAACTTTTACTTCTTCAAATTTTTCTAGTGTTGCAGTCCATGAAACAAAAATTTGTTCATAGGCTCTAAAACGTCCTTGATATTTTCAATACCCATATATAATTTGCAGTTCGATCTACATTTAATAAACTAACAAGAAAATTATCCAGTGGAAACAATTATCTCGACTGTTCATTGAGTAGAATGTGATATTCATAGTTTTGGCAAAGAGCATTGTGACATCGTATGGTCAACTGAAGCGAGCAACAACACACAACGCTCTTGAAAACTACCTAATTGGAAAAAGCAAGAAATCAATTATTATCGCGAAGTCTTCATGAACCATCACCAAACAAAAACCATTGAATGCCAGTTCATTCGAGAGTAATGTGTTGTATCAATACAAACCGACATCATAACTTTATATAGGTCGAATATCAGTTTAATAATCCGATAAAAGCGACGGCAGTAACTGTGAACTAGTGAGAATTCATTGCACCTTACTTCGTTCGAAACCCAACAGTTCTAAGAAAGTCATATGGTTTACACATTGACGACGGCTGTTTATGAGACGTTTTATGCTGAAATTGCTCTTTTCATTGTGCGTTTACCAAGATACAGTTGGAGGAAAATGAGGCAAAAATCGTAAAGAATGTTTTATCTTAGACATTAATGGAGTGGAACTCTCGCATAGAGAAATAAAAAAGTACAATGTTATTCACGTGCAAATGCGTGTTGGGAATATCATTTGCATCTATGATCTGAATAATCGTAGGAAAATGCTTTTTAAGTTATACTGACTTTATGCATGTTTTGATTGCATGTTTTATCAGTGATATCTGGTGATCTATGTTACCTCATGTTCCCATATTCAGATAAATGACTATTCTACCTTACAGCAATATCGAGAAATATTAAATGCTATTGAAGAAGGGAGTGAAATTTTCAGGATTAATATAGTTGAAACACAACCTGAAGTCTAGTAGGATGTTTAAATTCTTGTAAGCTGCTCACCAAGCTCACCAAGCAAGCTCACAAGTAAAAACTGATCATTTTGAAGAACTTACTGTAATCTCATAAATAATAAAACAACACTTCAGAACATTCCTCGAATCATTTACACACGACTTTCAGAGCCTCTCGTGACAATTTATCTGTGTCAATATGCAAAGAAGGTCATTTCCTTGTTTTGATAAAGTCAAGTAGATGTAGATGACCTCTTACAAATATCCTCGAAAAATGTATTTAAAATGTGCATATGACAAGTGAAACCAAGTATTCGATAAAAGGAACACATCAGTTTTCAAGACTATCAAAGCCTGGATTACAGATACAATTAACAATCATTGTACCCACTCTCAAAAAAATCTCTGAAAAGCTTGAAACGAAAAGCACCTCTAATCCTCCGGCACGAAAAAAAACGCAATTGAGAAAACTCGTCTCGCCTTCCACTCATTCAGCCATAACATCAAAAATCAACCGATATATCTAAAGGATTGTGAAGAATTTACATGAGTCTCCAATATTTTTTTACGATGCCATATAGATTTTCGATATCAAGCGCCGTAACATCCTCTAGTGCGAAGCCTGCGGGGAGATGAAACCCCTGGGACGGGGAGGCGTCGAGCGGAAGCGGCGGGCGTGTGGGTGGAGGGAGGGGGACGAGCAAAGAGGAGAGGGGGGTGCCCCCCCTCGCAGCCGCAGCAGGTGCGGAAAACCGCGCATACGACCTCCCTCGCATGCGAAAATATCCGGCCGCGGTTCGCAGACGCGTTTTCCATCCACGCTCAGGAGTATGCTCGGCTCCGGTTAGAAGACCAAAGGAAGCGCTGAGAGGATGGTGACTGGAGGGTAGTGCTGCAGGAAACAAACACAATGCATCTACTTGGTTGTCCGGGAGACGCCGCGCCCTCGCATTTCGCCCTGAGGAAGGACGCTGCATGATGGCTGAAACGTTGGTATCTGTGTCTAGGACGTGGCGTCTTCCGTACACCCAAGTAGATACTAACTCCGGCTGCGGAGATACTAAGCTCCTTCGCTTTCAACAAACACTATGGCTACTTGTAACATTTTGTTTTATCGTTTGTGGGTGAAAGTCATAGTCATTTGCGAATGTTTGTGAGGGTTTGAAAGGTGTGTACCCCCTTGTGACCTTTCTTGGATTGCTCCGCACTGGGGGTATATTTTTGCCTTCCAATTTGTGAAGGATATTAAGATTGTCATTTGAGGTGGACTAGTGACATGCAGAAGAATAATTACTGCTGAACAAAACCACAAAATGATTTTCCAAAACGTGGCGCCTTCACTGTCCAACAACACTAATAAAATACTCTGTCATACTGTAATGTATTATATATTTTTTACAAAAACAGTTTCCACAAACACTGCAACAACTATTACAGCATATGAAAGGTTCAACAGTTCTTTATATACCAAGAAAATCAAAAAAGTTGCTGTTCTATAATGGAGCACGTGAATAGCATGTACTTAATGGTAGGGGTCCTCTTCCTTGGAAACTTGCTGTCTCATGATGTCGACTGTGTTATAACCAGTGTTGCACAGTATGAGAATTCAGTCGGTAAGCTCAGTATGAGAATAGGCAATCATAGATTTGCAATTTTCCATTTTTCAGTCAAAAACATGTTTCAAAACGCGGAGACTGTGTAGTTTTCTTTCAATTTGAATGGGAAAATAAAGGTATTTTTGAATGTCTCCAGAGTTCATAGTTATCTAATGAAACCACAAAAACCTCTCGCACGACCGGAAGTTGCGTAGTTTTCTTTCAATTTCGAAAATCGGAAATTATTGATAAATTTCAATTTCTGAAATTAGTGATAAAGACGGTGGTGATAAATGGATGTTTATCATTACAAGGGATATGCTTTGTGAAGAGAAGTCAACCACACTACAACCACACCTTGATAATACTCATGTCTTGTAAGGGATTCGAACCCGCAGCCTGCGACTTCACATACTCGAAACCCTACACACGTTCGTCCGCACACGAGTCCGGCTTCAGAAAATGGAGTCAACTACCCGGCCTCCAAATTACAATGTTCATCATTCAGTTTGCTTGTTGTGTTTGTCCGTTTACATTTTCAGATATGCGTTTAATCACGCTTATCTTTCGGTAGCCCAAGTGTATGAATTTCGAATTACAAAATGCTACATCAAAATATGTATTATTCGAAGTCGGTTAATCATTTTATTCAAAAGTAACTTAATTTTCTCCAAGTTTAAAAGATAAAATGAAAGCAAAATGGGAACGAACTTATGGGCCACTTTTATTTCGAACGAAACTGGAAAGAGAGCGCCCCTCTCTATTGAACCACATTAGCCGCAAAGCCACTTGCCCAGATGGTTTCATCGGAATGAGTGTTCCCGTATGTATTTGGATGTCTGTAACTGATGTATATCAATTGTGGAATATTTTGTTAAATACCTTTGTATGTAGCATAGGTTCTCTGCAGCTTTAGTATTTTACACTTTCTTTCCGTGGTCATCTTTATCTTCCGAAAAGGTGGGTTTTATACCTCACCTGTGTCGTCTCATATATTTTTATAAAATCCTTACCCAGTTCTAAGCTCATACTTATTATAATTGGGGAGAAATATGTTACTAATGATGATCGAATTTGAAGAAGAAGAAGAAGAAGAAGAAGAAGAAGAAGAAGAAGCAAAATGAAGCTAAGCAAATCTGCGTGCAGCATTCACAAGTTCTGTATATCAAAAACACTATTTGAACTCCAATAATCAGAGGTGATTACCATTTAAGCAAAATGTTAGATATGTATTAAAGATATGCTTTAATGCATTTAGATATACATTAAAGCAAATGAAAAGATTAATTCTGTTTATGAAGTGGATTTGGAATGTTTTTTTAAATCACAGGGTATCGTTTTAAATAAACATATATTTCTTTCCGAATTATTGAACTTTTATTGGAAGGTGACAATTTATTACGAAACATTTATTTCATATATCATTATTACATACATTTACTTTTCTTTCAAATAACCATAATTTTCGTCTTTAAATGATTCATCAGCCCCAGCCAATAATCTAATGAAGTTGACAGCATCTGGTTGTGAGGGGCCATCCATAAATTAAGTAACGCAAATTTGGAGTATTTTTAATACCCTCTCTCCCCATTGTAACGCACCTGTAACGCGCGCTTGACACTCCCTAAATAATTACATAATGCTTGCGACAACACCCCTCCCATTTGAAACGCAAGATATGAAAATAAATTTAGCACAATAAAAAGGGAAGAAGTGAACAGTAGAAATTATTTGGCGATGCTGGCTGCACCTAACAATGGCACCTAACAATGCACCTAACTTGGCGCAAGTTGTGAGTGATGGAAGAATGCTTTGCCGAGAAATGGTTGATCACAAGCTGTACACACGCCGTCGTGGAGTCTACAGCGCCTATTGAAATGAATTCTAGAATATACTTCATATCAGTTTTGAATATTTTCTTGGTAATCTTACAGATTCAAAAAAAAATTGAAAAAATGTTTCCATTTATTGTTACTTTAGGTTTTAAAACAAATTAATTAGTTAATATTTAAATGTTTTAGTACATGACTCAAAATAAAAGAATTATTTCAGCGAATGTTGAAAATGTGAAAAAAAACAAACTTCAGTGTTACTAAAGCTTAACTAATACCCCCCTTCCCCTACGTAACGCTGCGTAACTCTGCCTCACACCCCCTCCCCCATCTTCGTTACGTAATTTATGGACGACCCCTAAGTACTTAATGATAGTCTTAACAATAGGCTACGTATGTTGAACTTTCATTGGTAAACTGTAAGCCTTATTACCAGATATTAAAGGCTTTTAAATAGGCTTTCAATTTCAGAAGTACAGCGAGACTATCTTGCTCATTCTTTATTCAACACTTCCTTCATTCACTTGTCAATTATCGCATTTGAACTTGGTAACTCAGAATCTCTTTCATTATTCTGGATTTAAAATCCTTCTAAAATCGTGTTTGGATATTAATAATTTCTTCTGTTTTTATTCATCTGTTTCAAAGCAGTAATTAAAACTATTTATTCTACCGAATCTTCATATATCGTCATTGTTTCCACTGTTCTCTTTATATTTTCCAACGCTGCAAAGTGTTGGTCGCTAGGGGAAAAGGAATACTCCTTATTACGGTATTAATATTAAGATTAAAGGAGACTAGTATCTGGAGAATATATTCAGAGCAGCTATCGAAGAAATGATTATCAACATTTAAGTGATCGAGCATTGCAGGATGATTAATCCAAAAGTGACAACCGATCTTTCTGGTCTCCGTGTTCCAGATCAATGCAGATATTATTAGGAAGTTGTGGTACAGATGGCTAGTAGAGATATTTCCGCTTTGTTTTGTTCATTGAAAAGTAAATTAGACTCTGTTTAAAATCTCCCTTTCAAATATTCACTCGCTCGTTTTACGTGATTATAAACGCATGATGAAATACTTCTTTGAAGTGTTTTTTATTAATAATTATCAAACTCGATAGAATTGTAGCAGACGTGACATGTAATACGTTTTTTAACAGTAACATATGGCACATATCTGTCACAAGTTGCCTACTCATGATTAATTAAATTGTTGGAATTTTTTATCGTTAAATTCTTATTCAGCTTTTGACGAAAATTAATTCTAACAGTAAATACGAGAATCAGAATTAATGACATTAATGTCCAGAAACCGAATATCAATAATTGAGTTGAAAGCAACGCCATGATAGTGTGCGTGCATACAATATCTACAATTTAGGGATTATACACAAACAATGTGTTGATAAGCAATTTTTAAATAAAACTTCACCTCATGACGTCGGATATAAGACTATTCACTTGAGCGAAATAGAGATTTTGCCATTTATCTGATTGACTCCGATATCTTGTTTTTCTCCATATAACAGAATTATTGCTACAAAAACATGCAATTCGATGTTTCGCATAACTTGGAGTTATTAACTGAGTTCTTGCAAAGCTAAAGGAGGTAAGTACCAAAAATGATTTTTATGGAAATCAATGAAAACCGTATGAATTCGTATTCTTGACATACAATCAAACCAGCACTAGGTAGATTTACAACTACTTGGAAGGTGTTTGGAATATCGCACTGTGTATTGGCACCGATTTATATAATATTTAGATGTCAAAACTTTCGTTTCTAACATTTTGGTACTTATCTCCTTTAGCTTTGCAAGATTTCAACTCTTCTTTTAGTAGTTAACAGAACTACTTCTTGAGCGACACACGTGTTTTGAATTTCTCTGTGAAACATTCTCGGTACTAATATACTGTTTTGTACTGTTTTTGGTGATAAAACTAAAGGAAATTAAATTAAGCATTCTTGTTTAAAGTATCTCGTACCTTTGTAGTCATAGAATGCGATGGGCTGAGCGGTAAATGCATTTCCCATGCAGAGGGGAATGTCATGCCAGTTTTCTCCGAACATTGTGTGTCAGTCACCCAACATTGAGAATTAATGTCAGTTTTTTGTTGTTGCTTTTTCATCAGCTTGGATAACTATACGTGCTTCGCGCATTCATCAGGTACACGGAAATGCTTTTAAGACAGAGGTGAACTAGGGAAATGGTAAATAGGATGACTACGTGCTCTGCTTTACTCTGGAGAGTTGCTAGTTACAAGCCATGTCCGGTGTTATAGAAAACAAAGTATCTGCAAAAAGTGAATGATGAGATTGCGGCTTTTTAGAATTGTTTTTACTCAAAATGTAGTCTCCATTCGGAATTATCAACAAAGATTTTTCGTTTAAAATTCTGAATCAAGTTTTCGTCGCAAGAAGTCGATGCAAGATTATTATTGTTTAAACTAACGTCAAAGAGACTTTTATACCAAAAAGAAATAATTGTAGCATAACGTTTTTTTACAATATTAAAATAACTTGAAATTATCATTTATGAAAACACTTATTGGACCGTTGTTACACCGAATATTGTTTTAGGCATGATGTTTTATGTTATCAAATATATTTTTGAATCACCTTCGATCTGAATTGTTTTAGACAAACAAACTAAAAGATAAAGATATTCCCTCAACATACAGACGTCAGTTCATCATTCCCACAAAAATAGTGTTGATTTTAATTATTATTTGAGGAAGTTTGGTGCCATCGGTTTTACGTCTAAAATTGTCGTTTTTGAGGGAACTTGATTTCTTTTCTTCTTTTGGACGCACAGCTGTAATAACCTGCACAGACCAGTCAGAAGCTGCATCTGCACTGCGTTTAGTGCTTTAGTAGGGGTGAGTTCGGAAGAAATAAACCTTACGTAGTGGACGAACGATTTTTCTGCACCAAGTGGCACGGGTTCGACCCCCTTCTAGGTGTGGGGGTCGTCGCGCCGAGATATATGCCTCTCAGCTTCCCCTCAACTTAGTGCAACTGCAGGGCGCGTCTCGGTGCTGCGCAGAGTACTTCAATTGTAGCCCCGGAGGTAGTTGCAATGAAGCCTAGTTTTTTCGAAAATTTTCGTTTCTGAATTAAAAGGGATTGTATCAGATAACGGGGGGAGTCGTCGTGATTTTTGTTGGTATACTAATGGGACACTATATATTACGCTAAGGAAAATGTCACTTTTGCATGATTCATAAGGCACCATCTTCCTACGACCCGTAAGTGTAGTAGTGCTGGATACGAAAATAACCCCCAGGATCATGCATTAAAACATTTAAGATAAAATATTTAGGATATTGATGTTTGATGCCTAGAAAATGATAGTTTTATATACGTTTTATTTTATTTCTGTAGTGTACCCTCAAAACAAAATGTGAAATGAAGTGACGTAAAACAACATTTATTAAGTTTTACTTTAATCTAGGGAATCTTTAAGTGTGCCGTGAGTATTAATTTCAAAAATTTTATTTCTTACCCATTTACACACACCAATTTCTTACAGATATTTAAAGAGAGAAACCATGGGCATTTTTGTTTACTCGAAATACTCCTACAAAAGACAGCCATTGGAAAGGAATAGCATAGTTCAAAGAGTATTTGACTCAGCCAACGAATTTTGATGTTGAGGGAGATACTAAAGAAAGAAATTAATTTCTTGAAAAACGCTTCTGTAGAATCGCATTCTTAAATTATGAATGTATTACGATTTTGATGAAAATTACCTATGCTCTCACGGTATCGCACGTCTTTTGTCTCCAAACCAACAAAACTTTACGGTACAGGTGTGAGCGCCATTCAGTGTCATCTAATTTAAACCCAGAGATGGCGAGTAATTGTTGACAGGCAGTAATTGTTATACAGGCACACAAAAAACGTTGTCAGACCTAAAGGCTTGACGCATGTTTATTTATGTATATCGATGCGCTGGGTCCAAATCTGAAGCCAGAATTGCGCCATTACCCTCCGGTTTTTTAAATCGCGAAAAAACACAAAATCGCGAATCGCAAAATTGTAAATTGTAAATTTCACGGTGTTTTTACGCGATTTAAAAGAATTGGAAGGTTATGGCACAATTATGGCTTCCGATTCGGATTCAGCATGTTGACATACGTAGACAAACACGTGTCAAGTCTGTGGGTCTGACAACATTTGGCTTCTGTATAGTATAATGCCACAATACACCAAAATCTGATATTCATATGTGTTTTTCGCGATTTAAAAAAATCTGAGGATGATGGCGCAATTCTGTCTTCGGATTCGGATTCGGCGCGTCGTCATACATACAGAAACATGTCAAGTCTTTGGGTCTGACAACTTTTTTTATTTGTTTTATTTATTTAAGTTATGCAATGTTATACAGTCTTAACATTTTCCTGTACCTAAAACAGAATTAAATTTCATTTTATACTTTTAATTTTTCCTCAACTGTTCCTTATCTTCCCAATCGCCTTTAAATTTTCCTCTTTCATAATTGTATTAATATCATTCACCCACGAATGGCTGGTCTTCCCCTCTTCCTCTTCCCTATCGACATCCATTCTAAAATCCTACGAGCAATATCTTTTGGTCCATCCTTTGAATATTCCCATACCATTCTATCTGACGTTTTTTTATGACCTCCAATAATGTGTAGGTGTAGTGTGTCCTGTTTCACTTCCATTATTTCTTTAATTTTCTCATATCTAATTTTACCCATTTTTGAAATTCTTGCCGAATGTCTTCAAAAGTCCATTTAGTTGCCAGTAATTTTAAAATTAATTTGGATTTTAAACGCCAAACTTCAGCATCATAAATTATTACACTTTTAATTATACATAGCAAAAGCTCATCTTCCTTTAATTATTCTTTCCATAACTTCGTTTTCGTTTATTTTTTTGTGCCTGTATTCTGTATAATTGACAATGGTGTAACTCACGTATGTGTTTTAATTAGAAACTAATGATGCTTCAACAGACCATACTTTCTCGTAATATTCGTAAAGGTTACGTAACTTAATATTCAGCTTCTATCACACTAACACATCAGTCATGATTTGAAAAACTACAACGATGTAACTCAAAATTATGCGAAATACTAATAATTTGAAAAAAAAGATAAATAAAATACTTGAAAGATACTGAGAAATTGAAAGCATTAAAACGATTATTTCGCGAAAATCTTGTATTGCGTATGAAATATTATATCCGAAATGATTTAACGCTCTAACATTGAAGATGCATAAAAAAATCTCTTGAATCTTAAAAGATTAGGACAGATTCAGTAAATCTTTGCATTTTTGCAATTCTCGAAATTTTAAATGTTTCAATGAAAATTGGTCCTAAGCTATATTTCTCGGCGAACATTGCGAGCAAAAATTAAATAAAATATTCGGGGTCTGTTTTTGAGAAATCCTTGTTCATGAATTTTTTAAAACTTCGTTTCAATTTCACTTAAAATCACGCAAAATCTAGTGAGATTTAAACAAAATAACATGATATTATTGAAGTAACTAATTGTGAAGAACAGGCTTCATTAAAAAAAGATACTTCTTTAAATATGTAGTTGAATGACATCGAAAAAATAACTTTTTATTTTCCCGCATACGGACGTACGATGTATATGAAGTAATACACGTAGTATACGGAAAGTTACGTAATGCTGCGGAAAATCGATTTCGAGATTTCAACGGAAGTACACGTTTTGGGGTCCCCTGATACCGGAAAAGTGGTTCTTTTCAAATTGTCCGTCCGCCTGTCCGGTGTGTGAGTGAACAACACTAGCGCCTAAACCATGAGTAGGATTTTTTACAAATTGAAGAAACCCCTGTACATCTGACTCGAATCGAAGCTCTGAGATTTTGAAAAAAACATTCTTTAAAATTTGGTGGTAAGCCAAATCATTAAGGCCCCCGAACATTTTCAAAATTTTCTTAAAAACGGCTCCAAATTTTTACTTTATATGTCTTGTAAAACTAGAATAAAATACACTTATAAAGGTGGATTAGGTCCAATTTTCTTGGTTAACTCCGAATTTTTGAAAATTGCAAAAGTTTTAACTGTTTTCGGCGTCTTCCTACAATTACAAAATTTAAGCTATATATTTTTCCTTCAAATAATATTTGTTCTCCATAGTGAGTTCTTTCATTAAGATCATAATATTTTTTTAAATTATAGTAGTTTTTGCACAATGTTGCGTGCTATATGTGCAATTTCAAAAAAATACAAAAAGAATATTTTCTGAAAAACAGCTCCAATTTTTTTTAACCTTTTGGTAGAGATAGTGCCTAATGTACTCGATGAGATGACAGTGATAGTGCTAATTACACTCTTTGATATGATGTAAAGTTCATTTTGGGGTATTGTTTTTTCTCGCATCGTTAATATGCACATTTACAGCAATTTGTAAACATGATTGTATATGTGAGTTAATGTGCTTGAAAAGACTTCAAACGAAGTTTTTCGAAAACTCAAAACTTTTCTGTCAAAAGGAGCTTGAAATTTCGAATTTACAATAGCGTTTATAGGCCATTTTCTTAAAAACGGCTCCGAATTTTTCAAAGAAAATTGCTACTATGACGAGGTTTTACTGTTCTTTAATATTCTGAAGTAATATTTCCGTTCTACTATTAGGAAGCCAAAAAATCAATAAAATGTGAAAAAATATACTTTGAGCGGCGATAGATGGCAGTTGGCAAGAGTATGTGTCAATCCCGAATAGCTAGCCGAGACCAAAGGAAATAGAAAACTAATACGGGAAAGTCTGTGCCATTCTGTAACACCACTAGTTCAATTTTCGAAATGTCGGGAATTTCACGCAAAATCTGTCTTGCGCAATTTTTATATGCGTAGTTTCTTCAATTCAAGTACAATATTTAAAGAATAAATTTGGGGGAATTTTTTGGGAGATAATTTACGGAAAGAAAGATTTTTGAAATAATTTTTTCAACCCGGTATGATATTTCATTTTCATCAACGCTAGAGGTGCACCGAGTAGAGAACAACATTGGTAACTTAAGCGTGAACACCTATCCCGGTGTTCCTTGCCATGCACTGGTCAACTATACTTGCTATGCCCCGGCCTATGCACTGGTCAACTATAGCCACGGCGATGGCTCCCTTTGAATGTGGCGTAACGTTGCTGCAGTGTCAACAACTACCAGCCATACCCAACGCGGAGCGACATTGCGTTGATCGGACGATGTACAAGATGAATATGATGGTGGTACTGCTGCCAATCAAAAGTTTAGCGCATGCTCAATGAAAAGTTGTTTGTTTGTTGTTGTTTTTTCAATGAGGTTCGCGTATAGTCCATACTTTATTTTGATGCTCACTTTTAGAAAACAACGCTTGCGCAACAGTCGCATTCGTATTGCCAAGCAATTTCAAGAAGGTTACTGTAATAAATGCACCCAGAAATATATGAATCATCTAGCGTTGCAGTAACGACGAAAGAAGAGAATCAATAAAAAGTAAAAAAAAAGTCGAAAACCCAGCGAAAACATTTATAAAAGCCCGACTTAAAAAAAAACGTACCAAAAGGGTCGCCAAAAAGCGATTCGGGGGCTAGTAGCATTCGCCCGCTAATTTACGCTAGCCTTTCCCCACTTCATTTTTGGGTGTCCACGTTTACAAAGCGGCGAGTATACGCGCGCCGCGAACCGGGCTCAGTGTCGGGCCAGCATCCACGGCGCCGCGCCGAAAGAAATTAAATTGCTTATTACGTTCGCAGAAATACGCGCGCTGTGTGCGCGGCCCAGCGCCGCGGTGATGCCCCGCCCCTCCCCCTGCCCCCTCCTCCTCTTCCCCCTCCTCCCCCGCTCCACTTCTACTCACCTCGCTCTTCCCGTTCCACTCTTCCCGTCCCGCTTCGCGTCGTTCCGCTCCAACCCGCTTCTATCCCCACCTCACCTCCTCCCATCCACCGCGCGCATGGTTGGCTCTCCACGCATCCACATCCCTCCCCGTCCCGCCGAACCCGTCCCAATCCTCCCCATTCCATTTTGAACCGTCCGGCCCTACCCCGCTCCGCTCCACTATCTCTCCACGCCCAGCCCAACTTCTCTTCCCCTATCAACCCAGCTCCGCCTTGCTCCGCTCCTAACAACTTCTATCCGCCCCTCCTCACTCTGCCCTCCCTGCCCAGCGCTTCTCCGCCTCCCGTCCCATCCCCAACCGTCCCAACTCTGCACGTCACATTCCTCCCCACCCCATTCCTCCCAATCCCATTCCCTCCATCCTATTCCTCCATCCAATTCCTCCCCATCCCATTCCTGCCCATTTTATTCTTCCCCATCCCATTCCTCCCTGCCTGTTTAACGCAGTCACATTCTTCGTCATCCCATTCCTCGCTGCCCCATTCTTCGTCGTCCCATTCTTCGCCGTCCCACTCTTTGCCGTATAATTCTTCCCCCCATTCCTTACCATCCCATTCCTTCCTGTCCCATCCAGTTGCGTCCAGCCTGGCCCTTTCCGCCTCGCCGTCTCTCTCGGTCCCGCCCAACTCCTCTTCCCCACCTCATTCCACCGCATCTCGCGCCGCTTCATCCCGCATCGCCTCGCGGTCGCATAAATTGCTTCCGCTCCCGGCGCGCGGTGGAGGCGGAAAAAGCTGAAAAGGACAGAAGAGAGCGCCCACGCGCGCGCACGCGGGCGCGGAGTTAACGAAATCATTGCGACTCTTGCGATCTCTAGCGTCGGAAGTTAATAAATCTAATATCGAGGCGGTGAAGCGGCCTCTCTGCACCCGGGCGCACCGCGAATGCTCGCGAAACCGCCGACGCCGGGGTCTTCCTTGCGGAATTTTTTTTCCTGAGGAATTATCTTTTTTTTTAAGGAATGCGAAGCAGTCGGAGAAAGCTGAAACAGTCGCATTTTCTGCTTGTAGAAAGATGACTTCGTTCCCACATATTTGTATTCTTGCTGTCGGGAATTGTTTTATGAATGTGCATAGTGGCATGCGGTCATCTGAAATCCTAAGGCAGATTCAGTAGCACAATTCAATTTTATGAGGGGTATTATTGTATGAGAAAATTCTTTTCAGAGGTCGTAAAATAGAGAACTGTTGTATCAATTAGGTGTGTAATTATACCTTTAATATCCACTGTAATTATGATGAGGCACTGTTAATGCGATTCACTAATGATGGTGAAATAGTTATTAACGTCATTACGAGGATTTAGAACTACAAAAGGACGCGGATGAAGTCCGTAAATCGAGGCAGGAGCCGAGATTTCTTATAATGAAGCACGTCTGTTGTTTGTGATGAAGGTCATATATCGTTCAGCACCTTTTGTAATATTAATTCCTTAGGTTTTTTCTCACATCAATAAGAGTTACGTAACATTATAGTATCTCAATTTTTGGTCATATTAACACGTGTCAGCCATTACTTGTAAAACTCATTACCAATCGTAAGAGTATTGGCTGCGAGAACTTAATTAATTTAAAGTTAATACATCAACACAAATGCAACAATCCAAAACTCCCTTCCATTCACTCAGAAAACTGAAATTCTGAGAATAACTTTTCATTGTTGAGCAAACTGCCCTGTTGGTTCCGATTGGTTTATTGCAACCTGATAATTCTTGAAAAATTCTAGCATAAGAATTGCGGGAAATTCGTATCTGCAATTTCAATAAATGCAAACACGACCCCGAATCTTCTGATATTTAAAAAAATGTACTATTGTATTTAAAGATATACTTTTGAAGAAAACATTTCATTAAGTAATAAACCTCTAGCATTAATATTGTAGATTAACATTGTTAATACCTTTCAAATTTTCAAAAATTCAGAGAGTATACCAAAACTGGAAACTGCGCCATATTTCTAAGCGTCCCTTCTATTATCCGTGGAAAAAATTTAAAGAACAATTTTGAAAGCAATTTTGAGAAAAAAAAATTTTTGATAACTTTTTCAAAAACTACTCGTTTTCTCAAAAACTATAAATTATCCTTTTTAAAGATCTAATTTTAGAACATATTTCATTTAAAACAAAAATCTTCAATATTGTACTATTGCAATTTTAAATTTTTATAATTTTGGAAACGTCAGAAAGTTGACCAAAAATGGGAGCAGCACCAGTTTTGATAATGCACGTTGACACATTAGAGGAAAAAAGTAAAGAAAAAAATTGAAACCATTTTAGAGAAAATAATTGTTTAAAAATTGTCTATATTTCTCGCAAAATTACGCCAAAAATTAATCATGTACGTGATCTTATTTCCAAATCTGTCTTAGCAGAACAGAGTCGTTTTAAAAAAATCTCTTATCTTCAATATTGTAGTTGTAGGAAAACGCCGCAAAAAATTAGAATTTTTGAGATTTTCAAAAACTTCATCAATTTAAAGTAAAATGGGATATGAGCTATATTTTAATAGTTACATACGTTATCCGAAGTCAAAGTTAATAAAAAATTTGAACCATTTTTGAAAAAAATTTGAGAATGTTGAGACTTCATGTAAATACGCCCAAAATCAATTATACATTTCAAACACTTAAGGCCTTGAGGTCGTTTAAATGGGACGGGGAATATCAATTTTGGAGAAAATCCTCTGAACGGTTTAGGCCAGTGGTGTTAAGGTCTTGTACTGGTGGCGGTGACACGCGTCGGGGCACCGTAGCATGCCACGAGTTTCTCTGCGCAACTAGCGTCGGGAAAGGGAACTATTAGTAACTCCGCCGTTTTACAATAGGGATGGCGTTGTGGCGGGGTAATGAAATGCGTGGAGGGGCGATTCGTTTTGGCACTCGTGCCACGGACTCCCGCTCGTGGCATCGACCTTGACAACACTGGTTTAGGCGCTAGTGTTGACCACAGAGAGGTGGACAGACAGACCCCGTCAATCGATTTTCAATGTGTCAAGGACCTACAAATATCAATTATGACTGCACGATGTGTTGGAGTAAGTAATTTGCCCCATTTAGGAACGAGATGTACTCACATTTTCCTTACCAGTGCTCGACAATAAGTGTTTTCCTGTTGAAAAATCGCCGTTTTTTTCACAGCATGAACAGATGCACTCCATCATGGAGTTTTTGCCACCTCGAACGGTAAGCACTATCGATCCTCTTCTCATACGCATTTTGCATCACTTTAGTGTATCTGCGCTTGCGCAGAAGCTCGATAGTGCTTAACGTTCGAGGTGGCAAAAACTCCGCATTACCTTTAGATTTCCCCATTTGTTTCGACTGCTCTTAACGGATTGCGGACTGTCCAAACATTAACGGACATCGACCGGTAAGAGTTGCTTTTTGTTCTTGTGTGGTTGCGATATGTCGATACAATAGTTCAATATTGAACAAAACTTGCATCGAATGCTTCGAATAAGTACACAGTAGGATGCAATGACCGCCAAAGCCACATAATGTACTCGAAGAGTCACTCATAGTATCAGCTGTTTAGGGTAACGTATGAAAAGCGTAAGACATTCCCCTAAAAAATACACGAAGTGACACGATATCATTTGTAACCCTTTACCATTCGTGTTACGCTTCGACCCAAACGGGAGGTGCAGAGCCCTTGTGTTACACTATAACTTAGTGGTGAAACATTGCACTCCTATAAACATAATACTTCGGCGTCTTTTCTAAATTTCACTACTCATCAAATGAGTAGTTTCTGCGTAGAGCGTGTCAAATATCGAAAAATTAATTTAACCATCCACTATTTAGTGAACCAACCGCCTCGTTCAACCCTGGCTTCAAGCCCTGCATTG